>VZDJ01000268.1:686666-705727 GCA_008694505.1 Cyanoderma ruficeps | reverse complement strand
AGGATTGGGGTGAGGGGTGGGGCAGGCAGGAGTGGGGTGAGGGATGGGACAGGCAGGAGTGGGGTGAGGGATGGGGCAGGCAGGATTGGGATGAGGGATGGGGCAGGCAGGATTGGGGTGAGGGATGGGGCAGGCAGGATTGGGATGAGGGATGGGTTCTCCACAGCCAGGGAGGAGCCAGGGTGTCACCAGGACAGCAGAGATGCTCATGGTGCAATCCTGCCCCCTCGTCCTTAGCTGACTGCCCCGGCCCTGCAGTGCTGGGGTGACTCTGAGCCTCAGCCCCAGCGGCCAGAGATCACCCAGCGCTCAGAGCTCCTTGGCAGTTCAGCCTCAGACCCAACGTGCTGCAATCCCGACCATGTAAACTCTGATTTCAGTGCCAAAATGGAAACTGAGCTGTTTAGGAGAGCTTGTCTTTGAATTTTGAGTGGTGAAAGCTTGGTTTCCAACATCCCTCAGACTCTGGCCTTTGGTATTTTGCTTTTGGAAACCAAACAAAGCCCGGCGCCCCCCGGAACGTCCCAGGCTGCCTTGAGGTTGGAGCATAATTTATAAATATTGATTGTGTGCTGGAGGCTCAATCTTGCGAGGTGCTGAGTACACACACAGCTCTCCCTGCCCTTTGGACAGCCTCACAGAAAGGCCCTTGATAAATGCACAGCTCAGTCGTTCCAGCAGGAGCAAGTGCCAAGTGCTGTTATTGTTCTGTCCCTTCAAACACCAGAGCAGATTTATTTGGAAGGCTCACACACATAGTGGAAGTGCGAGGTGGAGGTAAGATATTAATTACGCCTCAGCGTGAGAGCTCTGACAGATTATGGGCAGGCTAATTAAAGTCTTTAATTAAAATACATGGTCTTTGCAAAGCTCAGACCTGGGAAGGTTGGAATTCACCTGAATGAGGAGAACCAGGACCAAGGAAAACTCAAAGTGTCTTCACTTGGATCTGCATCAGGAGATCACCGGGACCTTGGGAGTCTGATGGGGTGGGAGTGGCTGATCCCAGAGCCTAAAGGGGAACCCAGAGCCTAAAGGGGATCCCAGAGCCTAAAGGGGATCCCAGAGCCTAAAGGGGACCCCAGAGCCTAAAAGGGATCCCATTTCCTAAAGAAGACCCCAGAGCCTAAAGGGGATCCCAGGGGCTAAAGGGGATCCCAGATGGGATCCAAAGGGGATCCCATTTCCTAAAGGAGACCCCAGAGCCTAAAAGGGATCCCAGCCCCTAAAGGGGCTCCAAGAAATCTGCAGAGGGATTTCCCACAAGGGCATGGACTGCAAAGGGGAACGGCTTGAACCGAAGGAGAGCAGTTTGTCGGGTATAAGGAAGAAATCCTCCCCCGTGAGGGTGGGCAGGCGCTGGCACAGGGTGCCCAGAGCAGCTGGGGCTGCCCCTGGATCCCTGGCAGTGCCCAAGGCCAGGCTGGACATTGGAGCAGCCTGGGATAGCAGAGGTGTCCCTGTGCCCCCAGGAAATGTCCCTGTGTCACAGCGAGGTGTCCCTGCCCAGGGCCATCGGTGCTGCAATGGGTTTTTTTTCCTACAGAGATGCCGATTTAAAGGCTCTGTTGACAATCCTGGAAAAGTGCCCCACTGCAGATCCTAAACTCCAAACTGGGAAATGTTTCACTTTTTAATTAAAATGAAGCTTCTGGTTTTCCCTTCTTTGTTCTGTGGCAGAAAGCACAACATTTGGGTTGTAAAGACTAAGTCTCAATTTATGTTTTATCATGAGAACCTTGGCTCCCAGACTCTTTCTATACATTCAACTGAATCTTTTCAACTGAGTTATGGTTTCTATTTGCATAAATTACCATATGAAACTTGTTAATATTTCCCGAATATCCCTTTTCATAGCACTATTAGACAAGGTTCTGTGCTTTTGTTTGGGGCTCCGTGTCAGCAAATCAGAATTCATGACTGTGATCAGTTAGGAGCAGAACAAAATAATTTATTCCCCAACACACAGTCTGGGCGTCAAACAACCCGCGCTGAGAAACGCTCCCTGAAATCAGCAGAACCTCCTCATGCAAATGACAGGAGTGTCAGTGCTGGGAGCAGCAGGGAGCCCCTGACCCGCTGCCTTTTCCTCCCAAAAACCAGCTCGGGCTTCCCTGGTGGAAGGAGCAGGCTTGGAACGTGCCCTGGGCTCGGGGGTTTTTATAGCCCCACCAAGGAGAATTTCAGCTGCTCCGAGCAGTTTGTTGTGGGATTTCCCCTCCGATTCCCCGCTGGGGAAGTTTCCTCATCGCTGAGGGAGGCGCCTCTGCAGTGGGGTGGGTGGAAAGGTGCCAGGCTGGCTGGGAGTGAGTTATCCTGGAGCTGGGAGCTCGGGGAGGGTCCCAAACATCCCCCTGGCCCCGGGTGAGGGCTGGGAGCCCTGCAGGGTCTGGCCCTCAGCCTCACACAGACCCCAGGCGGGGTTTGGGGGCAGCAGGTCAGTGCTGTGATCCTTCCCTTGGGCTGA
Organism: Cyanoderma ruficeps; assembly: GCA_008694505.1. NCBI lineage: Eukaryota > Metazoa > Chordata > Aves > Passeriformes > Timaliidae > Cyanoderma > Cyanoderma ruficeps. The sequence continues at coordinate 703,260 of VZDJ01000268.1, read as the reverse complement.
GCCCTCTGCAGGTGACAGCAGCCCATGGAAACGCTGCTCTGACCCTGTTCAACACCACAGCGACACAGACTCCAAACCTCAGAAGGCTCAAAATGACTCCTCGATGTTTGGGATGTGTCTCCCTTTTATACGATTCCACACAGACCAATTGGGTTGGTGACACAAAGACAAACCTCCTCACTCACACTGGTCAGAGCAGAGGGACAGCAAGAAGATTTTCCCTCCCAGGGAAAGGGATGAATAACAAAGTTACAGCTACAAAAACATTTCTCCTGTTTACAGAAAATTCCCTGGGAAAGGAATTTCAGAAAACCAAAACACCTCAGGCAGGGAACCAGGGCTACACTGCTCCCTGTTTGACTGCACCTCACCCTCGGCTTCCAGCAGTGGGGACTCCTCTCCTGCCAGGCCTGGCTGGTGACAAGTCAGTTTTTCCTGCATTATATGTGAGGGTTGATTTTTTTTCAGGTTTTTTGGTTTTTTCACTTGATAAAAGCACCCTCTTCCCAACCCCTTTGGGAGAGCTGAGAGCCTGTTCCCATTTCTGCTGCTCGATGCTTTTCACTCCTCGTTAATCCCTTCCTGGTGATCTGCTGCTTCACCCTGCCTGCCTTGGAACAGGGAGAGCTGAGGAGCAGAACGGGCCAAAGTCCCTCAGACCGTGAGGGGATGAGCTCACCTGCCATCTGGAGCCCGTGGTCTTCCAAAGAGGAGACTCAAAATCTAATTAAAAATACCCTGTCATAAAGCCTGGGCTGCCGGTGGGACCGAGGATAATTTGGGGACCATCAGAGCTTCATTTCCCTGCAGCATCCCCAGGAATTCTCGTTTGCTGGCCCAGGAAATGAAGCCAATCCCGGGGAGGGGAGGCTGCAGCAGCTCAGGGAGCCCTCTCCTCTCAGGATGCCTCCCCCAGTTCCATCTGCCACCTCCAGCCAGGGCCGCAGCTCCCTCCTCCTCCTCTTCCTCCTCCTCCTTCTCCTCCTCTTCCTCCTCCTCTTCCTCCTCCTCCTCCTCCCCTCTGCCGGGGGAACAGTCCCCGGGCAGGGCTGGGAGGGACAATTCCAGATCCCAGCAGAAATCCCTGCTCCCACCCCTGCTCCCACCCCCCAGAATTCCTTCTCCAAGCTCCCCCCAAGCCCAGCTGAGCACTCCCAAGGGCAAACCCACCCTGCCAGGCTCGTCCCCATCACAGACACCGCAAAACCTGATGGAAAGTTTCCTTTCAGTGACAAAATCCGGGACGTTGCCCGCCCACTGCAAAGCCTGCTCACCCTGCAGGCTGCCAAAGGGAGTTATTTTTTTATTCTTTTCCCCCAAAAGGTGTCCCAGCACTCACTGCTCTGTGCTGGGGGCAGGGAGCTGCCCCAGGGCCCACGGGGGTCACCAGGTCATTGTCACCCCCTGCCCGTGGCAATTCCTGTGCCCCATTAAGGCGCCCTGGGGTGAAGGACAGCAGCTCCCAGCATTTGTTGACATTCCTCTGCTGCTCCGGGGGCTCCCAGCTCCAGGGGATAATTTCCTTTTGCAGACTGCAGGGGACCCAGGGCCACATCCTCCCTGCAGGAGGGGTTTCCTTCCCTAAAGGGACATCCCATGGGATCGCAATGAAAATCCCTCGTGGTTCTGAGCAGCTTGTGACAGATGAGGCCCTGATTTTCCTGGGGTTCCTTTCCCTTTCCTGCTCCTTAAACAGCAATTCCTGCTGCTCTGCGTGAGCAGGAGCCAGCTTGTGGGAGGGGGAAGCTCTGAACCATCACGTGCACCACGAGCTCCTGGTGCCAACAGCCACAACCTCATCAAAGCTCTTTGGAGAAGTGCTAATAGGAATTGGGGGTTCAAATTGATGACTCAGTCAGGATTATTCAAAGTGATGCACTGAAATTTGTTTTCCTCAGATGTTGCAGCCTCTCTGAGGTCTGTGGAGGCCCAGAACAAACACAAAAGCAGATGAGAGGAGTGGAAATTCAGCGTGACTTTGCTCCCTCACCTCTGGGAAGATTGTTTTTATCTACACACAGATGAGCAGGACTTTCATTCCCGGGACCTCGCTGTGCTCTCAGAGCTGCTCTTGGTTTGTTTGTGATGCCATTCAAAGCTGGATTTGTGCAGTTTTGTTTTCCCTGCTTCCATTAGCGCTGCCCTTGGCTCTGAGCGAGCAGCTCCTGTCCCTGGGGCAGGGGGTGAATCCAGGACTGGGATCACACGGGATGACAGGGAATTCTTCCAAGTACAAATCCCATTCCTTTATCAATTCCTGCCATTTGGGGACTGCATTAATCCAGCCACCGTTCCCCTGTAATTTATGTTCAGGCATAATCTCCAACGTCGAAAAGCAGAAGTGTTTTATTTTCAAAGGAAAGCGAGCGATTCATAAAACATTATATTTTGACATTTTCTGGAGAATATAAAGGGGCTCATTGCTCTGATTCGGGCCCTATTTGCATAATTTCTCCTTCACTCACCACAGGTAAATCACGGTTAAATATCCAAGCATTTATCACCTGGGTGTTTTCGAGCCAAACTTTGTGCCAGCACAGGGGTGGATGAGACTTTCTCTGGCACAGGCATCAAACCTCAGAAATGTTTTGGCCATCCAGTCCTGCACCCATGAAATGCAGATCCTGCCCAGCTCTGGCCACAAACCCCTGTCCTGGGAGGAAAACCCCCCTGGGATTGTTTTCCCAAGCAAAGTCCCCAAAGCAGAGCTCCCAGGGCTGGAATTCTGCGTGGATTCCATCTGCACAAGGCTGAACGTCCCCCTGGGACACTCATGGAAATAAAAACCATAAAAAAAATAATATTTGGATGCTCAGTCACCCCCACCCAGCCCCTGCCCCGTCTGCTGACCTGTTGTTATCCAGGTTTATTGCTCTGTGATGCTGAGACATTTAATTTGGCTGGGAATTACGGCACCGAGGTGACTCGGCAGCAGATGCTGACACGGGATCACATCCCCTTGTTCAAGTTCCTGTTCAGCAACTCTATGTAAATGGTGCTTAATTAAAAATACATATTTTACACAACGGAAGCTCTCAGCCTTTCACAAGTGGAAACATGACAGAATAAAAAGTGTCTGCTCCTCTGTCCCCTTCCATTTCCACCCCGAACCGTGGCTGGGGGCCAAATAAATAAGTGAAAAGGAGCAACGCCGCTGTTTGTCACATAACATCAAACACTTCCCTTTGTCTCATCCTCCCTTTTCCCTTCTGTTGTCCTAATAAATAAAATAACACTGTGGGGATTTGGATTTGCAAACAAACCATGCCTGCAGTTGGCTGTGTCTCCTGGAGCAGCGAGGGAGGGAGGGATGGAGGGAGGGAGGAAGGTTCTGCTCCTCCACCACCACCCAGAAAACGCATACAAATGATTGCAGCTGTCGCCAGCACGGCTGAGGAGCAAATGCAGATGGCATGAAATAATATTCACAAACAGCTAATAGAATTTTAATGGCTGTGGAAAGAAAAATAAAACGAAAAGGCGCCGTGTTTACTCGGGGCGCGGAGGGGAGTTTGGAGCGTGCCGGCGCGAGGGATGAGTCACTTTGGACCCCGCGTTTTCCCACATTCACAGGCGGGCAAGGCCCCGGGGCTCCCATTGATGGGGAGTTTAAACGGCAATCAGGACCCGGGAGATGTTCAAGGGTGCATCTGCATAAAGTATGATGCTGGCATTATGCAAATGTCATGTATGATGAATGAAATGCATCAAATGTCTTGAGGACACCCAGATGTTAAAGCCGCCGGGATGCCAGGAAACATGGGAGGAGGTGAAGAACGTGAGTTCTTCTGCAGTTAATTGGTTCTCATGTTCCAGCAGCACCCTCTAAACACTTCCAATCAAGAAGCAAGCTCCAGCCACAGCTCACTTGTTGTGGTTGTCTTTTTCAATCATCGCTCTCAGCCTCCTTTTCCCAGCCCAGTCCAAGAACCACCCCCAGCCTCGAGTGGAGAAATGAGATGCTCTCCTCACACACACTCCAGTGCGAGTGCTCAGTGCTCCACAGCCACGCTCGGAGCTCTGCTTCCTCCGCCTTTGTGTTCTGCGGCCAGCAGGGCCCTGCTCCAGCTCCTGCAAGGGCAGTGGGAGCTCCGTGGATGGAGGAATTCCAGCCCTGGCACACAGAACGGCCCCAGAAGCACCAGAAGGCAGATGGGGCTTTGCAGGGTGGCTCCTCCTTGTGGGTTTAGAGGTAGAGATCATAAAGATCCATATGTGCTGAGCAGGGAAATTTATGGCACAGCAAAAGCCTGTCCTATTAAAAGGATCAGAAGCTGTGCCTTTGGCTTAATTTGGATGTTATTTCGTGCCCTGCACTGAGCACATCCGGCCCCTCTCCTTGAACCCTGTCACATTTTGTTGTATTTTCAGATGAAACAGAAATACCCTCAGCCTTTTCTCACGTGGAGCTGGGGGCCTCACCCTGATGTCCCAGAGCTGGGGGGAGTTATCTCCTGGCCAGCACCAGATCCTGCAGCTCGTGGTGGGAATGAACTCCCCGATAAAAATCTCCTGCACCCCACAGGAGGCCGAGCAGCAGCCCCAGAGTCTGCCCAGGGCCAGGGCGAGGGCTCATCCTGCCTCTGCTGAGGGTGAGAGATGAAACTCTGCTGATGGTCACACGGGTCAGAGCGGATTTCTGCTGCTCTCCCTGTCTCTGGGGCAGAGGGACACCAGCCACGTTCCCACCCTCTCCCTGCTGAAGAAAAGGAGAAGATTTATTGCCCTGAGCAGGGCCTGCCAGCGCCGGTTCCATATGGCACAGGAGGAGGAGGCTGCAGCAGGTGGGTCCCAGAGCAGATGCTGAGGATCCACACACAGCCAGGACCTGGCTCAGGCTGTCCCTGCTCCAACCCTGGACGTGCCAGCACTGGGAGCAGCCCCTCTCTGACCCAGAGGGGAAAGATTTGGGGTAAAACGCTTGAAAAGCACTTCAGGAACTTACAAAGCCCAAAGTGGGATTTGTTCTTTCGTGGGCCCAGCAGCAGCAGTTTGTAGCCCTGGTTCGTGCCTGAGGTGTTTTGGTTTTCTGAAATTCTTTTCCCAGGGAATTTTCTGTAAACAGGAGAAATGTTTTTGTAACTGTAACTTTGTTATTCATTCCTTTTCCTAGGAGGGACTTCTTGCTGTCCCTCTGCTCTGAGCAATGTGAGTGAAGAGGTTTGTCTGTGTGTCACCAATCCAACTGGTCTGTGTGGAATAGTATAAAAGGGAGACACATCCCAAAAATCGAGGAGTCATTTTCAGCCTTCTGAGGTTCAGGATCTTGTACCATTGTGGTGCACAACAGCATCAGCAGCTTCTCCTTGGAGGGGCTGAATTCCCCCTGGGCAGGGTGGGATCCATCCAGCCCCTCTGCATGGCCTGGGCTGGGAGGGACCCCAAAAGTGCCCCAGTGCCGTCCTGTGCCCTGGGCTCACACCGGGCTGCAGCTGCAGCACTCGGGGATCTGCTCCCCAAAGTTATTTTCTTGTCATCTGAGGCCTCAGATAAAACTGAGCAAGCTCCTGATGAAGTCAGGAATGTAAATCTGCCTTCACTCCAGCGCTGCTGATCTTACTGATACGGCAAATCAGCAACTGCCTGGCAATGACAGATTAAAACTGATAAAAATAATTTTATTATTGAGCACATCATTTGATGTTGTAAAAATGGGGCTGTGAGCGCCAGCTCCGATGATGACTATTGAATCTGCCCTCGGTGATGGATAGCTTTTAAATGCACCAAACTTGCCCACCGGCTGAAATTCATAATAATTCTTGGAAATGTCCCTATTAAAGGAGCACTGGCACATAAATACACATTTTTTTGTCTGACAGGAGAAGTATTCTGCTTCAGCCATCAGTGTCCGTGCTCATGGACGCTCCTCAGGGTGGCTCTGGGGAGGGCTGGGGCTGTCCCTNCCATCCCTGTCCCATCCCTGTCCCCATCCCTGTCCCATCCCTGTCCCATCCCTGTCCCATCCCTGTCCCCCAGAGCTGTCAGGGGTCACTCCCCAGCTGGGTCCCTCTCAGCAGCCCGAGCCCCCTGGAGATCCTGTCAGGACCCTGCAATCCATATGCAAGAGAAAAGGCAGGGAAATATCATTTATCCTGCACGAGCCACTCTCAGACAAAGCGATTAAAGCTCCATCAGTCACAGCCATGGGGACGCTGCCCGTGGAGGGGATCAATAGCTGCCGCTTCAGAACCACCCCCAGTTTTGGGGTGTTTGGCAGTGCGGGGCGGTGATCCGCTCAATTCCATCGACAGCTGCTCCTGGGCGTTATGGATTCCCCAAGAGTTCCTGGGGATTCGGGTTGGAGCTGTCACTGGGACTGACTCCAGCCTCCCTGGGAGGGAAGGGAGCAGGAGCTGCACGTCCGACCCTTCCCCTGCCAAAACACCGACCCCGGGCTGCAGCCAGAGGGGCACGGGGACTGCTCCCGGCCCAGGCTGCTCCCACACCCGCCTGCCTCAGTTTCCCCAGCAGCGGGGTGGGACAGTGACACTCTCCTGCTGTGTTTGGGATGAATCTCAGATTGGTTTGGGTTGGGAGAGACCTGAAAGCTGCTCCAGCCCCTCCCTGAGCTGCCCGGGGCTCTGATCTCCCCTCCTGGAGCAGGGGACACAGCCAGAGGGCCCTCCCTGCCCAGGGGCCACCTCTGCCACCAAACCTGGGCATCCCTGCCTCAATTCCACCAAACCTCAGAATTCCTGACTCAACTCCACCAAACCTGGGCATTCCTGCCTCAATTCCTCCAACCCTGGGCATCCCTGCCTCAATTCCACCAAACCTGGGCATTCCTGCCTCAATTCCTCCAACCCTGGGCATCCCTGCCTCAATTCCAGCCCGGACTTCCCCACTCCCGTTCAGCCCTTGCATTTTATCCGTCATTAACAACGCCAAGGAGGAAACACAGCGGCGATAAGACAAAGGGGACATGAAATGGTTCTTCCTCCGGCTCGGGACTCCCTGGCTCTCGGCTGACTCGTGCTGCAGCTCCCCGCCCTCATTTCACGGGGGTGAGGCTGAACTGATGCCGCACGGAGCCGGGGCAGCGCTGGGGCTGCCTCTCCTTCCCTCTCCTCCTCCCGGGGCAAGAACCTTCCTGCTCTGCTCAGATGTTAAACACATTATTCTGCCTTGATTGAATAGCGGGGAAATTAAATTCCTGCAGTGCCTCACTCCCCTCCGACGGAGCCGGGCGGGGAACCTGTTCCCGGAAAGGAAAAGGGAGAAAGGAGAGAGGCTGAGCATGAGGAGTGCCCGTTTTCACCCCATTAGCAGTTTGAAGGCCAGAGGTGATAAATTTTGGGCAAATTGCAGCATCTGCTCCATCACAGCCTGGCTGACGGGTGTGGGCTCCTGCTCAGCACCGCTGGGAGCTGCCCGAGGGGCTGGAGCAGGGAATAAAGTGAATAAATCCCACCGGGGGGCTCCTCAACTTTTCCCTTTGTTTTTCCCTCATTTGATTTCCCATCTCCAGACTCGGCAGCACCCTCTCAACGGCGTTCGGGGAGGAATCTCCTTCCCTTTAATCCTTTCTCTTATCTCCCCGGGGAAGATGAAAGCTAAATGATGTTAATCTGCTAAATATTTCTGATCGCTGAGAGTGCAATAGAAATTACCACCCTGACTGGGAATTAATTGCAAAATCAAATGGGTTTGGAGAGCGATGTCAGCACCTGAACATCCTTTCTTCTCTCACAGCCCAGCACAGCTCTGGAATTCAGGGTGAAACCCCCACAATAAACTGAGAATAAGATGTTTGGGCGGGTGTCACAGATTTAATTTTTTGGAAAGTTTGGCCGCTCGCAGAAGTTTAGTTGTAGGGAGAATAAGGAAACTCTGGTTCTCCTGCACCTGCCAGAAATACAGAACTTCACGCTGGAAGGGAAGATCCAAAACCACCAGAGCCAGAGGGGAAAATCCCATTGACTGCTGGGCGCTTTCACTCGGGAATAAAAACATAGCAGGAGGCCAATCCTCTTTTATTTTACTCCGCTCTTACTCGTGCAAAACTCCAGCCAACACCAGCCGGAGCTGGAGGGGAACGAGGGCAGCCCCACCCGTGAAGGAGCTGATCCAACACCTCTTTATCCAGAGATTTCCATCCCGGGCAAGGGAAGAATCCCCGGAGGGACAACAGGAACATCCCCGGGGTGGGGTCAGGACGCTGCAGGGAGGTTTGGAGCCTCCTGACTGAGCAGGTTTCTTCTCAGGTTCTGTAATTCCTCCTGAGCCGCTGGGGGTGTTTTTAATTCTGGGGCATTGGGAGTGGAGAGGAAGAGGATCCCGGACATTCTGTGGGAAGAACGAGGTTTCCTGCTGGGGAACAGAAACTCACTTTGAATTCACTTTGCTGCTCCTATTTCCCTCATGAAAGGAGCTGAGACGGAAAGGAGTTTGCTGCCTTTCCTGCAGGATCCACCAGCAGCCTTCTTGGCCTTTAAATACCATTTTGTGTTTTCTTTTTTTGTTTTGTTTGTTGTTTTGGGGGATTTTTTGGGGTTTTGGGTGGGATTTTTTTGGTTTTTGGGTCATTTTTGTGGTTTATTTTTGTTGTTGTTGGGTTTTTTTGGGGTTTTTTGAGTTTTGGGGTTTTTTTGGTTTTGAAGGTGTTTTTTGGGCCTTTTTTGGGGTTTTTTGGGCTCTTTCTTTTGCCATTTTTTTCTTTTGCCTTTTTTTTCTTTTTTTTTTAATTTTTTTTATTTTGTACTTTAGCTGTACAACTCCTGTTGGCTTAAACATTCCGAAATTCTGAAGGACGTGCTAACCTGGCTCTGCCCCTGCCCCCAGGGGTGGCACAGAGGGAAGGAGGGACCCAGAGCCAGGGAATCATGGAATTGTTCAGGTGGGAAAAGGCCCGAGGTACCAGCAGAGCCTTGCCCTGCTCCCAGGGCCTGCCAGGACCTGCCAGGTCCCTGCAGCCGGGATTCCTCTGGCGCTCAGAGCTGCTCAGAACTATTTTTGAGGCAGAGCCTGCACAGCCCTCGGCCTGTCCAGGCTCCTCAAACACTGAACTTCCACGAGAAATTCTGTAATGTTTGGCTTTAAAAAAAAAAATAAATTAATTTGGGGAACGGGGAGGGGCGGGGGGGGGGGGTTAATGAATTTCACACCCGCGAAGTGTTATCGGATTTTTGGTGCCATCTGCTTCTGCTCAAGACAGTTTCCAAGGCAGTTCTGCTGCCTGGAGCCTCTGCTGGTGAGAGACCGCGGACAAGGGAGAGGAGCAGCCTGGGCTCGGCCCCGGGGGCAGCCCCGATCCTCCCTCCCCGTCTGACACTGAATAAATGCGCGGCCCGTTTATAAATAGCAGCAGCTTTTTGCTGCCCTGCCGAGGGAAAAGGGGGGAAGGGGAATAATGTCAGGGAGGGGAAGAAGATGGTGCATGGCGCGGCAGAGCAGGTTCCCGCTCTCCCAGGGATGGCTCTGCGCTTGTTCCGGGCTGGATTCGTTTTTGTCTCTTTTGATGATGAAATGCAACAAATTGATAGAGGAGTTCCTTCGGCCAGCAGAGCGAGAGGACCAGCAAAATCCTCCCACCAACAGAAGGTGGAAAGGAGGAGGCACGTGAGGGAAGTTACTGCACATTTTGGAAGGGAGGAAGGAACAGACAGAGGAGAGAGGGAGGGAGGGAGTCCAAGAAGGAAAACAATTCCTGGCCCAAGAAGGAGAACAGAATTCCTGGCCCCGGACCCCTCAGAGCCTGAGGGATTTTTCCCAAACCAGCCTTGACTGGTGCAAAGGGACCCCACAGACCCCCCGTGTCCCCTGCCCCAGTGGGGCTCAGTGTCACAATCCCTTTGGGAAGTGACAAACGTCCATTTCTGGAGGAGCTGGGGGAGCAGGAGCCATTCTGCAAAGATTTGCTTGAAATCTTGTGCACGAGGCTTTCCCGGGAGCTCTGTGCTGTTGACCCCAGGTGGTGCATCCACAGCTCCTGCAGCACACAAACCTTATCTGCAGACATTAAAGAAAGCTGCTTGACATTGGAAATCAAATTGATTTCTTGCCAAGATTTCACAAGGGCATGTGTGACAGCGAATGACATGCTTAAGCCTTGCAAGAAGAAAATAAACATGTCCAATGCAAAAGCCATCAGTTCCCGTGCCAGCTTGAATTATGCACATCTGGAGTGATTTGACACCCAGCTCTTTGGCAGCGCAGGCACGGGGTGCCTTGCCACGAGCTGAGGGAGATAAATAGGCTAGAACGGGGCTGGCTGCCTTATGTAAGGCTGCAGAGGAGGCAGATTGTAGCAGGAGTGTCCACTCCGCTGTCTCCTCACCCTGCTGGGCGCTGGCAGCTCCTTGGAAAGCTCTGCTGCTGCCCCTGAGCTCTGCTTTGCTCCTCCTCGTGTGCTGCTGGACAGTTTCCTCCTGACCAGCGTCACCGTCCGCTCTCCTGCGGCTGGGATAGGGCTCCCAGCCAGGCACAACCAGCTTTTTCTCCCAAAAAACCCCAGGGATTTAGTGTTTGAGGCTCTTGGATGGGCAGAAGAGGCCAAGTTCAGCCCCTGGCTGCAGAGCTGGATGAGCAGGGACCACAGGGACACTGGGCACCCTCCCAGGGACACTGGGCACCCTCCCAGGGACACTGGGCACTGGGCACTGGGTGACCTTCCACACCGAACTCTGGGATTTTGGGGTCCCTCTCACCTTTGCAGCTCCTGGAAATCCCCGTTCCTGAGTGAAGTGAGGTCAGCTGGCCACACTGCAGTCTCTGAACAGGAGCCACAGGAGCAGGACTGCCCATGGTGTCCTGCTGGCTGTCCCCAGGCCCCCCTGAGGTCACTTCTCTTGGAATTATTTGTCAAATCCAAGCAGAAATCCTTCAGGCCAAGCAGCCAGGAGTGGATTTCGTGCCCACACCGGTGCCAGTGCCCTCTGGGGTGCCATAAAAGCCCTTTCCCATCTCAGCACCCGGATGACAGACGCAAATGTTGGATCCCCTGAGGGCTGCCACGCCCAGAGATCGATGGCACAGCCACCCCCGGCCGGCCCTGGTGCTGTATTAACATAAAGTTCCTATTGCACAGCAGTTTGATCCATTTGTGTTTATTTAACTCCCCTGTTCTGACAGAAGAAGATGGAGAATCTGCATAATTAATAACGACCCGAGCAATCTCCCTTAATGCCTGCTCTGAAGGCCCGAAATCCCTGGGAGCTGAGGACATCCATAACGTGGCAGACGGGGAAAAGGCTCCTCCAGGCTGCTGAGATATGATTCCCCGGGGAGCAGCAAGGGGTGGTTTGCAGCTCCAGCCATTAGCTGGAACTGCTCAGGTCATTCATAAAACTCCTTTTCCTTTGCACAAAGGGGGAGCAGAGAGCTGGGCCGCAGCAGAGAGCCGGGGCATGAGGATGGGTTAATTTGACATATTTCTGTGTGTGTTTATGGAGTGGCACGGTGCTGCTGGCTCCTGAGCAGGCCTTGGGGTGCAGGGTGGTGGCTTTGGGCAGCCCAGGCCACCAACAGCTCTGCAGACCTGATTTCGTGCCTAAGATGTTTTGGTTTTCTGAAATTCCTTCCCCAGAGAATTTTCTGTAAACAGGAGAAATGTTTTTGTAACTGTAACTTTGTTATTCATCCCTTTCCCTGGGAGGGAAAATCTTCTTGCTGTCCCTCTGCTCTGACCAGTGTGAGTGAGGAGGTTTGTCCTTGTGTCACCAATCCAATTGGTCTGTGTGAAATCGTATAAAAGGGAGACACATCCCAAAAATCAAAGAGTCATTTTCAGCCTTCTGGATCTCAGAGCCTGTGTCCTTGTGGTGTAAAACAGCGTCACACCTCTGTGTCACCTCTGCTCCAAGCTGAGAGGCTGCCCAAAAGCAAATCCCAGTGGAACAGGCAGGAGGGGTCCTGAGCCACCCCCAAATTTAAACATCACCAGCCCCTGGCCACAAATCCTGCTGGAAAGAGGCCTGGGAGGTGTGGGGCTCTCAGCAGGCAGAGCCTTTGTCTCCTGCAAGGAAGTAAACTTGTAATTCCTGCTATCAGAACAATGCTCCTCGCCAGATCAGATGAAATGCTTGTAACGGGGGCTAATCAGATTCTACATTAATGAGAGAAAATATGAAGCTAATCAACGCCCAGGCAGGTCTCCAGGCTGCAGGCCTATTAAACTTCATGAAAAATTAATGACTGAAAGAGCAAAATGGTTTGTAAGGGCTCTCCAGTGGCACTGGGAGCTCTGGAGCCCCGTGCCCCTCTCGTTCCTCTGCATCAGCCTCACCCCACCCTGCTCTGCTCCGGGACAGGTTCACCCTCCTCACCCCTCCTGCCCCACTGCCACGGTGCCTTTTCCATGGAATTAATGACACTTGTCCCCCATCACTCCTTGGACTGGGCTGGGAGGGACCCTGAAGCTCAACCCATCCCTGGCAGGAGCACCTTCCACCATCCCAGGCTGCTCCGATGCCTCAAGTTAACCCCAATATGCAAATGGACCAAAACTTCTAAAAATATCAGGCTTTGTGACTGGTCAGCCATCTTGTGTCCATTTTGTGTCCATTTGGGACCATTTTGTGTCCATTTTGGGACCATTTTGGGTCCATTTTGGGTCCATTTTGTGTCCATTTTGTGCCCATTTTGGGTCCACTTTGTGACCATTTTGGGTCCACCCTGGGTGTAGCCCTGGCCAAGCTCTTGTCCTGCCCAAGGTGGATCCTTAAAGGCCATTTAATAAATCTCTACTTTATTCTCTGGCTCTGTCCAGTCTCTGCTCCAGCTCAGCCTTCCCAAGGCATCAGTCCCAGCCTGGCCCTGGACCCTGCCAGGGTGGACAGGGGAATTCTTTGGGATTTCCACAGGCTGGACCTGCAGGTTCCCGCAGCTCTGGAACCCAGCCCCAGAGCTGCCAGCTCCCCGTGCCGCCTCCAGCAGGTTGTGCATCACTAATGAGATGCAAAAAACCGGGATCGTGTTACCGGGGAACCGCGCCGGAATGGAAACAAGGAATTGTGAGGCTCCTCTGCCTCGCGTCTGTTGGACACAAAAAGGAGCCTCAGCTGATTTGGGCTGCTCCAGCCCAATTTAAAGCAGACAGGCTCAACCTGCCCGGTCCAGTCCCTTTCCTCACTGGCATTGTTCAGCTCTCACGTAATTGCAAGGTTGTGCACAGCGGATCACTTCGAGCGATCCTCTGTTTTCAGCGCCGTGGAGGGAAAACAATCATTTCTTGGGTGGTTTTTTTTGGCCGGGGAAATAGAAGACCGTTCGAGCAAATGTTCAATATTTAATGCGCTATGTAAATGAGATGTGTAAGCACATCTCCGGCTCGGAGCAGGAGGAGGAGAGGAGGTGCGTTCCAAGAGTGAGGAAGACATCTGGAGGATCAGCAGCCCGTGCTCAGTGCGGGGCTCCCAGCAGGGCCTGGAGGTTGATCTGAAATCCCCTGATGCTGCAGGGCACAGCCCTGAGTTAGAACCTGAGTTAGGCCCTGGTACATTCACTGATCAGGGGTCAGGGCTCGTCCCTGGGCTCGGCACTGAGAGGTTTCATTTCCCTGCGTGGGGCTGCAGCCAGCAGTGACCCTGCCTGGAAGGTGGGACTGATCCTGGGCTGATCCAGGGCTCCATTTCTGCCCTGGGTTTGGGGAATCCTTCACCTGCACAGGGAATTCTCTGCTGTCCTGGGTTTGGGGAATCCTTCACCTGCACAGGGAAATCTCTGCTGCCCTGGGCTCTGGAGGAATCCTTCACCCTGCACCAGGAATGTCTGTGTGTGCCCTTTGGGGCGGCTGGGATCGGTTCTGGGCTCCCAGAGAGGCAAAGAGAGTTTTCTCTGACCCAGCCACACCAAACCCCACAGACCTGCTGCAGGAGCAGAGTGAACTTGGGTTGTTCTGGCAGCTGAGCTGGAGGATCCAGGTTGTGACCCTGTGGGTTTATTCAGAATATCAAACTGTGGGTGCAGCCTCAGAAGGGTCTGGGTGAGCTAAGAACAAACTGCAGTGATGGATCCACCCTTCCTCTCCCTTCCCCTAAAGGATTTGGGACAAAATCTCAGCTGGCAGAGGCGTCCTCAACTCCTGCTGGAGATTTTGGGAGTCCAGAGAGTTGGATTGCACAGATGAAAGGAAGCAGCTGCTGTAGGTCCATGGCAAAGACAGATCTAAAATTCACCTTTTTCCTGACTAACAGCTTAAAGTGCCTCTCTTTAAAAAAACATGCAGCCCTTTGGAGAGGCAACTTCACCTCCGTCAGACCTCGCTCCTCCAGAAGATAAACCCAAGATGAAACATTTATTGCAATGCAAACGGTGCATGTGAAGTGCTGGCTGCGAGTGCAAAGCAATAAAACTGCTCCTCGTGCTCCTGCTCCCTCCAGCAAAACTCTGGGATATTCAGCAGCCATCAGCCCAGCTCAGCTGCCCCTGCCGGCCCCAAGCTCTGCACAACAACCTGAAATGAATAAATCCTGGTTTTCCTTTAATGTTTGATGCGTAACATACGAGGAGGTGATGAAGTTGCCCCCGACTTAAACATAAAGTTGTCATCCCCGCAGCCAAAAAGGTCTCACCTTGCCATAAAAAAGCTGCAATGGGACAAAAGGAATCAGAGAATCATGGAATCCCTGAATGGTTTGGGGTTGGGAGGAGCTGAAATCCCACCCAGTGCCACCCCTGCCCTGGCAGGGACACCTCCCACCACCCCAGGGTGCTCCAAACCCCATCCAGCCTGGCCTGGGGCACTGCCAGGGATGGGGAACTCATGGAAAAACCTCTGCCAGGGCCTCCCCACCCTCACAGGGAGGAATTCCTTCCCAATTTCCCGTCTATTCCTGCCCTCTGGCACTTTGGAGCCATCCCCCTCGCGCTGGCACTGCACGCTGCTGGGAATAATCTCCATGTGTGCCATGCTGGGCTTGGGAGCTGGGACCCCTCTCTGGAATCTGCAGCCCCTCTCCCCTCACTGCTCCTTGAGGTTTTTCTGGGCCCTTGGTGGGCTTCCCAAGCCCTCGAAATTCCTTTAGATTTGTATTATTTGGGTATTATTAAATAACAGAGGTGGGATCCCGCTGCCCACTGAGGAACACTGAGGACCCTCTGCTTTTAAAGGGAAGGAACTGGGATTTTAAAGGGAAGGGACTGGGATTTTAAAGGGAAGGAACTGGGATTTCAAAGGGAAGGAACTGGGATTTTAAAGGGAAGGAACTGGGATTTTAAAGGGAAGGAACTGGGATTTCAAAGGGAAGGAACTGGGATTTTAAAGGAAAGTAACTGAGATTTTAAAGGGAAGGAACTGGGATTTCAAAGGGAAGGGACTGGGATTTTAAAGGGAAGGGACTGGGATTTTAAAGGGAAGACACTGGGAAGTAACTGTTCCTGGCCCACTGGGACACTGAGGAGCCTCTGCTTTTGAAGGGAAGGAACTGGGAATTCTCGGCCCCGGGGGCTGGAGGTTGGATGTGCTGGGCTCAGGGAGGAGAGAACAAAGCAGGTGGGGCCGGGCGGTGGCAGCTTTTGAGGGGCACACGGGGAACACAACGCCGTTAACAGGACACATCCAACCCTTCCCCTCATTTTTCATCCGGGTTGTCTCGTCCAGGATCCCGCTGTCTGCAGGGCAGGGGAACTCTGTGATCTCACACGAAGGAAGGAGGCAGGAGCTGCAAAGAGCTCGGGGGAAAAAAGGAAATAAATCGATTTCTTTGGGTCCCTTTATTCTGAACTTTTCCAGGCAGGGCGAATTTACTGCTGGAGCTCATCCTGCCACCGACGCTCACTTGGAATGCTCTGAGTGCAATCAGCTCATCAGAAATCCGAGCGAGGCATTCATGTGGAGGTTTTGGGGTTTTTTTCCCTCCTCTTTTGGGAATCCTCTCCTGTGTAAATAAGACACATAATAACCCTCCTCTGCATTTTACACGCGTGCTCAGCTTTTCAGGCAGAAATGTCACAGCGCTGCTGCAATTATCCCCATTTTGCCAGGAGGAGAAGAGGGAGCACAGAAGGGTCTGAGCCACAAACGTCGGCTGTGACAGATAATTTTGGATGTTTCTGCACGGGGCAATTTTCCTCTGGAACAGGGAGGGGTCAGGGAATCCAAACCCCAATTCCTGCAGCCCTGGGATCAAAGGGGGAAGGTCCCTTCTCATGGAAAAGCGACAGGAATAGAGGAAAAGGACCCAAGCTGGGCCAGGGGAGGGTTAGATTGGATATCAGGGGGAAAAAAACCCTTCCCAGGAAGGTTTGTCAAGCCCTGGAAAGGTCCCTCAAGGACCTCTCTGCTTTCAGCTGCCAGAGCCTGGGATTGAGCTCCATTTAATTTCTGAATTTCCACAAAGACCCTGTAAGTGATTGTGATTTTGCAGTGCGAAAACAAGGGATCTAACCCCCGGAGTATTTTAATCTCTAAATCAATAAAATCCATTAAACAAATTGCTCTCCCCCCTCCTCCCCTTCTCTGCACGCATCCCATCCAAAGTGGGTTTGCCATCATTTATTTCATCTGGAGCACGTTGCAGAGCTCTGCTGATGGATTGAGCACGTCTTTGCGGCAAAAAAAAATCCCAGTTTCCAACTTTGGATGGAAACAAGTGGCCTGTAAATGCAGTGCTGGAAAAAAAAAAAACAAAAAACAAACCAAAAAACGACAACAAAG
>VZDJ01000268.1:595210-686443 GCA_008694505.1 Cyanoderma ruficeps | reverse complement strand
ACCAAACAAAACCACTCCACAAAAAGCCCGGGATGTTGGTAGGGTTGAGGCTTCACGCTCTGTATGTGCAAATCAGAAGGAATGATTAAAAGCAGCTCCTCTCTCCGGAAAGGTTAAGTGTCTCCTCTCCCACAAAGGAACTCCGTGTACCAGCACTCTCCAATCCTGGAGTGAGATCAAGTGCTGGAGCCTTGATGGAGAATGTTTAGCGATAAAGGATGGATCTCAGGGAGGACTGAAGGAATATTTAGCGACAGAGGAGGAATCTCAGGGAGGACTGAAGGAATATTTAGCGATAGAGGAGGAATCTCAGGGAGGATTGGAAGCACGGCAGATGTGCCGCAGCACTTGGTTGGGAATTCACCCGGTGGAGAACTGAAAGGAAAAAAGAGAAAGAGTTGGGGCTGGATGTGTTTAAGTGAGGGTGGATCTTTACCAGGCTGGGGAGATGAAAAAAAAACAACCCATAAGCATATTTTAACGAAACACAGGATAATTTTAAAATTAAACGATGCTTAAACTCAACATTAATAAATTTCAGCAAGAAGAATCTTAAATTATATTAACTTAATAAAGCCTGCCTGCAATAAAACTTTAAATTAATAGCATACAGATCTGTGGTCGCTTAAACTTTATAGAATTTGAGCTTAGATTTAACTTAAGCTTAATAATCTTGACTTCTGGTTAAGGAACTTTTTGGGTTCCTGTGGAATGGGAAAAGCAAAGGAAACAGGGATTGGAGCAGTCACAGAAGCACCTCGGGGAAATTTGCCCCTCTGGCCACAGCAGAGCTGCCAGCAGACGGGAACGGGGGAGGTTTTGTGAAGGATCCTCCCCTCAGCCTCCCTGGATGTGAGACAAGCCCCGGGAGCACAGGGAACCCATTCAAACAGTGTTTAGAGAGATAATTGCGGCAGCTAATTGCCAAATAATAATAATAAAACATCTTGAAGTTTGCTAATGGAGGGGTTGAAATACTGTAACTCTTAACAGACCGCAATTAATACAGGCTGGAGGATCCGATAAATTGAGAGGCCTCATCCGTTCTGTCCTGGAACCACACGGTGACATTTTATGTGGTGACAGCTCTGCTCAGAAATCAGATCTGTCTGGAATTCTTTTCTCTTTATGGGGACAGACAGACATTCTCCAGCGAAAGTTCAATGAAGTTAGAGCCCTTCTGTAAACACTTCGCAATCCCTGCGTTCATTAAAGCCAGCAGAAATTGTGCTGTTAATCAAGCCTTGGCTTTAAAAGGATCAGAGCTGGACCTGGCCCATGGCACCCCCCCCTTCTCTACTTCTCCAATAACCACAGATCAACCTTGTGCAAATTAAAGCCCAAATCTGCCTTTCTGTTTAATCGAGCTCAGCTCTGGCCTTGCAGCCACAGCCCCAACTGCAGTGTGTGACCAGGAGCTCTGGGGGTGGATTTTGTGCTGCTTTTCTTTGGTCCCGGGTGGGCTCTGAGCTCTCCCTCCTCACAAAGCTCTGCTGGCAGAAGGTGTAAATTTTCTTGCCCCACCTGAAGCCCATGAGCACATTCCACGTTCTGCAATAATTTTTTTGCCTCTGGAGCTGCCTGTGGGCACCCTCAGGGCCAGGGAATGCCACATCCCTGGCTGTGGGATGCAGAATTCCTGACTCCGGAGCTGCTGCTCAGGCCTGCCTGGCTCAGATTTATTTATTTATTCCCTCCAAGGATTCCCATTTCACTGCCAGGCCAGGCTGGCTGGGGGGAGGCAGCAGCTCCTCAGGCTCCCAAAATTTCTCCAGCATCTCCTCATGTGCATCAGCAGTGTCTCCCTGTGACCCCAGGCACAGGAACCCCGGGCTGATTTCTGCACCCCGAGCAGCACCCAGAGCTTGGGGGGCTCAGTTCAGGGCAGGGCAGCACAGGGAGGGATTTTCAGAGGGGTTTTCACTCTCTCTCTGTCCCTGAAAGGTTGCAGCAGGCTCAGCTGCTGCCACTGGCTGAAATGAAAGGCTAAATTTAGGCCAAAAAAAAAAAGGGGGGGGGGGGGAAATGCTGCCTTCCATCAGCGAGCATTCGATTGCAGTGGCACAACAATGCCACAGGAGCAATTTCATTCCTGGCATATTTAGAGGTGGCATTAGGGAGTGTACCAAGGTAGCAATTTTCTAGATAATCAACTTAATGTCTTCATTCTAAGTGCGTTTCTACGTGTAAGTTAATTAGGGGAGTTAATTTTCACAAATGGCAGGAAATCTGCTTTTTTTATTTTTATTTATTTTTTTTTTCCAGTGAGCTTTTCGCTTTGCGGCAGCTCCTGATTGAGGAGAGCTGGGAGGGACAAACGGAGGCTCCTGCACAGTCACAGCCCGGGCTGGGCTTTGGGGCTGCTGCTGCCCCATCCCTGCACCTCTGGGGCAGAGGGAAAACTCTCCCTGCTGCGGATCCCAGAGCAGCAGAGAGCTCCGGGGCAGCCTGTCACTAGCCGAGGCTTTAGGGACAGAAAGGGAGCAGGCAGACACAGCAGCAGCGGGGAACAAACTCTTCTACTTTATTTACAATTTTATTCAATTTATTTACTTTCATACATTTGTACAGAGGTCCAGAGATTGGCCACAGAAGTCGCCACCTCTCAACCTGTATGGTGGACATCACCATCAATCAGTTCTTCTCTCAGAGGAGAAGAATGCAAACATTCCAAGAATAAATTTTGTTTACGTGAGGAAGGCTACGTGTGAACCTCTGCACAGAGACACATAGGCAGGAAAATCTCAGGGCAACAGCAGCCCTGAACATCCTGCAGGAACTGCAGGGGGAACTGTGCTGGAGGAAAGGAGGAGATGGGAAGAGGAGTGAAGTGACACAATCATGGACTGGGTTGGGTTGGGAGGAACCTTAAAAATCAGCTCATCCCATGGCAGGGGCACCTCCCACTGCCCCAGGCTGCTCCAAACCTCATCCAGCCTGGCCTGGGACACTGCCAGGGATGGGGAACCCACGGAATAACCTGTGCCAGGGCCTCCCCACCCTCCCAGGGAGAATTTCTGCCCAATATCCCGTTTAAATCTTCCCCAAGACGACAGAACAGTGCTGGGCTGGAGGCACGAATGCAGGGAAGGACCACGGAGAATGGCACTGCAATTATCTCCAACCCGTTATGGCAAAATTCTGTAAAAGAGATAAAAGCAGAGAGTGAAGCCCCAGCGCAGCAAAAGGGAATTTTACCACACGCTTTAAAAGGCCCAGAATTTCAAATGGAGTCTGTAAAAGTGAAATTGCTCTGAATAGCAACGCCGTCTGTCCAAATTTAGCTGGGCTGTCTGAGCCCACAGCAAGTGCACACGGGTTCAAACAACGGCTCCTCCCCACCCTGGAGGGCGTTAATGCCTCGGGTTGGAAGGGAAAGGGGTTTTGGTGATTGCCTTCGCTGACTGCCCTCTGAGGAGCCCCCGGCATCCCTCCCGTCCTCCCTCCTGCTGCACTCGTGCAGCTTTCCCTGCACCTGCCCCCTTCAGCCCCTGCTCACACTCAGCTCACTTCACCGGGGGCAGCGGCTCTGAGCTGAGGGAGGGGATTTGGGTGGGATGTTGGGAAGGAATTCTCCCTGGGAGGGTGAAATAGAATTCCCAGAGGAGCCGTGGCTGCCCCTGGATCCCTGGCAGTGTCCCAGGCCAGGCTGGATGGGGTTTGGAGTGGCCTGGGACAGTGGGAGGTGTCCCTGTGCCCCGTGAGCGAGGCCAGCACCTGGGGAGGGAGGGAGGGAGGGAGGAAGGAAGGAAGGAAGGAAGGAAGGAAGGACTGTCACTGCAGGATTTGCTGGATCTCAGAGGACACAATTCCACAATTCCACATGCTCTGGGAATTTAAAAACCTCATCATGAGTCAGCTCCTGCCTGTGAGCAACACCATCCTGTGGATGAGGGAGGAAGGGGCTGCCAGAGCAGGATTTTGGGGAGCTGTTGTGTTCCAGGGGAGGAGCTGCCAGAGCAGGATTTTGGGGGAGCTGTTGTGTTCCAGAGGAGGAGCTGCCAGAGCAGGATTTTGGGGAGCTGTTGTGTTCCAGGGGAGGAGCTGGCAGAGCAGGATTTTGGGGAGCTGTTGTGTTCCAGAGGAGGAGCTGGCAGAGCAGGCAGGAGCCAGCGGCACCTCCATGGGCACGGCTTCCCAAACCCTCCCACCTTTTGCCTTTCCCAGCGTGGTTTCCCACCGAGCAAAACCGAAACCACGGCCAGAGGGGCAGTAAAAGGCCGGGAGTGAGAGCTGCTGCTCCCCCCGAGCCGTGAACTGCAGGGATTGAAGCCCGGGCCGTTCTCTGTATGAAATAAACACCATTAAGGTCCCCATTAACCTACGTGAGCCTTCAATTAGCTCAGCAATGCTTTGAGGGAAGAACAGGTTCTGATGTGTGCTCAGAGTGAATAATGAAAGATTGGCCCCCCAGGTACTCCAGCCCTATCAATAACAAACATTATTACTAAATAATAGCAAGGAAGGCTCGGAGTTAATATTTAAAAATGTGCATGAGACCAAGGCATGCCCAAGCACATTTCACGCTTATTTTAATTGCCACCAGACAAATGGAACGAGGATGGCTGCTCACTCCAAAGGGTGTGATTCTGTTTTGCTGAAGCACTCAGATTTCGGCGTGCTTTTGTCAAGCCTGTTTGGAGTAAATTGTGGGGAGAATTGCAATGAGAGCTGTAGTTGCCTAGCAAAGGTCTGAGATTTCCATTTAAAATTAATGTGAACCGTTCCTCTGAGCCCGACATATGGGCTTGGAGAACCCCTGCCAAGATGTCAAGAGCTAGACTGCTCCCCCTGCGACTCCCAAAAAAACGCTGGAGGCAACTTTCCCCCGGTGCTGCTGGGGCGTTTGGCTCCCGTGCCAAACAAAGAGCGCGGAGCCCGGCTGAGGTGGGGCTGCAGAGCCGGGCAGGGACAGCCCCGGGGGATTGAGCCCGGGGGGTCACACGGGGCTGGGGGACAGCAGGGACAGAGCCCCGGGGCTGGGGGACAGCGGGGACTGAGCCCTGGGGTGACACGGGGATGGGGGACAGCGGGGACTGAGCCCTGGGGAGTCACACGGGGCTGGGGGACACTGCTGTCCCCACTGACCCCTTCCCAGGCCTCTCAGCCATCCCAGAGGGTTTGAGCAGGACTCTCTGGGGCCCCCAGGCCATGCCCCGAGCACGGGCTGGGCTGTGAGGGGAGGGTCTGCTCCAGGCTGGTCCCCAGGCGGGTCCCCCTGTCCCCACCATCCCCAGCCCTTCATCCTGCCCTGCCCTGGGCACAAACCCTGCGGCTCCTCTCCTGCCTCACCTCCCACTCCAGCATCAGCTCCTGATCTCCCCAGCCATGGTCTCCCCTGCCATGGTCTCCCCTTCCCCTTCCTTGGATCCCTGAGCTCACTCAGCATTTGGGAAAGTTCATTTCCCTTTAAATAAATCCCCCATTCCCCTCCACTACAAAGAATGCATGTTTCTATTTGCTTTGCTTTCTTATTCTTTTTTTTTTCCCCCCCCCAAATTATACCCTTTTGGAAAAGTGGCAAACTCTTTTCGGTGAACCACGGGGGCAATAAGAGTGAGATGTGCCAAGGGCTGCACAGATTGAACTGGCTCGGGAGGCAGCCTGGGGAAGGGGAAGCACAGAGGAGTGGGGGAAGGAGAAAATCAGGTGTGTGAGGCGTAAGGAACAGGTTCTGAAACACAAGGAAACAATAAAGACACTAAAAATGGCTCCGGAAAGACAGAAACGAATGCTCAGCTCCCCACACCATCTTTAGGATGCTGAAGGAAGTTCACGAAGGAGCTGGGATTGTCTCTGGATGCAGAAATCTCCTGCAAGGCACGGAACAGGCTGATCTGGGCTGGTGTCCATCCCTGAGCTGCACATTCCCCCGGAGCCCAAAGCCAGAATTCCCCATCCTCACTCCTCCCTCCTGCCCGGCTGTGCAGGGCCAGGGCCAGCCCTGTCCAGCTGCACACTGAATTCCTCAGCTCCAGCCACAGCTGCCTGGGAGCAGAGCTTGTTCTCCTCTTCCTCCCCACAGGCACGGCCTGACGTGGCCCTGGCGCTCACAGCAGCCTCCTCAGGGCTGGACAAGAGCAGAAATAACAATTCCAGTTATTCCTTCTTTTGGGATGCCATCACTGCCTTCAACAGCTGCCTCCTCCGTGGCCGTGGGAGGAGAGACAGAACTGGCTTGAAACGGAATCAGAAAGAAAAGCCCAGGAATGTTTTTCCTGTGCAGTTACACCTCCAGAGCGGCATTCCAGGTCCTGAGGAAGGAACTGCAACAGGACCAGAGGATGGGTTGGGTTGGAAGGGACCTCAAAACCCATCCCATCCCATCCAATCCCACCCCATTCCCATCCCATCCCATCCCAATCCCTCTGTCCCAGCCCTGCCCAGGGATGGGCAGTGACCATTCTGGGCACCAGGAGAGCTCCTCCTCCTGTGGGACAGGACAAGTCTGATACAAATGAGATTCTCTGGGCCATCCCTGGGAGCTCTGGGCCATCCCTGGGAGCTCTGGGGCCATCCCTGGGAGTTCTGGGCCATTCTCTGGGAACTCTGGGGCCATTCCTGGGAGCTCTGGGCCATTCTCTGGGAGCTCTGGGGCCATCCCTGGGAGCTCTGGGCCATTCCCGGGAGCTCTGGGCCATCCCTGGGAGCTCTGGGCCATCCCTGGGAGCTCTGGGCCATTCCCTGGGAGCTCTGGGCCATCCCTGGGAGCTCTGGGCCATTCCCGGGAGCTCTGGGCCATCCCTGGCTCCCACCTGCAGCACAGAGCTCAGGCCAGGCTCCGCAGGCCGCGCTCCCCATGGAGAGACACACCAGGGAAATGTTTCCTGGTGGTGGAAACAGTCTGGAGGAGGAAACAAAACATGCAGACACGCACAAAGACGTTGGCTTTTTTTGTTTAATCTGACTTGGACTCTGCTGAATTGGTCCATTGTTTGTGGGGGAATCTGAGCAGAATTAATGGCTGGCGCAGGCAGGAGGAGGCTCTCTTTGCAAATGCAGTGGCCAGACATTCTCCAAGATCTGTAATCTAATTTAGCTTGGAGAGTTAATGATTTTAATGATTTGTTGTGATCTCAAAACAACTGTTAGCAGATAAATCTACATCATTAAACCTATT
The DNA here is from genome assembly GCA_008694505.1 of Cyanoderma ruficeps. Lineage (NCBI taxonomy): Eukaryota > Metazoa > Chordata > Aves > Passeriformes > Timaliidae > Cyanoderma > Cyanoderma ruficeps. The sequence goes on along the minus strand of VZDJ01000268.1, from coordinate 679,323 downwards.
ATGATGTTTTGCTTCATTTAGCAAATGGTGGTTTTTGTTCTGAAGACGCCCACATTCTAAACAAGCAGAGGGGTCAGCTGCTGATGGTGAGGAACGATTTATTCCCAGCTCCCTTGGAGACTGAAATGAAAGGTGTCCTTGGGAGAAAAAAAAGAATAAACTCCTCACAAATGTTATTGAGCGTTTTCTAAAGAGCAGCTCTGCTGGAGCTGTGCCGGGGTGAGCAGACAGGATCCCTGCACACAGCCACACCTGGGCCGAGTGCTGGGCGGGAATTCCAGCTCCTTCCCAAGGGATCCCAGGGCTGCCAAGCCATGGGAGCTGAGCTTGGGGCACCCAGCAACAGCAGCAGAGAGTTGTCAGCGTCAAGGAGCCCTGCAGGAGCAAAACCCAGGGAATTTCAGAAAATAGAATTCCCAGAGGAGCCGTGGCTGCCCCTGGATCCCTGGCAGTGTCCCAGGCCAGGCTGGATGGGGTTTGGAGCAGCCTGGGACAGTGGGAGGTGTCCCTGCCATGGCAGGGGTGGCACTGGGTGGGATTTAAGGTCCCTTCCAACCCAAACCTGTCCGGGATCCACCCAAAGAGGCTGAAATCCCGAGCGGGGAGGGAGGGGTTGGCTGTGTTGTGCAGCATCCCACCATCCCAGCTCCCGCCCAGCTGCTCTGCTCCAAAGCCTTTTGTGCAGCCCGGGGAGAGGACAGGGGACAGAGCAGAGAGGCCTCTGTGTTTTCTGCCTTGCTGTGCCAGTTGTTTACACAGCACAGAGCAAACAGCCCCTTTCCCTGCGAGCTGGAGAGGTCTATTACAATCTGACTGCATTTGCCTAAGCTAAATATTTTATACTCTTCAAATATGATGCAAAGGGGGGAAAAAAAGAAAGAAAATAAAAAAAAAGCCAATCCTGTAAACAGCAATGTCTGGGTTGGTTTTTGTTTGTTTGGTTGGTTTTTTTCGTGCTCAGGTGCTTTTTATTCCCTGGGCAGGAAGGGACATTTTGGTCCCTCACTCTTATCCAGCAGCCACCACCAGGAGCCCTCAGCCAGGCTGGAATGTGAGCAGGGACAGGAATTCATCTGTTTGTTGTGGAAGTGAAGCACCCACTGTGGCCCGAGCTCTGTCCTTGGAGCCTTCCTAATCCCCCCCGCTGCCTGGAGAGCACAGACTGTCACCTCAATAACCCACAGCAAATAAAACCCACAGAAAATTCCTTTGTTTGTTTGGGGGAAGCTTCTTCCCGCAGGCCTGGATGTGGGGAATGTGTTGGGACATCTCCAAATGCAGCAGTTGGACTGTGCTGGAATGGGAAGTCACGTCCTGCCCTCGTGCATCGCTTTCAGCCCCAGAAATTCCTGTTCCTTATCCAAGGGAGGAGGCTCTGGAGCTGTGCTCACCCCCTGTGCTCCAAACACCCGGAACAGCCCTGGAGATTGTCCCCACCTGGGTGGCAGCTGCTGGCTGACACTGCCCTGCAGCTCCAGACAACTTTGCATTCCCCATTTTATGAGGAAAACCTCAGAATTCCATAAAACCCCCAAATGTGGACGCTTGTATTTCACGTTGGAGACCACACAAACAAATAACCCTGCCAAAGAAACGGAGCTTTTCAACCTCGGGTGGGAACAAATACTGCTCCGAAACAGTGGAATTCGGAGATTCTTCCCAGCCTGAGGTTGAGCTGAAGTTCACGGACATTTTGGTGCATCCCAGCCTTTCCTCAGCACCCAGCCGTTAAACTCCGGGCGGGAATTTGGGCACAGAAAAACATCCGGAGCCACACTCGAAGGCAGGGCAGGGAGATGATAAAAATGCTGAAAATGTGATTGCTCGGTGGGGGCTGCGGCTGCCAGAAGAGCCCCAGCGAGGACGGGGGGCTGTGTCTGGTGGGGACACTCCCGTCATTTCCCGTTTTCCTGTCTGAAATGAGACCCCCCCGTCCATCACCTTGGCCACCATTCCCCGGCCTGCCTGTGCTGGGAGGTTTGGGAAGTGCCCTCCAGGTAGAACAAATGTTGGTTTATTTGCTGGCTGGAAATTCGTTAAATAAATCACAGATCCGTCGTGGCACAGGAAATGAGCAATAAGCTGTGCCTGGAAGGTCGGACATACTGTACTTCAAAATAAAGCAGGAGGCCGCTTTGCAATTCCAAGAGATGTCTTGGGAAATGGGAATGTCTGTTAATCATTTTTCCCAATGCCCAAAAGGTCCCAGCAGAGCCCAACACCAAGTGNCGTGGGGCTTTGCTGGCCTGCCAGGGGCTGACATTTCGGAGGGGCTGCAGAGCCTGGGGTGGTCTTTATTTGACAATTTATTTGACAATTACTCCTGAGTTCCCCTAGCTAAGAACCCAAGGAAAGGCTGCTCCTGAGAGCTCCCTGCGAGTGACATCTGATGAATTTAAATAACAGGTTTGAGCTCCACTAACGCTCCAAACATTTTCACGTTTATCACAACCTTACAGAACCTTTGTTCCTCTTCCCCACAGCGTTTCACAGCCCCGATCTGCCTGGAAATGTCTCAAGGAAAGGGGAAAGCTCCAGACCCTGTGCTTGGGGTTGCTGTTGGTGTCAAATGTTCTTTCTCAAGGGGGGACATGGGACAGGGACTGTTCCCCTCAGCAGCTGTTGGGCCAGCAGTGGATTTGTGTTTTCTCACCTCCAGTAAAGGGTGAAATCAGAATTTCGCCTTCCCACGTTTTCACAGAGTCGTGGAATGGGTTTGGGTTGGAAGGGACCCTAAAAATCTTTTCACTCCAAGCCTCTGCCCTGGGCAGGGACATTTCCACGGGGCCATTTCACGGACAGAGAGAAACTTCTAAACTTAAATGTAAAAACCCAGAGGCCTGGAGAGAGCTGGGAGGAATCCTCCCTGCCCGCCCCCAGTGCCGGCTCGCACAAGGGTTTGTCACCTCCCACAGTCACGGGGCTCCTCTCAGATGACAGCCAGCAGCTATCGTTATTCTTTTCACCCTTAAACTACCCAGAGAAGAAGACAAAAAAGGCGGTGAAAGGAAGGCCAGCTCAAGTTCAGCTGAAGCAGAAGCGATGCCGGTCGCTGCAGGGCAGCTTGAACTGAACTCCAGCGCAGTTTAGATAAACAAGGATTAATTATCTTTCTGTTAGTCTGGGAGGCAACTGATAGCACATATAATTAAATTATTTTGCAGTTGCTGTTTTCTGAATGCTTAACCAAGAAGCAGCATAAAGGTAGTGGTTTTGTTTCGGGGTTTGTTTTTTTTTTAATCTCTGGCAGAACAGTTTCATGTTCAGAATATTTTGTTTTACTGCATTAGCTTGTGTAAACTGTGGCGCTGCATGTTTCCTTTTGCTTTCATTTGCCCGTTGGGTCGTTTACTTATTGGAATTGAAGTCAGAAGTGGTTTGCTCTCCCAAACAGCTCTGAATTTCTAATAAATATGTAAATAAAATATCTCTGAGCTGTTGCCCTTGGCACTTGTTCCCGCATTATCCTCGGCAGCGGCTGGGCCGCTGTGAGCACACACTTGTGTCACTGGGAAGGAATATCCGAGATGGAAACCCGGGGGGCTCCGCTGGGGCTGCAGGGCAGGAACAGCCCCAGAGGGGTGAGGGGGGGACAGAGAAATTGGGGGACAGCAGAGACCAAACCCCTGAGGGCTCCCCCAGGGTCAGCTCTGCCACCTGCCCCGCTCCTGGCCCCGGGGAAATCCTGATTATTCCAAGCGGGAAATCTCCCCCTGGGATGAAATGGCGCTGCCACAGGGGGAAGGGGAATTTCAGCAAGACCTGGGTTTTCTCTGGGGGCTGCAACACCCTGAGCCCCCCAGTGCAGCTCCAGTGGGGCTGCTGCAGGCACTGGGAGCACTGGTGTGAGCAGGGACTGGTGTGAGCAGGGACTGGGAGCACTGGTGAAGGCACTGGGAGCACTGGTGAAGGCACTGGGAGCACTGGTGTGTGCTGGGAGCTCCCAGGCAGGGACAGGGGATGTGACAGCCCAGGGAAATCAGCAGCAGGGGCTGGGGAGGGGGCTGATTCCCCAGGGCCCGGCAGGACCTCGGGATAAAGGAGCTGAGCGGGATCAAAGCTGCGCCGGGCAGGAGGAGGGAGCAGCCCAGGGAGCGCAGAGGGGCCGGGCTCGGCCTCTCCTGCAGGAGTTCGGCATTAAAATCATCTGCAGAGTGTCCACCCGGCCTGGGGGGCTGCGGGCAGCTCCCGCCCCCAGCCCCATTTCTATTTCCAGCTCTGAGCAGGACCAGCTCTCCCCGGGCTGCGGGAGGGGACAGCTCCGGGGACTGTCACTGTGTGATGTCCCTCAGCTGACAGCACCGGGAGGGAGCTGCGCGGGGCCCGGGGCTGTGACACAAAATAAAACCCCACATGATAAAACCCTGCATGATAAATCCCCACATGATAAAACCCCGCATGATAAATCCCCACATGATAAAACCCCACAGCTCCAGCTGAGCTGCTGCTGGGCCCCAGTGTCCCCCAGCCTGTCCCTTGTCCCTGTCCTGCTGTCCCCAAGGGCAGCCCAGGAGGGGCTCTGGCCGTCCCCAGGTTTGGGGATCTCTGTGTCCCCACACAGCCCCTGCCACTGCCTGGCCTCTCTGACCTCTGGACAGACCAGAGGGGCCAGGAATTTGTCGTTTCCCACCTCCCCAGGGTGGAGACATCCCGCTGAGCCCGGGAGAAACTGAGCTCGGGCTGGAGAGAGCCTGGGCTGGGGCTGGGATGGGTGGGATGGGGAGGAGGCGTGAGAGGAAGGGCCCTTTGTTTGTTTGTATATTTATCTATTTATATCTACATTGATTCCTGTATTTATTTCTATATTTATTCACATATTTACTTATTTATTTATGTGTTCATATAGTCAACTATTTTATAGTTATTTATATTTATTTCTATGTTTATTTTTCTGTTTATTTATTTATATATGCATTTATATATGTATTTATGTATTTATTTTATATGTATTTATAGATTTATTTTTATATGTGTATTTATTTGTTTGTTTATTTATTTATCTGGGGGGAGAGCAGAAAGTCACAAAATGTTCTTGCATTTAAGCACAGAGAGGATAAATCCTTGGGCTCCCCTGGATCCGTAGGTGCCGAGGGCAGGGTGGAATCCCAGCCCTGTGACAATCCCACCCCTGTGACAATCCCATCCCTGTGACAATCCCACCCCTGTGACAATCCCACCCCTGTGACAATTCCACTCCTGTGACAATCCCACCCCTGTGACAATTCCACTCCTGTGACAATCCCACTCCTGTGAGCCCTCCCACCTCTAATGGGAGAAGAATGTTTTGTGCTCGCGGTGCTTTATCAACAAAATGCCCTCCTGTAGCCACTTGGCCTTTGGAGATTATTTTCCCAGGGAAGCTGTCATCACGCAGCTGATTAATTACTCTAATAATCATAATTTTTTTTCTAATAAAACACTCTCTTCCCATTCATTAACTACATTGCAGGTAGGTGACGGTAGTAATTATTCTCTGGGAGTACTTCTGAATTATCTTTTCTAATCCAGCCTGTGCTGACATTTTTGAGAGAAAAAAAACCATTTTGTCTCTCTTTCATGAGCAGGGTAACATTTGAATATGCAAACAGTGTCAAAGCGTGCCCTCAGGATGTTTTCCTGAACTATGATTTATGAGCTCTGGCCATTGTGTTTGCTATCATAGACCCAGAAAGGTCATTAGACAAAGAGGTTTTCCCCGCAGGGGTCCTTTGCCATCTTTATCATCTGATATTTTCATTTTTTTTTTCCCCAAGCTTCGAGCAGGAGAAGTGCTGTGAGTTCCCCCACACGCCTCTGCTGATCATTATTTATTTATTCACTGGGGGGAAAGTCCTGTGCAGGGCTCGAGGCACAGAAATCCACATTTCCAAACCTTTCAGAGCAGGTCTGGCCCAGCCCTGCCCACGGGGGCTCCCAGGTGCGCAGCACACTCAGCCCGTGGGGCCTTTGGCCTTTGGGAAGGGGAATCTCCACCCAAGGGCCAACATTTCCACTCCAGGGCTGGAATCTTCTCAGGGGAGAGTAAACCCGGGTGTGTTGGGACCCTTCCACCCCCTGCCCGTGGTGATTGACTCGGAAATCCACAAGTTCCGTCCACGAGACCCGACGGGAAACACGAGAGGACCAAACCCAAAGAGCAGCTGGGAAGAACCGCGGGTGTGAGGGGCCTGCAGGGCGCTGCTCCTGCCCTCAGCCCTGCCAGGCCCTTTTTTCCCCATCTCATCCGTCTTTCCCAGTGGATCGGTAACCTCCAACAAAAGATCTGTCCTTTCTCATCATGCTCTGCCCTCCTCACGCCGTCCGCTCTCCGCGCAAGCCCCGAGCCCACGCAGGAGCCCCGGGGCTCTGGAAAAGTCTTTTTCAGCGTGATTCTATCCCAGCCCAGCCCCTGCTGCCCCTGCCCTCCCCACTGCCACTCGCCATCACCCAGCCCCGGCCCGCTGCAAATGCAATGTGACAACAGAGCTCGGGACGTGTTTGTGTCCGTGCAGCGGGAATGAGAAAGGGGGGAAATCTCTTGTTTGTGAAACGGTAACGGAGGATCCCGTTGTTTGCTCAGTCCCTGCTGCACCTGATTGCTTCGTTCCCTCAGCCGGGGTGCTCAGAACGGGGGGACTGACACGCAGAGAGACAAATATTTGCCGTGGCAGATGATTTCCTGCAAAAGGCAGGAATCGGTTCCCCTGCAAATCTGCCCGGCTGCCAAACTCTGCTTTTTCATCCCTCAGCCTGAATGTCTGGGCAGGTGAAGCTTCACACAGCAAAGTCTACTGTAAGATATCTGTTCCTTTCTTCTACCCTTTATTTTTTTCCTCTTGAGTTCAGGATACTTCTCCCACTTTGATTTCTCTTTTCCTACAAACCCCAGTTCCACTGAGGCCAATGAGAGCTTTTCCTGTGGGGGCAAAAAGCCTTTTTTACACTAAATTTAGGCTAAAACCAAGTAACCCCTTTTGATAAAAATAAAATATGCACTGGGCACGCCACAGGTTTGAATCCCAAATCTGACAGACATTGGACACCCTCCCTGTGATAAATATGACCTATAAATCAGTATATATGAGATATATACATATATTACATACATCTAAGCCCACATAACTGTCGGTTCATGGGAATCCTGCAAACCATGATTGGGATTTATTTATGCTCCCACCTGGAGCTGGAGCAGCTCAATAATGGAGTAATTAAGTGCAATTTTATATATGCTAGATGATTTAATAAGCATATCACAGCCAGTTATGGAATAAGCAGTAAAACACTGCCGGGTGTATAAAACATCAGCTGGGAGACCAGAACTGCGTGTGAGGGCAATAAAACCCCAGATGTTGTTCTGTTCTCCCACTGTCTCGTCCCAAAGTCCTTTGTAACCTTGGAGGAGCCCTCCAGGGGCGGGTTTGCCATTTTTAGGGGAGGAGCAGGAGAGCCTTGGGAGGGACAGGCTGCTGTGGAGCAGGGCAGGCGTGGGAGCCTGGAGGAGCCCTCTGAAGGTGCTGTTTGTTTCATGGGGTGAGGGCACAGCAGTCCTGGGTGACAGAGCCAAGCCTAAAGCTCTCAGCATCAGCCTCCAGGCCTGACCTGAAGCCCCTGTGGCTCTGGGTGCAGTGCATTAAATAGTTTTCTTTGCTGAGCATCTCAATACATAAAACCCAGCCAGCATCACACACAACACCCTCACATTTACCTCCAGCCGGTCACAACCACAGTCATTACCATATCATGGTGCAGCTTAAGCTTAAAGTTGTTTTTCTGTTTGCTTGCAGTGGAAAATTCTTAGACCTTTTTTCTTTTCTACTTGGTAAAAACATGGTTTTTTGTTTGCCTGTGGCATCTTTTGCTTTTCTTGAGATTTCTTTCTGCTTGCTAAAAACATTTTCTTTGTTTGTGGTCAACATATCCTTTGCTCCAGCCACAAAACCTCCTTCCAGCTCGACTTAACCTTTGCTTTCTTAGTTGTCCGTAACAACTGGCTCAGCAATTCCAGCTTTAGGTGCCCTTTATTCTTCCATACCAAAACTTGCTTTCATTTCTATTTCACTTACAGGTCCCGCATTCAGAGACCCTTCTGCTGAACGTTCATATCCGTAAAACTTCCCTGTGAACTTTTGTCATTTCCAACGGGCGGGGCTGGGTTTGGCAGCCCTGGGAGGAGGGAGGATCATCCCAGGGCAGCTCAGGGCCAGGCTGGCCCAGCCTCGGAGCCTCCTGCAGGGCTCCCAGCCCATCCCAGCACATCCCCAGTACATCTCAACATATCCCAGCACATCCCAGCTCATCCCAGCACATCCCCAGTACATCTCAACATATCCCAACACATCCCAGCCCATCCCAGCACATCCCAGCCCATCCCAGCACATCCCAGGACATCCCAGCACATCCCAGCTCATCCCAGCACATCCGAGCACATCCCAGGACATCCCAGCTCATCCCAGCCCATCCCAGCACATCCCAGCATGTCCCAGGACATCCCAGCCCATCCCAGCACACCCACAGCTCCTGCTGGAGCACCCCAGGGGACAGAGGCTCCCGCCCTGCCCTCACACTGTGCTCTTTGCCCTCCTGACACACACAGGGATTGGGAACTCGAGAATGGATCCCCCATCAAGTCCCCCCTGCACCCCGGGGATTTTCTGTTCTGTTTACAGGACAAGGGGGAACGGGCTGGACTCTGAGAGCCCCTGCTGGGCTCAGTGACCTGGTGGCCACCCAGAGCTCAGGACATTTGCCAAAATCGCCCATCCAGAAGTTCCTCAGCCCTGCCCCAGGGCAGTCCCGCCCTGCCCAGGGAAGATCAGCAGGTGATTTGCTGAAATTTGGGGTAGGAGAGACCCACAGCCCCCCCTGTCCAACGAGTTCCTCTCCCTAATGAAAAGGTTATTGTGAGAAGTCGAATGGAAATGTATTTGTGTTTAACAATTAAATGTAATTGGCAAGTGCTAATGGCTCTGTGATCGCAAAACTGGGGGAAAAAAAGCAAAGAGGAAGAAACCAGTTTGAAGGGACTTTATCTAATTTCATTTTAATTAGATCCTTTTTCTAACTGAGTTTCTAATTTTTCAATTAGCAATTAGCAGCTGCAACTCATTCTGAGCGTCACGAGGTGCCAGAGACACTAATTACACCACAGGAGTAGGAGGCTGAAAATGAGAAATAAAATTATCCATGAATGTTATTAGAAGAAAGGAATGATTACATTCTGTAATAATATACTGATGTGAGCCTAATTAGATTGAAGGATTGGGGGGGAAATGGGAGATTTAAAAATGGACTCCATTTAGGAGCTTACAGGTCACCTTTCCGGCGTTAATAACGCTTAGGTGAGCGTGGCAGGGAGGCTGCGGGGCCCAGGGATGCAGAGAGGTCCTGCTGAGATCTCCAGGAGCACAAAACCACCTCCCGTGATCCCCCTGTGACGCCGTTTGACACCACAACGACACAGACTCTGACTTCAGAAGGCTGAAAATCACTGTTATATTTTTGGGATGTGTCTCCCTTTTATCCTATTTCACACAGACCAGTTGGATTGGTGACACAAAGACAAACCTCTTCACCCACATTGCTCAGAGCAGAGGGACAGCAAGAAGAAGTCCCTCCTAGGGAAAGGGATGAATAACAAAGTTACAGCTACAAAAACATTTCTCCTGTTTACAGAAAATTCCCTGGGAAAGGAATTTCAGAAAACCAAAACGCCTCAGGCAGGGAACCAGGGCTGCGCCCCCGCGCCTTCGTTCTGCCGCCCGCAAATGGGCACTCACATTGTTTGGAGACCCACTGCTGAAGGGAAATACTAAAATCCTTTCTTGCCATGAACTGGGGGTTACAGCAGCCCCCCTGTCCTGACAGCAAAGCTCCAGCCCGGCCCTGAACTTCCCTCAGGACAAAGGGGAGAAAAGGGTTTATTCCCAGCAAGAGAATTCCTGCCGTCTGGAGTCACTTCCAGGGACCCCAGGAATAAACTGCGATATCTAAATGTGGTTCTTAATAAAATTTATGAGCCCCCATTCATCCCAGTCCCTTATTTGTCTTTCTATATCTCACAGCATTTGCCGCTAATTATGTTCCTCGTTATAATCTGGGGACAGAGCAGTGAATTCAACCCAAATTCTCCCCCATCCGTTGATAGGAAAGGAAGAGGAGAGTGCCCAGTGAGGGGGAGAGGAGCCCCTGCCCATCCCTGCAGCCCCCTACAACATTCCCCGTGTCCCCAGGGACCCTCCTGAGTGCCCAGGGACCCTCATGAGTGCCCAGGGACCCTCCCCATGTGCCCAGAGACCCTCCCCATGTCTCCAGGGACCCTCCTGAGTGCCCAGAGACCCTCCCCATGTCCCTAGGGACCCTCCTGAGTGCCCAGAGACCCTCCCAAGTCTCCAGGGACCCTCCTGAGTGCCCAGGGACCCTCATGAGTGCCTAGGTACCCTCCCCATGTGCCCAGAGACCCTCCTGGGTGCCCAGGGACTCTCCCCATGTGCCCAGAGACCCTCCCCATGTACCCAGGGCCCCCCCTCTGTGTGCCCAGGGACCCTCCCCATGTCCCCAGGGGCTCTGCAGCCGCAGCCAGAGCTGGATCCCGTCTCTCCCACGGCTGCCTGGGCAGTGTCACGGATAAAACCAGCCCATAAATTAATCTTGCATTTAGAAGCTGGTTAATAGTTCTGGCCCATCATCTCCTGCCAGAAATCTGCTGCATCTGCAGAGCTCGAGGGAGTAAAAAGGAAATAAAAAAGAGGGATGGAGTACTCGGGAGCACTCCGCTCCGGTTTGGAGCTGCACAGGCAATATTTCCAAGAGCACCACGATAAATTTGAAAGCCCAACTTTCCAAAAAAGCCCGTCAATCACCTCAGGCACTTGCGCTGCGCAGTCATTTAAGACTTCTTTTAAAAAATGCAAGAAGCCCACACGTTAGCTCTACGAAACAAGGCAGGTTCTTTCTCTGCCCGGGTTTTATTCCTCCAGCAGGACAAAGCCAAGCTCCCAGCCGGAATCCTCCTTCCCTGTGGCCACCGGAGCCCCCTGCCCTGCCACCTTTGTGTTTCTCTGCCCTAAAGCCCCGCGGGCCTTGGCACTGGTGCCAAATCCGGGGAGTTTGTGTTTACCCCCGGGAGCAGCCGTGGCCTGCAGGGCCACCAGGCTATTTTAGGGGAAATCATCACTTCGGATCCCACTCAAAAGGAATCTCGGCATCTCCAGGAGGCTCGGCTTGTCACACAGATAAAAACAAGGATGTAAATAAACAGATGCTTTGCCCGGTGGGCTCTTTGCAAAGCCAGCAAACAAAAGCTTTTCCCAGGAGCTCTCCTTGGGAGGGGATTGGGAATTCAGGTCGAGCCAGAGCCCCCGTGGAGGGACAGGCTGATCCCTCCCTCCCTGCCCCTTCCCCACCCATCCCACCCTGCCTGAAGGACGAGCTCCACTCCCTCAGAGAAATTTATACGTTTAATAAAAAATAGAAATAGACAATTGGGAGGCAGAAAGGCAAAAGTATCTCGGCCAAGGGTGCTTTCAAGGCCTGCCAGCAGCACCCCTAAAATTTTTTAGATTTCTGTGTTTAAGGATCGCTGTGCTGCATATTCAATCGATCTTAATAAATGATTCAAACGTTCTTTTCGAGTTTTTATCTGTTCCAAGTATCCCAAATCATCTTATCTGGTAGATTCATTTGTGGGTGGCTCCGCTCTGTCTGGTAACACGGGTCCCCTAAATCTTTCTCTTGAGGGTTTTTTTGGTTATTTTATTTAAAAAACAGAAAGTCAGCAGTCTTTATGCAAGGTTACAGGGTGACAACTCCCCCGCCACACACCTTCTGGCTTGGTCAGTTTAGATGTTACAAAGAAGAAAAAAAGAAAACAAAAACAGTCTTTTGACTGTTGACTCTCAGGCACAATCAAAAAGATACACATTCACCACCTTTCTAAACTCTATTAATAAAACACAATACCGTACAATAATACATACAGTATTCATGCTAATATTTGTGAAAAGCCAAGTGTAGAATGTACATTTGTAACCCTGTTTTTCTCCCTCCCAACCCTTGGAAGAACCACGCATTCCCAACAGACATTCCCTCCATCTCGTGTCTGACACCCGCAGGCAGGAGCTGCCGGGCCCTGCCCAGCAATGCCCGCGCAAATCCCCAATTTCCCGGCGTCTGACAGCAGCCAGGCCCAGACTGATGGCCCTGCTCCCTGCCTAAATCATTTAGCGACCGACATCTTCTGTCTCCTTCTCGTTAAGGGGGGAAAAAATAAAATAACATATTTCAGTAATTTTGTTATGCCAAGGCATAACTGGGGGAATGGAGCGAGAGTGATGTTCCTTCGGCTCTGGGGCTGCCTGGGCCGGCTCTGCCGAGCCCTTTGTTCCCCCCCAGCCTTCCCCGGCCTCCCTGCACTCACCCGGCACTTTTATGTACTATTTTTAACTAACTTCAATAGGAAAAGGATGTGTCATGGAGTGTTAAACTTTATGGAAATTCTCCTGGAGAATAACATCATTTCACGGTGCATTACTCCACAATGACCTGGTACTTGAACAATTAATTTTTAAGGTGCAGCCTTTCTCTTCCTGTGCTCTGTTTGGTTTTTTGTTGTTTTTTTTTTTCCCCTAAACCATCAACAAGGCCAGGATTCCTTTTCTCTCTCTTTATGATCTGAGGAGACAGTTAAAACCTCCCAGCATGTGCTGCACTTCCACAATTCATTGTGCGGAATATTCTGTTTGAAAACAGAGTGAGGAAGGGGGAACCAAACTGCTCCAGGATTTACCTTAATTATTTCTACCTCATGAATCTGCTGCCATTTCTCAGCCTACCTTATTTTCTGCTGAAAGTCTTCCAGCCTTTCCCAGGATGCACCGAAGCCAATCTGTTTATCAGAGAGTGGCAATCTGCTGTGAGCACTCACTTCTGGGTCTGGCAAATAGCACCCAAAATATTCCCACTGCTCCAGGGGCGTCTCCCGGGGTTTAGATTCCGTCTTCCAGTGGTGCCCTCACACAGATTTCTCAGGTTTAAAATCTATTCTCCCCCCCAGATTTCTCAGGTTTAAAATCTGTTCTCCTCCCCTCCAGCCTTAGCAGGCAGCTGCCATCAAATGATTGTATTTCCATGGGGCAGGACATGGGTAACTCAACTTTCCACCCAAGAAAATCGCTGAAAATTTTCTTTGAATTTATAATTTTTCCACGTCTGCAATTTCCGCACAAAAACTGTGCAAAACAAGGATCAGCAAGTCATGAGAGCACGTCCCTTCCAACCCATTTGATTTCACGGGGAAATTAATCAGGCTGAGAAACAACTCCTTTAATGTTGGACATTATTCTCTTCTGCTGCACCAACCTCGTGGCTCAACTCTGCCATCTGCATATTAAATTGGGATGTTTTGGCCTCCCTTCCCTCCGGGGACCCCTTTCCCCTGCAGGGGATGAGCTCTGTGTTGCCTTTCCAGAGTTTTGGTCGTCACAACCTGGAGGGGCAGGAGGCTCCCAGGGCCAGACCCTGCCTGGATAAAATCTGATTTTCCTGCCATTCCCCCCAGAGCAATTCCAAAAAAAGCAGCTCCAGGTTTGCCCCGTGCCAGCTGGAGCAGGGACAGGAATATCCCTGNGGCAGTGGCAGTGGCAGTGGCAGTGGCAGTCCCACAGAGGGAATCAGAATCATCTCCCTCCTGCCCCAGCAGCTCACCCTGGGCCGCAGGGGGATGGATGTGCCCTGAGCTCTGGAATTTCAGGGTTTGGAGCGAAGCTTTGGCTCTGAACTCACACACACACACCAGGCTGGAGCTGCCCTGGATGCTCCAAACCATTCCCGACCTGCCAAAGTCGTGTCCAGGGCTGGAGCAGAGAAAGGAGAGGTGGGAAATATTCCCATCACGGGGAAAGGGAGACGAGAGTCAGGAGGAAAAGTCTCTTAAAACAACTTGGCCTGTGAAATGAAGATGTTGTCTGTCACCCAGGGAACGTGTCAGGCTGGGTAATTATTCCCAGGCTATTCTCTGGCTCCACCAGCCAAAACATTCCCATCAAACTGGAGCACACAGAGCCTGTCAGTCACAAGCGATTTTTCAGTCTCAGTGACTTTTGATGAAAAATGCAATTTACAAAAAGGAATCAACATTTCCCTTGCAAGACATCAATAAATGACACTCTCGGAGATGCTCCAGTACCTTGTGAGCACTGGAAGCTCAGATCCCTCAGATTTTCCTTATCTGCTGGGATTTTGGCTGGAACACGACTCCCTGCTGTCCCCAGAGCAGGGGCACGCCATGGAGCCGTGTACCAGGGAATTGCTCCTGTCCCAGGGCCCTCCTGGCACGGGGAATTTTAACTCCAATTAAACTGACTCTGCTTCAGCTCCGGAGCTGCTGAACCTCCCTCCTGTCCTGCCATGAAAACTGGATTAACTCGGAGGGAAAGGCAGAACAAACCCCTGGGAATGGGCCCTGCTGGGTGGGTGGCTCCATAGGAAACCAGGGAGAGGCAATGTTTTAGCACGTTGTTAAGAGACATCTTCGTGTTAATTGACGGTGGGCTGAGGGGACATCCACAAATACAAGGGATGCATTTCAAACCTGATCCCTCATTGCACTTGGGTCACTGCTGGCAGCTGTAGCAGCCTGGCCTTCTGCTCTGCCTCCTCTCTAATAGAAATAATAGCGGGGATTGGGACAGGAAAGTGGGGACTGGGACAGGAGGGTGGGGATTGGGACAGGAAAGTGAGGATTGGGACAGCAGGGTGGGGATTGGGACAGCAGAGTGGGGATTGGGATAGCAAAGTGGGGATTGGGACAGGAAAGTGAGGATTGGGACAGCAGGGTGGGGATTGGGACAGCAGGGTGGGGATTGGGACAGCAGAGTGGGGATTGGGACAGCAGAGTGGGGATTGGGACAGCAAAGTGGGGATTAAAGTGCGCTTTGGCAGCCCCTGAAGACCCCAGACAGGTCCCTGCGTTTGGGGTTGGTGGCTGGGAGTGAAGGCAGGGCTGTAATTCACACCCAGAGCCCGGCACTAAATCTCACCCGGGAGTTTCTTTTGTGTTTCTGCCTCCGATTGTGCCGGGGATCGTTCGCCCATCGACTTTAACTGCTAATCCAGTTCCACGGAATGCAAAGGATAAATCAAAATTACTGGATCATTCAAGCTCTGTCTGGGCCGTTGTTTATGTGGCATTTTTCTTCTCCTGCTTCTGCACGGCAGCAGAGCCTCCATCAAATTATGATGTAGTGCAGACACCCACCAACATCTTGGCAAAGTGCTGCCAATAAAACCCAGCACGGTTAATTATTTTCTTAGTTATACAAAGCATAAACACTAATGAAGAGAAAAGACTCTAAGGAAGGGCAGGTACAGCCAATCGTCAGATGAGTGATGAAGAAATGAAATCACTTCTAATTAAAATAAGGAAAAAAAACCCTCAGAAATGCCTTGATCAGGATGGGACGTGGGAAGGGACAGGTCTGGGGGTGCTGTTTGTGAAAGGCAGAATTCTGTTAGGACCAAAAGAATTTATTTATAAAAAAACCACAAAACCTCACCAAAATTATGGAAAAGAAATCCTTCCATGCAAGAAAACAAACATTTTTCCCACTGGGAAACAATCCTAATGACCCAGACCTAGAGTGAAACTCCAGTGCTGAGAGGGACAGAGCTGCTTCCTGAGAGAAATTAGGAATATTTAGAGATTACTCATCCTGCCCAGCCAGGAGCTGGAATCTGGCAAAAGGAGAGGGAAGGGAAGCAGCAATGGGAGGCACAAATCAAATCCCTCCCTGTAAATCAAACCCTGCTGTTCATTAATCCCAACTTAGCACATTCCAATAAGGCAGCAGTTGATTAATACCCGTCAGTGGCACCCTGGGCTGGGTGAGACGCCGGTGTTAATGCAGCTGATGTTGCAGCGCACTCATGAGGGGCAAACCCTCTCCCCGCTCCAGGGACGCTCCGCGGGTTCTGCTCCCCCAGAGGAGCAGCACGGGGCAGGTGGGGCTGGGGCTGAGCCCCCGCAGCCGCTGCAGCAGCGAGGGGTGGGACCCTGGCAGGAGAACATCAGCACCCGAGGGAGGCCACAGCGACACAGGCTTCCCCTGCAGAAGGCTGGAAATGACTCCGTGATTTTTGGGATGTGTCTCCCTTTTATGCTATTCCACACAGACCAGTTGGATTGGGGACATAAAGACAAACCTCTTCACTCACACTGGTCAGAGCAGAGGGACAGCAAGGAGAAGTCCCTCCTAGGAAAAGGAATGAATAACAAAGTTTCAGCTACAAAAACATTTCTCCTGTTTACAGAAAATTCCCTGGGAGAAGAATTTCAGAAAACCAAAACACCTCAGGCAGGGAACCAGGGCTACACCTGAGTCTGGGTTTTCCCACTCCCTCTGAGGGCCCAGGCCTTGCAGAGGAGTGGCTGAAATCAATTAGCAAGACAGCGTGATCCACTGTGTCTTGAAAAAAGCAAAAAGGAAATTTTATTTCCTATTCATTTCCTTATTTACAAATAATATTTATAATATTTCCTTTTTAATAAGAAAATAATACAAAAACAAAGGTGAAGCCGAGCACAGTATAGAGACAAGTCTCCTACTTGCCTCGAAAAACCTGGAGTTTCTTTGTTCTTTCTCTTTAGTATTCAATAATTCAGATGGGTTTTTGGCTGAGGTGAACAAGAGGCCTTGAGTTACACTCTCCCAGCCCAATCCATGCTCTGTGCTGGCACTGAACCAATCACAATGAGAAAAACCCAGAACTTTCCAGTTAAACTTCCTAAAAGGTCTGAAGGTGAACGGAAACTCTTCCCCTGTTTGGAAACACCTGCTGGGAGTTCACAGGGAAAAGTTCCCCTGTGGAGTCACTGCAGAAATTAGGAACTGTTCCAGCCCTGGGGAAAACCGACTGAAAAAGAACTGGGGCAGGGAATTCCTTGGAGATGGAGCTGAGGAATCCAGACCTGGGAGCTTTCAGCCTGGACTGGGCAGTTTTCCAGGGGGGGACCCCAAATCTGCCAAACCCCGCATGGTGAGATTCCCTGGAGGAGGGATTGTGTCAGTTTAACAACTGTGTGTCCTGTGTAACCACAGGACGATGGAGAAGACACTTGAATTTCCACATCTCAGCTGAGGATAATAACTGTAAATGTGTTTAAATGTGAAAACAGAGGCTTTCAGGAGCTTCCATAAAGATCCTTAACTAATATTGATAATTTTTTACTGACGTTCACCGAAAACGGAGACCTGCCAATAATGGAGCTCAACCTCTCCAGGACACACCATTAAATTTGATAGAGTTATCCCTCTCTTGAACACACAGAGCATCATTTCCAGCCAGCGCCGGGTGCTGAATCACCAGAACGTTGTACAGTTTATATACGGAATGCACAAAGGTGTAAATGTCGCACAATCTATATATGGGGACACACAGATGTAAAGGAAATTGGGACAACTGAGCAGCACTCGTGGATATCAAAATCCACCAGCACAGGTCTGGGGGCAGCAGGAGAACTGGAAGAGTGGATGACAGAGCGGAGAGGCCTGAGCCAAACCCCAAAAAGACAATTGTGAGCAATGTGTCATCATTAGCGTGGGATCTCTGCCTGTGACTCCTGCTATGGATTTCCAGTGCCAGCCCCTCTGCGCTGGCACGGCGAGCAAATTAAAGTGACAAAGCTCAATATGGAAATTAAGATCATTAACGTCTTAACCAAACTGTCGATATTCTAAAAGTTAGCCCTGCCAAGGAATGATCCTGATAAGGGCTTGGAGCTTCTCTCAGTCAGCGCTGCAGCCCCCCTGTGCCCCTCCTCACGCCCCGCTGTCCCCAGGGCGTGGCCTGGCTCAGGGTGGCAAAGCCCGGCTCAGTTTATTTGTGGGATGCTCCCTTTGGGTTTTAATTGCTTTGTTTCCTCAGGAAACTCTGTCCCTCGGTTGTACCGAGTTTGCCACAGCCACTACTACACCGGTGGAATCTTGAGCTGCTGCTCTGCAAATCCGGATTTTTAATCCCAGAATCTCCGAGTGGTTCGAGCTGGAAGGGGCCTCCAAGCTCCTCTCATTCCATGGGCAGGGATTGCGGCCAGGGAAGGGTTTGTGCTCCCTGGATTCGCTTCAATCCATGGATTATGGATTTATGCTCCTTGGATTCACTCCATTGCAATCCTCAATGATTGTAGCCTGCTTTGTTTTCCTGGAAAGGGCTTTTCCACAACTTTTTTGGGTGTCAAAGTCCATTATAATCAGCATTTTCAAGTTCACTCTTCTATTCCTGACTGCTATAATTTGAAAATCTCTGACTCAGCCGCAGCCATCAGAACCAAAGCCCCAGTAAACGTGATTGTGTGCGGGGAGCTGACAGTGATCCTAACCAAAGATGATCATTAAACATCTCCAATAACAATCCAATAAAACATTTCCTTGTGAAACGTGCACCAGCAAACCTGGAGTCACTTTCACACTGCAGAGGCAAACAGAGCCACGAGCTCCTCCTCAGCTGATGTCCCCCTGTTTGTTTGTGGGGAGTTTTTACAAATGGGGCGATAATTTATTCATTAGCAAACACCAGGGGACATTTGCTGCCCAGCTCCCGACCTGGAGCTGTTTGTCTGTGACTTTTTTTTTTTTAAATGGCTGAGCTGTGCCGGCTGGGGAAACGGGAAATGAGCTTTTCTGGGGCCCGCAGCGAGGGTGGCAGAGCTCTGAGCTCTTCATCTCTGACATTTCCTCCCGTGACACAAGGTCAGGCCGGCGATGAACGGCAGAGCGGAGCCGTGAAAAATGGATATTAATGAAGTGTGGCTGTGAGTAATAACGCCATAAGCAACCTCTGATAACAAACACATTCCCCTAATAACGTCTTCAATTACCTTCATTAATGTCTGTCCGTGGCAAAACGTGCAGAGCAGCCCTTCAGGAGCGCGGCCCCGGCAGGTTTGGAGCGCACTTGGGCTGCCTCCCCCCGCTCACTGAGGGCAGCCTCACTGATGGACGGCTCTGAGGATGATCATGTGCGTTTGTCATCCTTCCTCAGCACCACGGGCCTCCGGGAGCCCGGGGTTGGAGTGGGATCGCCTGCGCTGCCGGGGACATGGGTGGGCTGGGAGGGGCAGCAGGGCCAGCCTGGGACACTGCCAGGGCCCCAAATCTGGGAATGGGTCTCCAGGATGAACAGGAGCTGCCAGGGCCCCAAACCTGGGAATGGATCTCCAGGACAAACAGGAGCTGCCCTGATCCTGCTGAGCTGCCAGGGGTACTCAGGGGGTCCCAAATCTGGGAATGAGTCTCCAGGAGAAACAGGACCTGCCAGGGGCACTGGGGATTCCCAAACTTAGGAGTCTCCAGGACAAACAGAAGCTGCCAGGGGCGCTCAGTGGGCCCCAAATCAGGGAATGAATCTCCAGGACAAACAGGACCTGCCAGGGCTCTGGGGGTCCCAAATCTGGGAATGAATCTCCAGGACAAACAGGAGCTGCCAGGGGCACTGGGGGTCCCAAGCCTGGGAGGTTCACAGGAACCCACAGCGCTGCAGCAGGACCTGAGCAAGGCCAGGAACAAGAGCAGCCAAGGCCAAACATCGATGAAAACCCCTCTGGGCAGCACTGACAGCCTCGAGTTGCACCAGGGGAGTTTTATTTCCATTTTAGGAAAAGTTTCTTTGCCAAAAGTGCTGCCCAGCCCTGGCACAGCTGCCCAGCTGGAATCCCCATCCCTGAGGGGATTAAAAATCCCCGTGGATGTGGCACTTGGGGACGAGGGGCAGTGGTGGCCTCGGCAGTGCTGGGAATGGATGATCTCAAAGGTCTTTTCTTCCCACTTTTTTCACAATTCCTTCATTCCTGGCAGCTCTGCCAGGTTCCTGGTCCAGCTCTGCCCTGTCTGGGTGCGCCCCAGCAGCCCCGGGCCGGTCGCACAGCCCAGCCCTGAGGGAAGGTGCGGGAGCAGCTCGGGGAAATGAGATCCTTTATTCGGATTTACCTCAAATCGCCTCTCAGGAACCGGAGCCCGGCTCTGGAGAAGGAAATTTCCAAGGAGAGGAGAGGTTATCAGTCAGCAAAGGCTGCCGAGGCTCTGACAAAGGAGGGATAATTAGTGCCTTCTGTGAAAGCATCTTTTGGGATGTGGCCATTATCTCTGTTCCAGGATGAAACTGAGACTGGAATTTCTGATAACACTCGCAGCTATTCACGGTGAGTGAAAGACCCTGAAGCACCAACAATCCCCTCCCTCCTGCACAGCCCCGGGCCATTTATGGCTCCCTCAAGATGAGAGGGAGGCAGCACAGAACTCATTACTGGTGTGTTTGCCAACATTTCTGTCAGTTCTGGATTTTTGTTGACTCGAACCTCAGGGTTAGGACATTCCGAGTGCAAAAAAAGCTTCCTCAGAAATCCCTTCCTGGCTGCTTTCAAAGATGGATTTCATTGCTGCACATTAAAATATATATATATATTAAAAAAAGAAGAATTTTAATGTTTAGAAGTTGAAATAAAAATTATGTAGAAATAAATTCGAACATGAAGGGAGGGAATCTGTGCGGGCTGTCCTCTCCTCATGGCCTCACTGAAACCCTGGGTACGGGAGAGAAAAGCTGAAGGAGATTTTCCTGTCACCACCGAAGCCTCGCCTCGATATTTTTATAGCGATTTAAATTTAATCAAGTCATCATCCGTAAATTTGCTCTCCTCTCCTTTGAATTGGAAAACACGGAGTGTGGAGCCCGGCGGCCCCGGTGCGATCACAGCGAGGTGTTAATGAGGTGATGTCTCCATCTCCTCCTCCCCGCCGCAAACGGGCGAGTCTGTGCAGCGCAGAAACATCGTTTGTCTTCTGCAGCCCCTCGGCCCCTGCGGTGGCTGCTGCTGATGGGCAGGGACGGGGACAGCAGGGACAGGACAGGGACAGGGCAGGGATAGAGCAGGGACAGCGGGGACAGGACAGGGACAGAGACAGGGACAGGGCAGGGATAGAGCAGGGACAGCAGGGACAGCACAGACACAGCAGGGACTGCAGGGACAGAGCAAGGACAGAGCAGGGACAGGACAGGGACAGGACAGGGACAAGGCAGGGACAGTGCAGGGACAGGGACAGGGCAGGGGCAGCTTCCAGAGCCCCTGGGGAAAGGGACACAGTTCCCGGGGAAAGGGACACAGTTCCCGGGGCAATCTGCTGTGGCTGTGGCAGAGGAGGCTCTGCAGGGCCAGCACCGCCGCTGTCCCCTGAGCTGGGATCCTCCCGCAGCTCCCAGGGGGGATTGTCCCCAGGCTGGAGGGGTGGGAGGCGTGTGGCCGCTCCCCGGGCCCGGCTGCTCCCCGGCTTTACAAAGGCATTTCCACAGAATAAGGAACAAAAGGATTAGGGAGAGGTGTGAATAATGCACTTCTACCCTGTCTATCCTCGCCTGCTGTAACAGATTGGTGAAATAACTTCATCCACCAGTTTATTAACAGCTTGCCCTCTCTTGTATCTCACCTCCATAATGAGATGGAGCAGATATGATGGATTACATTTTGCCTCCTGCTTCCATCCCGAATGAATTATCATTTCTCTCTGCTCGCAGCCTCGTGCCTGGGCTGCCTCCAGCCCATTAAACACCGGCGAGTCGGAGCGGGAGGGGGAGGATGTGGGATGGAGAAGGTAAAGGTCCCTCCGAGGAAACGGGTTTGATTTCCAGGCGAGAGGAGAGCGAGAGGGAGAGTGGGAGAGGGAGAGGNCCAGAACCATTCCCGCTGCAGCAGGACCAGGAGCAAAGGGCTCGTGGGAGGCTCCGTGCCCAGAGCCAAACACCCCCAGCCAGGCCGGGCTTTTCCCCCCTGACCAAAACCCCTCAGCGTGCAGCCCGGGGAGAGGAGCATTCCCAGAGCCACAATTCCCTGCCCTGGCAGGGATTCCTTCCCCCCCATCCCTCCTCACCCATGGGAAGGATCATCTGAGCAGTCACACACACAGGCCTGTGTCTGAATTGCAGAAATTGGGGGGCTCCAAGCAGGGTGAGGCTTTCAAATGTCTGAGACAAACCAAGGTGCTGCAGGATTGGGGCTCCCAGTGCCACTGAGCCCCGGGGTCCTTCGCCCCTGGCCCACCCCAGTCGTTATCTCGGCTCTCCTGACACAGCAGGGGACACCACTCACGGTTCCCGCCCTGGTCGCTGGTTTAGGTTCATTTCAATATTGCTCAGGGTGCTCATACAGAGCCGTGCTGGGACTCCAGGCGTTTTTTCTGTCCCTTTCTCCGTGGCAGCCGCTGGTTTGAACCTTCCAGGAGCGCGGCCAAGGCCTTGGCAGAAGAATGAAAAGGCTGCACAGCCCAGCTCCGAGCAGTCTGGGGCGGTTTTCAGCTGGAATTTGTGTAATCGTACCTGGGGTGAGGACACGACAATTCCCTTCCCACTTTAAAGCCAGTTTAGCGCTGTAGAAATTCAGGAAGCAAAAAATTAAGAAGCTTCACGCAGCTTCAGCGCTGACCTCTGCTTTTTGTCTCTCTTTGCCAAGAATTTGTTACGGCTTCTGCTGCCACGAGTTGATTCCTCCCTACAAGCAGGAAAAAACACCAGGGAGCTCCTTGTCTCTGGTAGCAGCAAAAACCCCCTGAGCCAGCAGCACTGCACACTCAGCAGCTCACTGGGATCTTCTCCTGGAGCAGGATTTCCACCCGGGGGTTGTTTTACAGCGTGGCTCCATCTGATGAGAACAAGAGATTCGGGAAAACATCACAAATTAACGCCTGAGGGGTGATGGCACCTTGATGGCAACTGTACTGAAATGGGCCACACTAACCCAGAGCCCAGCTTTAGCTTGGGAGGAACTGGAAAAGAGAGAGGAGCCTTGGCTGCTCCAGCTGCTTGTCAGACACCTTTAATTTCCATCTCCAGCATGTCCTGCTGTGCTGGGAGTATGAAGGATATTGATTCTGCCCGTACCCGCGGCGCAGGACAGGATCTAAATCTGATTTTCTGTTGCCTTGTGTGCTGTGCAGTGTGGAGGAACCACGGCCAACAGCAGAGCCTGGCCTGGGGCAGAGACCCCCGGCCCTGCAGGGACACTGAGGGCACCTGGTGACCCCGCTGCACACAGGGATCCTGCACTGGGAGCCGGGACAGGGATCCTGCACTGAGCACTGGGATCCAGCCCAGGGATCCTGCACTGGGCACTGGGATCCAGCCCAGGGATCCTGCACTGGGCACTGGGATCCTGCACTGGGCACTGGGATCCAGGACAGGGATCCTGCACTGGGAACTGGGATCCTGCACTGGGCACTGGGATCCTGCACTGGGATCCTGCAATGGGAACTGGGATCCTGCACTGGGCACTGGGATCCAGGGCACGGATCCAGGACAGGGATCCAGCCCTTCCCAGGCAGGGATCCTGTTCCCAGTGTCACAAGCCCAGTTATTCCCAGTGCCACAAGCCCAGGGGTCCCAGTGTCACAGGCCCAGATTTGTAAGGCTCTGGCTTACGAGGATTAAAGCTCAAACACTCAGATCCTGCGTTCTGTGTCTCCTAATCCTGTAATAATACCCTGAGACCCAGAACAGAGAGAAAATAAAGGGGAGGGAGGAATAAAAAATAACTAGATTTTTGTTGTAGGTTCTTGGAAAACACGGATGGGCTGGGGAAAAAAAGGGGGGGGGGGAGAAAAAAAAAAAAAGAAAAAGAGAAAAAAAAAAAAAGGCTGCTCCAAACTCATCCCTGTGAGCAGAGCATGGGATGGAAACCTGGGGTGAGACAAGAGTGGAGGAGCTCTGGAAAGACAAGGAACCTGCTCTGCCAGATGGATGTAAATGTGCCTTTCAGTGCAGGAGAACAGTTGATTCTAAGGCATGAAATCAAATTAGTGCATCTGCAGCTGCCTATGTGTCATCCAGCTTCATATTTTACACACTAAAGACATTTTCTAACCTCGTGTTAGCTATACTTCTCTCTCTTTTTTTCTTTTTTTTTTTTTTTAGCATTACACTCCAGGATTTGCAAAGTGGCATTGGCAGGTATTAAAATGAAAGCTGGAGCAACGGTGCAATCTGTCTCCCTTCCCATTGTAAAGTGACAGAAATCTTTTTTGGGATTCATTCACCAGCAGGTAGGAGAAGACTTGGGAAAAAAATTAAATCCCGGCCTCAGCTTCATCGAGAGATGCAAAACTCCTCCAAAGCTGCCAGGCAAGAGCAGGTTGTGGAATTTCACGGGAGCACAGGATGGTTTGGGCTGGAAGGGACCTTAAAGACCCTCCCGTTCCAAGCCCTGCCCCGTTTCTTGATAAAATTGGGGATTCGTGGCTTCCCAAGAGCCCAGGGATCCTGCCCTGGGCTTCTCCCACCCCTCGCTGCCTGCCCCAGGGGCTTTCGGAGGGTCACAGCCAGCCCTGGGTCAGGGGCCTGCAGAGAGATCTGGGGACCTCACAGTGAGCTTTGGGGACCTCACAGTGAGCTCTGGGGACCTGCAGAGAGCTCTGGGGACCTGCAGAGAGCTCTGGGGACCTGCAGTGAGATCTGGGGACCTGCAGAGAGCTTTGGGGACCTGCAGAGAGCTCTGGGGACCTGCAGAGAGCTCTGGGGACCTCACAGTGAGCTTTGGGGTGTCCCCACTGCCTGAGCTGAAGGACTCCCTCGTTTTCATTCCCTGTGGCTGAGGACCAGCTCAGGATCACGTGGCTGCACGCACAGAAGAAGCATTTTCCTCGTTAAAGCCCAATTAGAGTTATTAGCTGTCCATAGATAATGTGGCCCTGTTACACCACAGCCATATGGATGTTAAATGATAAATAATTTAAAAATGAATATTTTAAAATAAGAGTCTTGCTGGCGGTAACTGAAAACTTTCCTGCTTTTAACTTGCAAGTTAAATTTCCAAAAACTGGGAACAAGGCAGGCAGCAGAGATTATTCTGAAATCGGTGTCTGATTTGCATCATGTACAATAAAGGTTTCCATTTCCACTTTCCATGAGCAGTGATTACACTACAGAATAGCTGCCTGCAGCCCTCAGAATTGATCCAAATAAAAAGCTGCACTTGTAGAGCTTTTATAACCAATTCCTGGGGGTTTGGTCAAATTCAGTGCAGGCTAAAATTAAACAGAGATTGATTTATGTAGAAGGAACCGGAGTTGCGGGGCTGCTGCATTGTGTGTACGAGTGGGAACGGCTCTTGCTGAGCACAAATCAGATTAATTGGAACTGAGAGAGGAAGACAAGAGGTACAGCTTGTTTCTTGTTTCCTGTTTCCTCTCCAGTGCGAGCACCAGGCCAATCTGAGAGCCAAGAAAAGGGAAATAAATCAAACCCGCAGGCGGGGTGATTGTGCCTTCGACACGGAGCAGAGCTGCCACCCCCAGCCCTGATGCTGCCCTTGTCACCCTGGGCAGCCCAGGGCCGACGTCTGAGGAGTTTCCAGGTGCACAATCCTGCCGGTGAAGGGCCCGAGGGCTGCTCCTGCCCTGCAGCGATTTCTCCAAACCTTCCCCAAACCCCGGGGCTCGGCCCTGCCCCGCGAGTCAGGGAACAGCAGCAGAGGGATTTTGCCTCCTGCCGAGGAGGAGTCACCCGGAATTTTGGCGTTTTGCTGTCACTTCTTCTGGTGGGGAGGTGGGATCAGCTTTTCCAAGAGCAGCGATGCAGCCTGGTGGGGGAGAAGGGGCAAGGCTGAAGGGTCAGGATGTTCTGGGGTGACCCCGCAGAGCCTCACTCAGGACAGGACAGAGGGACAGAGGCTGCCTCCCCGCTCTGAGGGAGGCTCTGCCCCCTCCCAACCTGCAAAAAGGCCTCGAAGAGTAAAAATAAAAACCCTTTAAATAAAAAAGTCATGAGCTGCAGGTATCTCATCACGAGATGTTCTCATACTGCATCACTTCCCGAGAGCTGGGTACAAATTGCAGGAGCCGCGTTTCCCGAAATCAGCATTAAAAAGTTGAAAATGCATTAGGTGGGAGAGCAAGCCTGGCTGTCAGGGTAATATTTCTATTACAGCAGCAATCCAATTGGAAAAAAAAAACTGCTCGTCCTCGCCCAGGATGGAAACGAGCAGAGAAATTCGCTGCTGTGATTTTGGGAACTCGTGAGGTTTGCAATATTCACGTGTCACACCCAGTTTGTTGTAACACAGCGATTAAAACTTCCTCTCTGCCTGTGCGGGTGAGGCCAGGGTGGTCCCTGTGATGTGAAGCCCCGAAATCTGTGCCTCTGCCTCTCAGGGGAAATTTAAGGGGAGCTCAGAGCTCTGAGAAATCCGATAAAGATCTTCCCTGTCGTTACAGGCTCCAGCAAAGATTCCATCTAATCTCTGTAAACAAGTTTATGTCCTTCATTTTCCTGTGTGGATCTGCCACTCCAGGCACCGAGCTCGGCGGTGCAACAAGGCAGGTTAATCAAACAGCTTTAAACATGCAAATAAAATGCTGCAATTAATAATATTGGTACGTGGATTGATCTGGAAGTTACGGAGTGGAAGGGATGACTGGAGGACCTGGAAGTGTTTCTGTTATCAGATGACATTTTCATGCTGTTAAAAGGCCGTGAGGGGGAGTCGACAGTCAGTGTATTCAGCTCTAAACACCCACAGCACCTCTGCAGTGGATTAAACCCGGGTTTTTCAGCCTTGACCGAGGAGACAAACACGTCCAGCTCACATTTACCAACTCTCTGCCAATAAAGAACGAAACGCAAATAAATGATAAATAAATAAATGAAACAACGAGGGAGATTCTGTCCTTTTGAGAGCAGAGCAGCGATGTTCCCAAGAGGTCTGTGCAGGAAAAACCTCTTGCCCTGCTCAGGCTGAACACGGTCCTGTCCTGCTGCTCCCCTTCCCCGATTTCTCTGGCCAGTCTGAACCCCTCCTGACTGCCCCGGGGGCTGCTCTGCTGGAGCAGCTGGACCCCCACACCCTAAAACCATCCCAAAGGGAGACGGAGGCCAGCAGGGAACGGCTCGGTGCCCCCGGCCCCGCACTTCGTGCAGCAGCCGCCGATCCCAGCGCGGCCTCCTGCTGCTCCCTGCAGGGCTGAATCCCCGCGGCTGCAGCGGTGCGGCGGGCCTCAGGAGGGCTGTCTAACCAAAAACTCGGGTGTTCTAACCAAAAACTCGGCTGTCTAACCAAAAAACTAGTGTGTTCTAACCAAAAAACTCGTGTGTCTAACCAAAAACTCGGCTGTCTAACCAAAAACTTGACTGTGTCTAACCAAAAACTCAACTGTGTTTAACCGAAAACTCGGGTGTCTAACCGAAACTCGGGTGTCTAACCGAAACTCGGGTGTCTAACCGAAACTCGGGTGTCTAACCCAAACCTCGGGTGTCTAACCAAAACTCGGGTGTCTAACCGAAAACTGGGCTGTGGCTTCCCAGGAGAGCCGCTGAAAAATGTTCCCTCTGCGGGAAAAGCTCTCGGTCCTCAGGACCTGCTCTTCAGGCCAGGAGAGGCGGCCCCGGGAGCGCTCTGTGCCACTGTCAGTGTCCCCACCAGGAGCACTCACACCCCGAGCTCACACACATCCATCTGTGGGGCTCACAGAGGGATCTGAGCCCTGTGTCCCTGTCCCCACCAGGAGCACACACACACTCCGAGCTCACACAGATCCATCCGTGGGGCTCACAGAGGGATCTGAGCTCTGTGTCACTGTCCCCACCAGGAGCACACACACACCCTGAGCTCTCACACATCCATCCGTGGGGCTCACAGGGATCTGAGTGTTCTGTCCCTGTCCCCACCAGGAGCACTCACACCCCGAGCTCTCACACATCATCCCTGTGATTTGTGTCCCTCACAGAGGGATCTGAGCTCCGGGGGGAGCAGGTTATCTCTGCTGCTCTCACTGTGCTGCTGGAAGGAAACATTTCCTGCTCCTCTGAGCCTCATCCCAGCCTTTTGCTTTTTTATTTTGTTCCTATTTATGCCCACGAATAACCATGAATTCCTTCCAGACACCTGCTATCCCCCGAGGTCACTGGGACCAAGGACTTGTGCAGTCCCAGCTCTGTCACCTCCTCTTTATTTCTCTCCCTGTTCCTTCACAGTGTTTTATTCACTTGCTCCGTGTTTTCCACCCCCCGAGCCCCAACCTGTGAGCAGCAGAGGCTGAGTGCTTTGCTTTAACAGCCCCCAGGGCCCTGACCTGAGCCCTGGGATGTCACTAAAATCACAGGGGATGAATCATGGCATCATCAAGGCTGGGAAAGGACTCCGAGATCATCGAGTCCAACCTTTGACCCTGCTAGCCCACACCTCCACTGGTTCTCTGGGCACTCCCAGGGATGGTGAGTGCCCCCCTGCCCTGTGGAGCCCCTTCCAAAGCTGAAAAATTCCTCCAGGGGGGAGATTTGTGCACCTCGAGGTGGCAGCGAGGTGAGCACTGGGATTTGTTTGACGCTTTGCCAGAGGGAGCTGAAGAGAAATTCCCCTCCTACCCCCCTTTGTCCCAAACACTTCCCACTCCCATCTCCAGGGAAAGCTGCAGCTCCCAGGGTCTGCCCACAGAGCAGAAGTCAAAAAAAGAGACAGCAAAGGATGAAGGAGTTCACACTGCCAAGATGGTTAAATAAAGTCTTTTTCTTTCTTCTTCCCTTTTTTAACAGCTCTGTAAAGTGCAAATGTGAAGAAAACCACCCACAGCAAGATGGGTTAAGGAACATTTGTCAATAGGAGAGAGAGTAAAAGCAGGCACTAAAACAACAGAAATGATGACTCTGCTCTCCAGATTTTGATTCCAAAATGTCTGGTGCCTCAGGCAGTTATCTGAAAAACCCTTCTCCAGCACAGCACCTCCCTGTTTGCCTGAAATCCTTGGAGTTAACAAATATTCCGTGTGTGAGGGAGAGAGGCTCTGACAGACAGCCCAGAGCTACCGGGGAGCTGGGGCTGCCAGCAGGGAACAGAGACCGGAGCAGCAGAAATATTACAGCAATACATCTTCAGCCTGCAAAGAAATATTCCAATTTCCT
The DNA here is from genome assembly GCA_008694505.1 of Cyanoderma ruficeps. Lineage (NCBI taxonomy): Eukaryota > Metazoa > Chordata > Aves > Passeriformes > Timaliidae > Cyanoderma > Cyanoderma ruficeps. The sequence goes on along the minus strand of VZDJ01000268.1, from coordinate 650,418 downwards.
TCCTCTTTCCCCTCCTGTCCAAAGGAGCCGCGGCCTTGAACTGCACCTAAAGCAGGGTTGGTGCTGGGAGCCCCCTGGAAATTGCCTCTTCCACGGGAATTGTCTCCTCACTCTCAGAAATCACCACCCAAGCTGCTCATCTTGTCTGCCAGGGCACAAAAACCCCTGGGGTGGCTCCCAGTCACCAGGGATGTCCCACCAGGGGACACCCCCAGGGCAGTGGGAGGGTGGCCCCAGTTCCTGGTGACAGGCACGTCCCCCTGGGTCATTTCTGCTTTAATTTGGTGCTTTTGGGATTCCCTCCCTGCCCCCGCACGGGCCCGGGTGGAGCCCCGAACTCCAGCTGTGCTTTGAGCTGTGCTGGTTCCAAAATCAGCAACAGTCACCCAATCCCGGCTCCCAGGGGTGCTCCCCTTGCGGCATTTTTACCTCAAAAACAACAGTGTGGGATATCTGGTGCCTGAATCTGGGATATCTGGTGCCTGAATCTGGGATATCTGATGCCTGAATCTGGGATATCTGATGCCTGAATCTGGGATATCTGATGCCTGAATCTGGGATATCTGATGCCTGAATCTGGGATATCTGATGCCTGAATCTGGGATATCTGATGCCTGAATCTGGGATATCTGATGCCTGAATCTGGGATATCTGATGCCTGAATCTGGGATATCTGATGCCTGAATCTGGGATATCTGATGCCTGAATCTGGGATATCTGATGCCTGAATCTGGGATATCTGATGCCTGAATCTGGGATATCTGATGCCTGAATCTGGGATATCTGATGCCTGAATCTGGGATATCTGATGCCTGAATCTGGGATATCTGATGCCTGAATCTGGGATATCTGATGCCTGAATCTGGGATATCTGATGCCTGAATCTGGGATATCTGATGCCTGAATCTGGGATATCTGATGCCTGAATCTGGGATATCTGATGCCTGAATCTGGGATATCTGATGCCTGAATCTGGGATATCTGATGCCTGAATCTGGGATATCTGGTGCCTGAATCTGGGATATCTGATGCCTGAATCTGGGATATCTGGTGCCTGAATCTGGGATATCTGGTGCCTGAATCTGGGATATCTGATGCCTGAATCTGGGATATCTGGTGCCTGAATCTGGGATATCTGGTGCCTGAATCTGGGATATCTGATGCCTGAATCTGGGATATCTGGTGCCTGAATCTGGGATATCTGATACCTGAATCTGGGATATCTGATATCCGAATCTGGGATATCTGAACCATCTCATCTGCTCTGACACTTCTCACTGCGGGGGAAACAAATGCAGCATTCCTGGGCAGTCAGAAACCCCAGTCTGACACCAGACCAGGGGTTCAGAGCTACCAGGAGACCCCAGATAAACACCCTCGGGCTGCTCCAAGCCGTCTGCCCCCTGCCAGGGGCACAGAGGCAGAGGCAGGGCCAACCCATGGCTCCGAGATGTCACCTGGGAGTGACCAGAGCCACCGGCACCCAGAGGTGCCACTCCCCTGTCTGGACCTCAGGAATGTCCCTCTCAGCCTGTGTTTGGTCCCAAATTCGCTTTTATTCCACTCAACACTCAGGAATGTCCCTCTCAGCCTGCGTTTGGTCCCAAATTCGCTTTTATTCCACTCAACACTCTTCCATCCCTCACCCAGGGGTGTGGGAGGACTCGGAATTGCGTCACCTTCCCGTCCCTGCCAATAAAATCCTGATTTGATATGGAAACTGTGCATAACATTATATTCTAATTTGATATTTAAAACAAGCTCTGGCAGACAGCTGACTCCTTTTGATGCGTTTATCTGATTTCTCTCTGCCTTTTTATCCTGAAATATTCGCAGGGAATATGTGGCATCACGTTTTTGTTACGCACACTGAATCCATGTAACTTCCAGTTTTTTTGGGTTTTCTTTTTCCCTTTCTAGAATTTGGTAAATATATGAGCATATATTAAAATTTAAAAAAAAATAGAACGGCAAATGCCAAGACTGCAAATTGGGTAAAATTCCACCACATGCCACAGAGAGAGAACTCCTTGAGTTCTAATCTTGGATACTTGATCTTCATCATCTTCACCCTGGCTGTTCTTTGCTCTTCCTATTCCAAGCCCTTGTTTCCAATTCCCCTTCCCTCCAGGCCTGGCCAAGCTCCCTTTCCCTCCTCTCCCACCTGGATTCCAGATTCCTGCGGCAGCTGAGGAGCTGCTGGGGAGAGCCCTGCCCTGGGGAAAGGCCTCGTGCGGGAACATCGGAGCGCTTTGAAAGGAGACGAGGGCAGAATTTTAATTGCAGCTAATGAGGAGGCTCATCACGACTCAGGGTGCTCCTGCTTCCCACTCTCACCACGAGGGAAACTGCAAGGAGTTCCACTAACAGCACAGCAAATCCCCAGTGGGGAGGATTGTGCAGGAAACTGGGATCCCGCTGCTCGTTCTGGATCGACATCCCTGAGGAGGAGATGGCACAGAGGAGGGAAGGAGAGTCCGTCCCCCAGCCAGTGACACCAAGGGACAGCACAGGGACATCCAGCCTTGGCAGGAGGGAAATCCCAGCCCTGCAGCAGGGCCAGGTCGGCTCCTGGAGCTGTTTGGCAGCGGAAAAGGAAAGAAATGAGGTTAAAAGAGGAGGCCGAGAGAACGCAAAGAGAGACTCGACAGAAAAATGGGAGAAACCAAGAGCTGGGAACGTCCCCGCAGAGGGACTGGGCAGGGGAGGCTCCTCCAGGCCAGGGAGAAGCAGAATTGTCCCCTCAGAAAGAGAATTTCTGCTCCTCCTGACTGCTCCCCCAAGGCCAGCCGACGTAATTCAGTGAAGTTTTCATTTTTAATGAACTCTGGTTATGGAACCAGCAGCACCAAGGGATGGTTGTGAGCAAACACTTTCCCCCACTCGCCCTGAGCGAGCCAGAAAACTTCGTCCCCGGTGAATCAATAACAAAAGTCACTCAGAAATAAGCAAGCCTTTCACTGAGTCTTGGAGAATTTGTTTTCACGCAAAATGGAAATGAGCTGGTGGTGGCCACAGAGCTCTGCAGAGCTCTAAGGCTCTGAAGAATGGGCTCATTTTTGTATCACTCAGAGTTATTACTTGAATTGCCATCCCCACCCCATCACTCAAAATGAATTTTCTCCAAAGAACACGGAATTTTTGTATATTTTATGAACCCAGCGTGCAGCAGAACCCACCATGTGATCCCAAGGAAGATAAAAAGTGTCATTTAAGAGAATGAGGATTACAAATGGTTTCAATTAAAGCCACACAAACCCCTGGATCCTGTTTTCCACGTCTCAATATTTGTCCACCATGAGCACACAAACAGCCCTCCGAAGAACCCTGCCCTCAGTAATTTTCCCTTCCCTTAATCCTGCAGTACCCAGCCTGCTCTCCTGGGATATTAAGAGGGTCTCATAAGGACAATCCACCTTCATATTGATTCCATTTCCCAGATCTATGAAATTGGTTGCCTCAGGAAACAGGGGAGCGAAGGGAAAGGAGCACACCGCGTGGTTTCATTTAAATACCACTTCCAGCGGGAGGGGGAAGCACGGAGGGGGAAAGGCGGAGGCTGCTGCTCCTTTGCTGAGGCCCAGCCGCGATGCAAAGTGACAGGGGAAGGGGAGATCGTTGTTTGGATAACATCAACATCAACGCAGACACATCCAGAGCTGGCCAGGGACAGGGTCCAAACTCCGAATCACACTGATGGAGCAGGAAATGTCACCCAGACAGCGAGGGGGGAGGGAGAGGCTGGCTCAGGCTGGAGACTGGGAGAGACTGGGAATAAAATTTGCTCCAAGGTGCTGCTGGGCAGCAAATGTGCAGATCTAATTAAGGCCTTCTCAGCTTCTCTTTGCTGGGTTTTTTTTTCCTCTTTCTGTTGTTTTTTTTCTTTTCCTCCCTTTTTTATTCTGGACCACCACAGTTATAGATCACAGTTAATTGGGGTTTCAGGTACTTGCTGCTAATTGTTGAGCTGTAATTAATGCTGCCTGAGCAGAGGGAGGTCAGCGTGGAGCTGGGCAGGACGTGACAAGACGAGGCCACAGTGACTGCAAAGCCAGCCCAGCCCTGAGCCCTGCCCTGCCCCACAGGAGGGCACAGCGGGGAGAAGGAGGAATTGTGTTCCTTGAGGAGAATCCCGAGCCTTGCCCTTTGTTCTGGCACCAGCACAAAAAAAACAAAGGGAATTGGGAAAGGATGGACGTCCTTCCGTGGATGATGGGAAGGGGGAGAGGGAATTTTAACGTGCGCACGTCGGCATGGGGAAAAGGGAATGGCCTTAAACGGAACGAAGGGAGATTTGGGTGGGATACTGGGCAGGAATTGTTCCCTGGGAGGGAGGAGAGGCCCTGGCACAGGGTGCCCAGAGAATGTGGCTGTCCCTGGATCCCTGGCAGTGCCCAAGGCCAGGCTGGAGCAGCCTGGGACAGTGGAAGGTGTCCCTGCCATGGCAGGGCTGGCTTAAGCTGATTTTTCAGATCCTTCCAACCCCGAACCATCCTGGCACTTCTGTGATTTCAAAAGGAGGATTTCTGGGGGTGAACTGTTCCAGTCTTCTCCTGCCTCTTCCCTTATTTTGGTGCCCAATTCCTTCCCAGCCCAGTCAGCAGCAGAGCCACCCTCCCAAATCCTGGGCACGCCAGGAGCCCCATCCCAGCCAGGAGCAGGAGCTGCCCAGGGCCCCAGCCCAGGAACCCTCCTGGCACCAGCGCTGGCAGCACAGCTCAGCCTCAGCCACAAGTTGTCCAGAAGTTTTAATTCCAAATACTTCAGGTTGACATTTCAGGAGGTAACGTGACAATTGCTTGTGCTGAATCAATTACTGATTATCAATATAGCACTGAGTGATGTGTAATTAGTATGTAAGAGATATATTTAGCTGTAGATTATAGCAATAATAAGGGCTACATGAGCAATGGCTGTATAATTGCATTTTATGAACACAGGAAACCTGTGAGAAATGCTCCCAGATTTAATTGACATTTAACAGGATAACTGCAGCAAGTTAATTAGAAATTATATGCTAAAAATATGAATTAACTTTTAACTAATATTTAAGCTTGCTGCACTCTAACTGTAGTAGCTGGGTTTATGCCACCAAAACACCTAAATGAAATGGGCCTTTCAAATACCATCTCCAATTCATTTCCCACAAACCAAAGCCTGTATTATCAGCTACTCATTCTGAATCCTTTTTGCTATACAGAGCCCGAGTTGATCAGCTTAGTGAAAAGCTTATTTTTATGGTCCTTTCATACTTTTTAAAAATGAGATTTCTCTTACGTTTCTTTCAGCAGCCCAAAGAAAAGATTCCAGTTCAGCTGTGCCTTCAGCTTTCAACCCAGAACAAAAATGCAAAGTAAGGCACTGACAAGCTTTTAGACTCCCTGCAAGGTGATACATCAGGGATTCTGACAGTGCTAATGCAGCCAGGAATTTGGAGAATAAACCAGCGCTGAGCTGGTTCTGCTGTGGCTGGGTGTGATCACAAAGGAAATATAATAGCAGGTCCTTAGCACGGCTCTGGTATTTTTAGATCCAGGTAGGGCAGCGTGAAGACGATGGAGATGTGGCCCCAAAATCCAGTTTGCTGCAGGTTCTTGGGGCAGTGTGGGGCCAAAGCTCAGCCTCAGGTCCCCCCTGTGGGGGCAAATCTCAGCCTCAGGTCCCTCCTGTGGGGCCAAAGCTCAGCCCCAGGTCCCCCTGTGCCCCTTCCAGGGCTGGAGCCCCCCGGGATCAGAGCCCTGGGAGGGCAGCAGGAGCTCAGCCCAGTGCCAGCCGAGCTGAAGGCTCTGCAGCTCAGCCCCTGATGGTTCCATCCCTGTGATCACATCCTCACCTCATCCCCGGGGGTTCATTAATTGCTCCTACCCTTGTCCTCTGATCTCATCTCCCCCGGGAGCTCTGCAGCCGCTCCCTGTGCAGGGCTCTGACCTCTGCCTGCTCCCTCTGCCCCGTGGACAGGGAGTTCAGCCCCTCAGAGGAGCAAAAGGGCCCCCAGCCCCAAGGGAAAAGCTCCTTTTCTGCTGCCCCCTGTCCCAGAAAGCTCCAGGGTCTCTCCTGCCGTTCCCCCTCGTTGGCATTCCGGCCACACACCCGGCTCATGCACACTCAGCTCATGATTTACTGCTCCTGCTCTTGGAAACGTCACCTCCTCCCCCGGATCACGGCAGGAAATGGGGAAAACAAGATGATAAAGCCGTGAGGGGTGGGCCAGGCGACCTGAGCTGCTCCTGGGACTGCAGCCCTGAGCTGTTCGTGGAAAGTGAGGGCTTGGCTTTGAGCCAGGCACAAGCAGAACGTTTTGGACAAGAGATGCAACAGCTCAAAACCTGGCCTGAGGCCCGATCTACATCTGATCAGAAGTTTGGAGAACTTTTAGAAATAAAAGGCAAAGCCTTCTATTGTCCCAGAGCTCCCCTCTCCATCCAGGGAGAGCAGCGTGCCCAGAGCTCCACTGCAGGGGTCGTGTTTGTCCCGGTTACAAACCCTGCCCAAAGCAAAGCCCCTGGAGGAGACAAACAGGAAAAATAACTGAGGAAAAGGAGATTTCTGAGACAGGAGTCTGGCCAGAGCTGCCCTTGCCCTGGTGTCCCACAGTGGCTCCTTTCCACGTCCCAGGCAGATGCTTGGAGGGGTTCTGCTGGAGTTTTTCCTGCCATGAGCACCAGCCGTTTGAAACAGATAAATAATAAAGAAATAAAGTGGTGGGAACAGCTTTTCCTGCAGCTGATCCCAAAGCCCAGCAGCCCACGTGGCCCTGGCTCCCAGTGAGCCCCCATTGCCCATTCCTGCAACTGTGTGTCCAGGCAGGCTTTGGGAATCCCGGGGCCAGGGAAGAGCCGAGCTGTGAGGAGGAATTCCCTAAAACACCCTGAGGGCAGCTGGGAGGGATCTGCTCCTCCCCAAACTCCCTCAGGAGTCGTGATGGATTCTTTCAGGACAATGGGGTTTTCTCCTAAGAGCCATGAGGAAGCTTTGGATGTTTTGCTGAGCTTCTCTGTAAAACATATCTTAAAGAAGATAAAGTAGGTGTTTATATGAGCTCCTCTTCTGTAAAAAAAATATTTAAAGAAGATAAAGTACATGATTATATGGGTTCCCCTTTTCACTTTTACTTGGTCAGTAGATTAGTCAAGATTGATTTTTCTGCATGAGAGGGAGAGGCCTAAGGTTAAAAGATAAAAGGGTAGATTCCTTTTAAAATGTAATTTAGATTTTTCTGGTATTAGCTCCAGTATCATCACAAAATCACTTCAATTTTCCAGGAGCACCTGAGCCCCGCTGTACAGCTGCAGGGAAGCAGGAAAGGTTTCCTCTGGCAAATGGAACAGCTGAGGGCCTGCAGGACCTGCCCTGTGTGGGGTCCCTGCCTGGGCCCCCCTGAGCCTGGGCCCCCAAACCTCTGCCACACCAGGGGCATCACTGACAAAAGTTCTGCTGGATTTATTTCCTTTTGGTGCAGGTTTGGAAGTGAAGTTTCCAGCCTAAACTGTCACCCCGGGGGTGAAGCCTTGGGCTTTTAGGGAGGATGTTGGGCAAAGGTTCTGCCCCCAGAGGGAGGCACTGCCCAGGGCATGGGCACGGCCCCAGAGCTCCAGGGGAGCCTGGACACCACTCCAGGGATGCCCAGGGTGGGATTTTGGGGTGTCTGTGCAGGGACAGGGGCTGGACTCTGCTCCCTGGGGGTCCTTCCCAGCTCAGGACATTCCGAAATTCCATGATCCAACTCTCTCCCCCGTCCCTGCTTGAATAAACTGTACAAAGCTCAGAGAGGATTCCGGATTCGAGCTGCTGTCATTGACAAGAAACGAGGGGTGGGAGAAGCTGGTGATGCAAAACCCCCATCAGAGGCAGAACCTTTAGTCTGAGCTCAGTTTGAGGAGTTCCTCAGCCAAGCTCTCCTCATCTCCTGGAGAGATCAGAGCGAACAGGGCTGGTGTACCTGGATCCCTGCTTCTGCTGGGAGAGGCATCTCTGACATGTCACACCGGGCTGGCTGAGTGACTGGATTATTCACCACGAATAATTGAGCTGATACGTTTTCAGCATTTTTCTTTGAATAAATTATTTGCAAATAAACATTTTCATTATTCGACCATCTCTGATGTTCCATTAGCATTCAGTGAATTATTTATTCAGCAGCTTTTCCCATCAATCACTGAATAAATTATTCGCAAATAAATTATTCTACCAGCTTTTGCTTTAAAGATGTCCCTTTGAGAACAATAGCTTCCCAGAATAGCAAACAGGCAAAGGGAGCAATTTAAAAGGCCTGATCCTCATCTCAGTTGTCCCGGTGCAAATCTGGAGGATTATCATGGAAATTCCTGGCCCGCTTCCACATTTCCGTGTCTGTGAGTCAGATTGTGGTGCCACAGGGCTGCTCCGTGCCAGAGCCAGCGGAGAGGCTCCGAGCCCTCCGAACCAAGCTCTGCCCACACCCAGCTTCATTCCAGCTCAGAAACGGAGCTGGATTTGAGCGATCTCCGATCAAAGCGCGGGCTCAGGTCCCACAGTATCCCGGGAGAGATGGGGATCTGCAGTGCCCAGACCCTGCTCCTCTCCAGCTCCCTCACCACACCTCGGGTGTGTAACAAACCCAAACCTCCCCCTGCTCCGAGCCCGGCAATTGCTTGTGCCTGGGCCAAGGAGGATGAAAAGCCTGTTAGAACTAAATGAAGGCTCCATTTATGCCAATTTTAAGGCATAATTGAGGTGCAGCGCGGGGGGAATTCGCTGAACTCCTCTGTCCTCCTGACAAGAGAGAGCCGCTTTTGTTCGGCGGCACAAAAAGCCCCCTCATTAAAGCGGCGCTGGTTATCAAAGCCCAGGCAGGATTTATCACCTCCCCCAGATGGCGGGGCCGTCCAGAGAGGGGCAGAGGGGAGCTGGGGGCGCCGGGGAGAGAGGGGCTCGGTGTCAAAGCTCCTCATCCTCACCAAAGCTCCTCATCCTCACGGGAGATCAGCCCCCGAGGGGGCTGTGCCAGAGCTCTCGTGGCACCAGCCCTACCTGGTGCTATCACTGCAATAAATAATTGCTAATTTGCACGAAATGAACGAGTGAGACACAAAGTAATTGTATGAGGGGGGACAAGCCAACAATAACATTAAGATCTGTAATTGACTTAATACCAGACGCTCTTCCCCCGGTGAAGCTCTCCTCATCCTCGGAGTAATTGTGTAATGACATTTATGGGGAATAGACTTGTGACATTATAAATGACACTTATGTCAGGATTGTCAGGCTGTGACAGGCTCAGAGACAGCTCCAGTGAGAAATTAATCACTTCTGAGGCTTGAAAGTTGCTCATTTATCGCTGCCAAATAACATCTTGCAAAAAACAAGCTCTCGCAATGAAATGCGAGCTCCTCGCCACCTCGATCTCCGGAGATGTGTTTTCTCCCGATGGAAAACTTTCCTGGAGAGCCCGCAGGAACGGGGCCCTCACTCTGCACGGTCAGCCAAGAACACAGATATTGTCATCCTCTCCATTTCCCCTCCTCTCAGCATCAGAGCACCTTTCAGCAGCTCTTTATGGAGCACACACCTCTGGAAATCTGCAGAGATCTCCATCTGTGTTCCACATTTCCAGGGCTGCAGGCCGTGAAAGGGTTAAATTATTTACTGGGGAGGAAAGGACGTTTTGAAATGCACTGTACATAATGAACATCACAAAAAACAGAACAGAAAACCTTCTCCAGATCAGTGTAGGGGCTATTATTAGACTATCAAACTGTCATTTTTCAAAGCATTTCAATTGTCACCATTTTTTCTAATGGCTTCTAAAGCATTATCTAATGCCTGGGCCAAAAAACCTGCAGAGGATCAAAGCATGTCGAAAAGCAGCAGTCAGGCTGCGTGACAAATAAGTGTTTGCAGGCTAAACTCTTCCCATCCGTTTCCCTCCCAAAATATTTGTGAACTTCAAACCAAGATGACTTTATTTGTGTTCTGGGTTGGTTTTTGGGTTTTTTGGGGTTTTCTTTTCAAAAGGTTCAGATGTCCTTAGGATTTTGCTTTCTCTTTTTTCATGGTGTGGGAAGGTTGAAGGGAAAGGATGACCCAGCTGTGGTCCTGCTGCAGTTTTGGTGTAGCTGCCGTGACCCTGCAGGTCGTTGGCAAACTGGGAGGGGTGGAGGGCTCCAAAAGCGACCCTGGGAGTGGAGGGTGAGGATGGAGGAGCTGGAAGGTGGAGGAGCAAAGAGCAGAATGTGCGGTGGAGGCTGCAGGGAGTGTCCTGCTCACTCACGAGTTCCCCCGTGTCAGAATTGTCTGGGTGTGTCAGAATCGCGGAGCTGCTGGGGGCTGTCCCCTGCTCTGCCCTCAGGTCACCTGGTGGCTCCTCCCCAGGACACCGAGGGACACAGGAGGGACATTCCAGCGCTGCTGTGATCTCCCTCCTCCCGTGCCTTTCCCAGACCACGGTGTGGTCTCCTTGCTCTGCGTTTCCACAGGAATTCCATCAGGAATTCACAGATTCGGGGTCTGTGTCCCCCTCCTCAGCCTTGGCTCCCACTGCTGTCCCCAATGTCCCACCCGGGCCCTGCAGTCCCTGTCCCAAAGCACCCACGATGAGGCTGCTAATGGAGCATTTGTTGGGCCCTGCAGTCTGACGCTGTTTTACACCACAAGGACACAGACTCCAAACCTCAGAAGGCTGGAAATGACTCCTCGATTTTTGGGACGTGTCTCCCTTTTGTACTATTCCACACAGACCACTTGGATTGGTGACACAAAGACAAACCTCCTCACTCACACTGGTCAGAGCAGAGGGACAGCAAGAAGTCCCTCCTGGGGAAAGGAATGAATAACATCGATGCAGTTTACAAAAGTATTTCTCCTGTTTACAGAAAATTCCCTGGGAAAGGAATTTCAGAAGACCAAAACACCTCAGGCAGGGAACCAGGGCCCTGCAGTCCCTGTCCCGAAGCACCCAGGATGAGGCTGCTGATGGAATATTTGTTATTTCCAGCCCCAATGACAATGGGATTTACCAACTGCTGCGGTTTAACCGAGTGTGACGGCGGCAGCCTCGTTCCACAGCCTAATTAAATTACATTATTTTCTAGGTGGAGGTTTATGAGCAGAGGTGAAGAGTAATGATACGAGCGAGGCGCGGAGTCACACGGACTTGTTAGAGCCGGGACTTGTGTCCAGATGGCAAAATGAGCTGTTCCATTTGCATCTCTCTGAAATGTCACCGTGTTTGCCTGTGTTTAATCTGGGGCTCGTTTATGCACAGAGAAGAGCAAACAGGAGCTGCTCAAAGGGAAAGCGGCAGCCCTGGCTGCAGAAAGGAGGGAAAATCTGGATTTTCCCAAAGCCGCCACTTCCCACGGACAAAGCCACTGCTTCAAACCCAACATTATTGCTGCTGGATGGCTCAGAGAGTTACTGAGCAGTGATAAAAATCGATGGGAAAAGGATTCCCAAGGCTGCTCCCTCTGCCTGTACCCCTGAGCTGCCTCTGAGGGGAACAGAGCCCAAATTCCCTGCCTGACATCCACCTCCTCAAAGCCACTCTGCAAACTCAGCCAGGTTTTGATGAAGATTTCCTCAGTGAACGAGTGGTTGGAACCCAGCTTTGCACTATGGGTGTTCAGAGGGGGGAAAAACAATAATATACATATATAATATATATAGATAGATTGCAGGCTTAGAGATTTTTCTGAAACCGTAAACAAAAAGGGGAGAAATGCAAGAAGTGGATGTTTAAGTTTATGACCTGTGAAATTGAATTGCCTTTTACAGGTCCTTGCCTTTGGATGGACAGGGAGAAGGTCTGGCATCCTGTGGGGGATAAAAGCTCCCGGCATGAGGGGAAGGGGCTGTGCTGTGTGATCAGGGGTGCAGATTCCCCAGGAGCTCAGCCAGCCGGGATTTCAGAGCCAGCCCTCGTTTATTTGCCCTCCAGTGAAGGGAATCCCAGATTTGTGTTGGAGCCCTCCCTTATCCCAGGTCGCTCAGAGGTCGGGGAAGTTTCAGGAATTGTAATTCCAGCAGGAACGTGCCTTGCTTTGTAGATCACCAGCAGCACAGAGACATAAATACAGGATGGCAAGGAGCAAAAATCCATGTCCTAAATCACCAGAGAGGCAGGGAAAAGAGGGCAGGGGAAGGAAAAACCTTGAAGTGATTGGAAAGTGTTGCATTATCCCTCCAGCACCGCTCAATCCCAGCTCTCTTTCCTTCATGTAAATTGTTCTCTGCCTTGGCCTGTCAGGTATTGACAGGGAATCTGTCTCACGTGGAGGTATCTGGATTTTGCAGCAGAAAACCAATGTGATTTGATGGGGCTGGGGCTGGGGATAAAGCAAGAGAGATGGCAACCAAGTTTTATCACCTAATGGGTTTTTCGAAAGCTGCAGCAAGTTCTGCGCCCAAATCCTGCCCTGTTCCAGTCAGGGCTGAGCTCCCAGTTCATCTCCCCAGTGCAGCCCAGGCCATGGCCCTTCCCAGCCTGTGGTGAGCAGCTGGAAATGAAGGGATGGTGAGTCTGCCCTATTCCCTCAGGACTTTGCTCCAGAGCTCTGATCTTGTTTAAAAGTGTCTCTTATTTCCAGGTTATTTTTTTCCTAACCTCACCATTCAGACACGAGGTTCCACAGAACATTTTTTCATGGCATTAAAAGGTATTTAAAACCCGCCTGTCTGCCCCTCACTCAGCCCTTTGGACCTGGCAGAGGATGGAAAAGCTGCTCCGGAGCGGAGATTTTGCCACCAACATCCCGGAGAAAGCGGAGCCAAGCCGAGCCCAAGCGGGTTTCTAAACTCCTCCAGGAGAGTCAAGTCAGAGCCGAGCTTTAAAAACCCCGAGGGGTGAAACACAGAGCCCCGGAGCTCCGTGTGAGACCGTCAGAGCAATACCTGAGAGGAGGAGGCTCAGAGCACATTTCAGACCTGCTGTGTTTGCTCTGTCCCCGGGGTCTGCAGCACTGCAGTCCAATGCAGTCCAATGCAGCCCAATGCAGTCCAATGCAGCCCAATGCAGCCCAATGCAGCCCAATGCAGTCCAGTGCATTGATTCGGGTGATGCACCGAGGAGGAAGCAGAAGCTTCACTGCATTGGCCGCAGCCCAGACTTCAGAAGACATCACTGAACGTTCAGGAGTCCTGCGATCTCATTTAGACGATCGATGGTTTTGTTAATCAGTTCGAGCATGCTAATGGGAGCTGGGGAGGGGAGCAGGAAAAAAAAACAAACCTTCACCCCTGAGAGGTTTGCAGGGGTAACTGGAACAGAATTTTTGAGAATTTTTGGGCAGGGGTATGTGGGGAAGGGTTTGGGTTTAAAATGATCTAAACCAGAACATAACAGTGCCTGCAGCAGAGAGGCCACGAGCATCCCATAAACGCAGCAGGAGTATAAAAAGCATCTTTTAATGTAAAAAAGCATCTTTTAATGTGAAAAAAAAAAAAAGCGGCCACATTTCCCTTTGACTGCAGAGGGCCGATGACAAAGGCAGGAATGTGAGGATGCACTGGGGGGAAGGACAAAGGCAGCAGAGCGGGGCAGGGATCCATTCTCATGCAAAGCCCCTGCGCTTCCCAGCCCTTGAAAATTCAATACTTTTAAGATTCTGGCTGGAGTTCTTAAGTGCTGAGAGAGGCAAAGGAGTAATCAGGATAAGTGGGGTTGGCTTTCAGCAGGTGAGAGGAGGGATGGGGATGCTGGGGGGGCCTGGACCCCCTCGTGCTCCCCCCAACAGCTCTGGGTGCCCCCAGAACCCTCTCTACCCCCTGCCAGGACCCCCAGAACTGCCTCTGCGTCCTGCCAGAACGCCCTAGAGCCCCTCTGCCCCCTGCCAGGACCCTCAGGGCCCCCGAGGGAGGAGGAGGAGGGGAAGAGCCCCTTCCCCAGCGATGAGCAGCACGTCCCCAGGGCTGAGCTGTGACACTCCGGGTGACACCTGCAGGGGACCCGGACCCGTGGGTGTTCCCTCTGCCGAGGAAAGGGGTCTCAGGATTCACCCCAAAACTGCCTCACCCCACTGGGACAGTGCCAAACCCCACAGATGTGACAAATATTCCCCGAGGACGAGACCCCGGGTGAAACGAGCTCTGTGCTGGGTCAGGATGTTCATTCCCGTTCAGATTTGCAGCTGGAATTTTCAGATGTCTGAGAGCTGCCAGCACCCAAAGCGTAGCAGGAACTGAGTTAACTCATTTCTGTGTTTTAAAACTTGTAGCAATAATAATCATTATCATTATAGGGCACTGTAAGTGCTAACAATAATCAGAATAATAACTATTACTGCCAGCAGTTACCATGATTATTACTATTATTACTTCCTACAGTATTAGGGATCAATTCAGCCGGGAGACAAATGAGCACCAGGCTGGGGAGGGAAGTGGGAAGGCTGAAGACAAAAAGGGAACGCTGGAATAAACAATCCCCTTCCTTTCTTTTTTGGCAGCACATGACAGAAGATATCCAGCTGTCCAAGCTCCAAGGAAGGGCATTAATGTATCACCTACCGCACTTGAAAAGCTTACAAAAATCTGCTTGTGGTTTTTTTTAATCATCCCGCATTTTAGACCTTTAAAATACAAATATGGATTTCGAACATATCAGGGGAACAAATTAACTCAGAAAAACGGCCGTACTTTCCAAGGTTGCACCTGCCATGAAATTGCTCCAAGTTTGCATTTTCCCCGAGTCTCTGGTGTGTCATTAGAGCAGATTGATCGCCCTCCTCTCCCAGCAACTCCCCCATTAGAGGGTTATTGTATGGAAATTAATGGCAGGCCTGAAACATTTCTTTTGCAGCTGCAGTAGTAGAAGTCAGTTTTGATTAAGCACTCGAGGCCCGGCAGACTGGGGTGATCTCTTTGCTTTAGTTCCCTCTTTTATTATCACTGGTGTCAAGTTTTGTTACTTTAGCCATTCCCCCGGTACTCCCACTGCCTCCTTGGGTAATAATGGGGGTAATTTTTTTTATGAGCACATCTATTTATTTTAAATATGTACAGGCTGATCCTCGGTGGTGTAAAATCCCTTCCCACCACGCCTGCCACAGCCCCAGGAATCATTCCTGCTCATCCCAGAGGCTGAGAGGGGCAGGGCAGCAGGGCTGGGAATGGCAATCAGGAGTGTGGCTGTGCTCAGTGTCCCCAGGAGCTGTTAAATGTGGTGGCACGGGCAGGGCAGTTTGGGCACTGGGATGGGGGCACGGGGCAAACTGGGGCCGGGCTCCAAACTGAGAATGGGCTCCAAACTGAGACTGGGCTCCAGAATTGGGACTGGGCTCCAGACTGGGACTGGGCTCCAAACTGGGACTGGGCTCCAAACTGGGGTGGGTGTTCCCCTCCCTGCCAGGGACAGGGAGTGTCAGAGAGCTCCAACAGCTCTGGGGGGAAGAAGAGAGGAAAGAATCCACAGCAGGAAGGGACTGGAGGGGTTTGGGTCTATCCAGGGGCAAATAAACCCACAGGGGCAAGGAGAGCAGGGGCTGTGGGCACAGCAGAGGAGACTGGGGCTGGCTGGGCTGTGACCAGCACATTCAGAGCCACAAAAGCCACAGGGCAGGAGCCAGGGGTGGCTCAAGGAGACTCTGGTTCGGTGTTTCTTTGCACACTCAGCTCATCCCCTCTCTGCACAGGCTCTGCAGTGTCCTGTGTCAATCTGGGATTTCATCAAACCAGAGCAGCAGAGCGAGGCCCTTCCCAGCTCCTCTCCTCACCAGGACCTTCCCTGGGCTAAAACAAAAAATAAAGAGAGCGTTTTTTCCCTTCTAAGCAGAAGTTGATGTCTGTAACACAATCCCTGCACCTCCCTGTCTGGGATGTGGCCACAGTGTGGCTCCTTCCAGCAAGGAGCCACCCCAGGCTGGGCGTTCCAGATAAAACTTCTACATTTAATGACAAAGTACTGTGCTGCAACTCCCCATTTATCTTATTAAATAGTCCCAGAACAGCTCTGAAAAATGTATTTAACACAAAGATATCTATTAATTAATAAGCACATTAGTCAGCAATCAATACTGGGGTGATGATATTGTTTAAATTATGCATGGATAATAAGGATCTGGTTCTGCCTCCCTCATCTGTTTTAAGGCATATATTGAAAATGAGTAGTGCAGAACGGCTTTGCATTTTAAAAAGTTTGATTTAAATTATTTTTAAATAGACTAATCCTATGAACGTATTATATAACGTATTATATTGCATAAAATCAGCCCTGAGCACAGTCGGTTTATCACCTCAGTCTCTTCACAGCCCATCGATCAAGCAGACACTGGGAGCAGCCTGTTCCTTTCAGTGCATTTGTATTTTATTGTGGGGATATTGTTGTGTTTGAAAAGGCTGAGCAGGGCATTGCTGGCGGTTCTTTTCCCTGGGCTGCACAAACGGTGCAGCTGATTCTGAGGCCGATCCCCCACTGCCACTGGGATTTTTGGGGGGACAGAAGTGATCCCACAGCAAACACCCCCAGCAGGTCCTGGCTCAGTCCCACAGCACACACCTGGCTCCTTCTCTGGTCCTCCAAATTTGCCTCTAAGCAGGGTTGTCAGAAACGGGAATGACTAAATAAAAGTGAAGAAAGCCAACAGAATTATCCTGGCATTTGCTTTGCTGCCGCTGCTGTGGTTTAATAGAGCTGAAATTCTCAGCCTGGACATTCTCAAAGTGGATTAAAAAGTATTTGTTTTACGTTCAGAGGCTGTCTGCATAGGGATAAAGTTAATATATTATAATATTTAACTTACTAATATTTATATTAATATGTTTAAGTGACATTAAATTAATTTCAGCCATTTACACAAGCGGTTTTACCTGGATAGTTTTAAGTAAATTGGCTGAGGCTCATTTACCTCAGTGTACACAAGCCCCAGTGCCAACAGATTTGCTTTTAAATCATCCCTCTGAACATCCCCTGTGCTCCCTTCCTGCACAGGCACCCGAAGGAGCTTGTCCTGCTCCAGGTTCTTCTGCACATCCACAAATCCACAGATCCACAAATCCACAAATCCACAGATCCACAGATCCACAAATCCACAAATCCACAAATCCACAAATCCAGCTCCTGCTGCCCCAGGATCAGGGTGGGACTGTGTGTTTGGCTCTGCCTGACCCCAAAATGCAAAGCCAAGCCCAGCCCGTGGCACGAGCCCATCCCAGCTCACAGAGCCACGGGAATTAAGGAATAAATGGATTTTCCCGGCCACACCGTGTGTCTGGACTGCTGAGGAGTCCAGCTGGGAATTTTCTCCAAGTGATTCAACCACAGGTTTTGAGTGGTTGGAGAGGAAAGCCAGCTGGGATTGCACCTCCCTGCCCAGGATCATGGATGTGATTCCGAACAACAGCCTGGACACCCCTGGATGGATGGACACCGGCCCAGGAGCCCCAGCACACTGAGCACAGCCTGGATTTACCTCACCAGCTCTGCAGCCTCACAGACAAAACCCTTCTGGAGGTCACAGAGCCACAGAGGATGCTCCAAACAAAGCCCTGCGTTCTGAGAACTGGATCTCCAAATCAGCTGCAGGGTCTCCACGCCTTGCTGCCTTAATGATGTGAAACGTAACAGCCTGTAATAAAGGTGAATTACTTTTTAATAAAATAATAAAACTCTGGTAAACACTCAAGGTTTATCGCTTGATTTGTCCCCAGTGCTCAGGCAGAAACAAAGCCCAAACTTCTGTGCTCCTTGGTCTTTAATGGTGTCGGTGATGAGGTTTCAGTCAGCGTGCCAGCGGCGTGTGCCTCATTTCCCCAGACAGGCAGGGCAGGCTGGAACCTCCTCTCCATCAGAGCCCCAGTGCTGTAATTCAGAACTTCTGTCAAAATGAAAGATCTTCCCAGGGACCTGCAGCAGGCCCGTGGCAACACTTTGGCGGAGGGCCGGATAATGAAGTTTTCATTATTAAATAAAGATATTTTAGGGATGTCATAACCTATAAATCCATTCTTCTACAGCACATCAGCACGATATTTTGTTTATTCCTCATCTGCTGATCCCACCCTGCCTGCAGCTCCCCATTCCCTGGGTTTTGGCTGCCTTGCCAGCAATCTGGAGTTGCCATAGAGATAATTGCAGGGTCTGTCCCTGGGGTGGGGATGGGGAGGGCAGGGCTCGGTCCCTTTGCTGGCTGAGCCCTGAAATTGGTGTCACCCCAAGGAAATGCAGATGTGGCTCATCAGGAATTCTGAAAAGAGAGGAATTGCCAGGAGGAAATGGAGTCCAGCTGATTGTTGCCACGCTGGTTCTTAGGCAAAGACACCAAGGGAAAGCCAAGGCAGGTCTGGAAAAGTTTCCCTGCACCCAAAGCTCGCTGAGATAAATCAAGAGATACCAGAAGGGAATTTGGTGCCTCCTAAAAACACCAGAAAGGAAATTATGTCTTGAGCAAAGACAGGCCTGCTCACCTGCCAGAAAATCCTGTTTATTCTCAGGCTTTGAAAGCAAACTGCAAACCCTATCAGTGCTGGAATTGATTGAAAATAATTTTCCCCTTGTAGTGTTAAGCAAACAGGAAAGTTTCGTGTGGCAGCACGAATGGCGTCTGTAATGGCTTGCTAAGATCCTGCTAATTAAAAAAAATAATCTCATTTGAAGATAGTTAATGGATTCAGCATTTCTACAAACTATTAGGAAGGCAATATTATCTGAACTTGGGGCCTGGGTGATTACTGTGCAATTAGTTGTGATTCAATTCACTGAAGAAAAATGCACCAAGGAATAACCAGTGGCAACAAAATAAATGTCCTGGAATTGTGCTACCAACTGTTTTGATTTTGTCTTAGATTCAGAATTTTGATGCCACCACGATGCTTTAATTGCAGCCCTGATTTCACAGCACTGGGCTTGATTTATCCTAATGATGCTTTTCTCCCTCCAGCTCCGGGAGTTCTCCCTGCCCAAACCAGCTGCCAGCTCAGAAAACACCCTGCAGCACAGGGGGGAAGGAGCTGGGGTTCTGCACGATGAGCATGGAGCACCCTGTGCCAGATTCAGTTGTTGCCTTCAGCACCATCAACACAGGATCCTGGATTCTGGGCTCCGAGGGGAAACTCTGCAGCGCCCAGGACAGCCCGGGTGGCTCCGGGGTGGCAGAGGTGGCACAGTTTCATTTGGCAGCCTGGAGGAAGGCAGGGATGCTCTGCTGGCTGCCCGAAATCTCACCCTCGTGCTGAGGCTTCAGAGCTGCTGATGTGAAAATTGGATTTTTCCACTTAGAGAGCAGAGAGCTCTTGGCGTCCATTTCTGGGGACAGATGTGTTGGAGAGGACAGAACCAGGGGCAACCAAACTCAACAAGAAGCTTCCCCCGTTGCCTTTTGCTGGACAGTTCCTGGTGAGCACACCCTCTGCAATCCTCTCACAGTTCTGTTGGCCCCCCACTGATCCCATTTCTCTCTGTTTTAAGCCGTTTTTAACCTCCTTCCCTCGGCACAGGTGAAGTTGTGAGTTCGCACAACTGGATTTCGGTGGCTGAGTTCCATCAGGTTTGCAGAGAGGGAATCTCTATTCCTATGCAAATATCCCCGGATTTCAGTGCAGGGTTCCCACGATAAAGCTCCAGAGCAGCTCGGGGCGAGCCAGGACCAAAGGAAAGCAGCGGGCAGATAAGGATCAGCGCTCAGATCCCGCTTTCTCTTCCTCCAAATAAACAAATGGATGAATCTGAATGGGAAGGAGCGAGGCTCGGGGAGCTGCTGGCGCTCCACTAGGGGTCTGTCTCCGCTCAGCATCACCGGAGCCGGGCTGGGGAAGCCTCCGGTGCCCGGCTTTGGGAGATCAAAGCTCCCAGCCCCGCTGGTCGCTGGCAGGCTCCGGCAGCATTTCCCTATCAGCAGCATCTCCGCGGAGAAAGTTCAAGCCCCGTTTGGCTCCCAGATGTGCCGGGTGGGTTCTCGGGGCACCTCGGGGTGGGTGGCCGGGCTGGGCCCGGGGCTGCTCTTGGAAGTTCTTCTATTTATGGAAATCATCACCTTTCATTTCGCTTAATTAAAGCGCCCGGAGCCAACCGGGCTCCCGGTTCCAGGAGATGAAAGGGCTTTGGGAAGGCACACGGGGCCAAAACCGGAAGCCTAAACCTGAACCGGGTATTTAGTGGGAAGAGACAAGGGGAGATTCAAATCCCGGCAGAGATTCGGCACCATCCCAGCTAAATCCTGAACTCTGGTTCCCACTGAGGAGTTTAACCCGCACAAAATAACACATCCCGGGGTTTGTTTCTGTTTCCACTACTGGCCAAACCCATAATGATTAATTTTAACAAAAACACATATAAATGACAACACAAACTACGCTCCACTTTCCTGATTTATCCAGTTCTAAACTAATTCAAATATTCACCTGAAATGCACGTTTTTCATTTCATAGAAAATTTGTGAGATGAAATTCTCCTGGCATCAGAGAAGTGCTCCTCAGAGCAGTAAAAACACACAGAGATTGAGCAGATCTGTGCTCACTCCTGTGCTGCTAAATGGGCTTACAGGAGATCCACTTGTGGAAGGGACATTTGGGGTTTTGTGGGTGAGCCCATCCATCAGAACCTCGGTACAGTCAGACTCCATTCCGCGCCATTATCTGTTCTGGCATCAGGAATATTCTGATCTCATCCTCAGCCTGGCAAAGGCAGACCCAGCATTAGCAGGCCCTGGATTTGTGCCACTGGAGTGTGGTGAGCTCAGCTCCCAGCCCTGGCCCGTTCTGCCTCCCCAGCGGCCACCCCAGGCAAAGCCACTGAAAAATGGCAAAAAGCAGCTCTGGAGGTGATTCTTGATTTGTATTTTTCCAGGTGGCACCAGAAATCCTCATCTCTGATCTCTGGGCAGTGCAGGTGAAGCGCTCGCTGCTCTTTAATTCCCTTTACGGCCCCACAGGATGTTCCCCAATGACTCCTTCACTTGCAGGAGCTGCTTTTTATCCCACCAAGTGGTACAAAGCCTCCCATTTGTCATTGTGACATTTCCAGTGTCCCTCTGCCCACACTGATGCCACTGCAGGTCTGTTACACCACCAGCAATGGATTAGATGCAAAATAAAATCCACATAAACCTACAGGAGTTGACTCAGCCCTGTAAATTCCAACTGCATTTCAAAAGGAGCCAACTGCTCTTGGCAGAAGCACCAGAAGTCTCTCCCTGTGAGGGGCTCATCAGCACAGACAACACCAGGAGATTTTTACACTCTCTGTTTCTTATCAGCCAGTGGCTGACTTTCCCCAGGGTCCCCTGGAAAACGCCACACGAAAACATCCCCTGGTTCCAGCTGGCCAGAGAGGTACTGGAGCAGGGAAATGAATCTGCTGAGCTAATGAAGCTTAGGTCAGGACTGGGTAAACACTGCAGGAAAGGATCTGCAAACGTTTGTTCAAGTGAAGGCTTGGAATGGGCTCCAGTGGCCCCCACGAGTCCCAGCGTCTCCCGAACCTCTCCTGGAGCCCTTGCACAAACGGACTGGTGTTGAAAAGAGAATCCCGACAAAGCACCACCAAAACACAGGCAAATACATGCTCAGATCTGAGCCGTTGCACAAATATTTTCTCTGATGAGTAATGGCACCCATGGCTCTGGTGCTGTTTGTGAACTGGGAGTCACCTGCCTGCGAGTCCAGAAGGCACCAAGGAGCACGGAATGGGGAGAAGCACTGGGCTGTGGCAGAGCTGCTCTGGCAGGGTTTGTTAATATTTCCACTAAGGTTCCACCCCACGTCTTTCACCTGCTTAGAAATTCACTGAAATATCTTTGGGAGCTATTCCTGGTATTGTCCCATTCATCCAAAAGCCCTCCCTGCAGGAATCTGTGCATCCCGGGGCCCTCGCAGACACCTGTCAGTAACTTCCAGATTATCCCAGCTCCAACAACGCCAATATTCCTCCAGGAACGGAGCCTGAGCACGGGATGGACCAAACTGCTGTGCCACTGGAGTGGGGCAGCTGCTCCTGTGTGAGCAGGAGCTCTGGGGAGAAGGGCAGGGGAGAGCTGGAGGTGAGGATGTCACCAGGGCACTCCTGAGGAGGATCAGAGCAAGAGGTGTGGGAGGGGAGCCCACGAAGGCTGAGGTCAGGAGATGGGTGCACTCCTCACTGGGAAAGGGTTTCTGCAGGGCTCTGGCAATTGCCCACCCCAAATCAAGCTCCTACTGGCTCAGCCCAGCTCAGGAAAGCTGACACGGCGCCAGGAGCCTCTGACAAGCTGGATCTTGAAGGCTCAGAAAACAACGCCCTGACAACTTCTGTATTTGCATAAACATTATTTAATCAGTTCTGTGCCATCTCATTTCGACGGGAGGCTGTGCCCAGGCAATTTCCAAAAATGAGTTTAAATGCATGTAATTCTGGTGGGAATTGCTTTCCCTGTGACACTTCCTGGAGGCAAAGTGTGCTGGGGGAGAGGCCAGGCAGGGACAAGGAGCACAAATGTCCCTGTGCTGGCTCACACAGACCCTGCACTGGGCTGCCAGTTCAGCCCACACAGTCCAGGGAGTTCAGCAAAGGCTCTGCTGGTGGTGGATGCTCTTCCAGCAGCTCCCACTGCAAGATCTTGAGGCTAACAACTCCTTTCTGAGACATTAAAATGATGTGTTGTGAGTTGGCCTGATCACAGCTCTGAGAAAGAAAATAACCCCTGTACTTTCTCCTGGGCTGCTGCTGAATGTGTTTCCAGAACATTCCTGCACATTCGACCTGTGCCACGACTTTCCTTGAAAGAACAGACCTTCCTGGATTCCTTTGACTTGCTCTTTGGAATGGGAAAGCTTGCTCAGAGGAACTCCAAGCCTTTGAAGATAATTCATACATTGGTCAACAACTGTAATAATGCAGCTAAAATTACAGTGTGCTCCGAGCACTGAACATTAAAGACTCTGCATTTTATAAAACTAATAAATCAAGCAGGGTAAGTGCTCAGCTCCTGGCTGAATGCAGATAATGGGAGCAGCTCCACATCCCCGAGTGGCAGCGGGGTTATGCACTTGGAGTCACTCTGCCTCCCGAAGTCGGTGGATTTTGCAATGCCTGCTCGGGCTCTTCGAGGTTCAGAGACTCACACGGAGTAGTTTAGCATTAGAGGCCCATCCGGAGTGGCCTCTTCTCCCTTTCTGTCTCTGCCTCTTGTTTGTGTCTCTGATCTCTTTTGTTGCTACCGACAGGAGCGATTTCTTCTGAAGCCCTGCACTGCTGGTGACACGCTCTGAAAAACAAAGCCTGTCTTGAAAAACAAACCCTTTTGTGTTCTCAAACACAACCAGAGGGGTTTCTCTGACTTCAGCTGAGTTAGGAAATAGTTCTGCAAAGACTCTCACCAACTGAAGGGCAGCAGCCAGGCTGCTGAGGACAGGAAGTCGACGTTCACATTTTCATGGTGTGTCTGCTCTGTTCTCATGAGAATCCAGGAGCTGCCTCCTCCCACCAGCCTGAAAAGTGCTGCAAAAAGCAGCACAAGCTGGGGCCAGTTTTTAGTTTTTCCCTTTGCAATAGTCATAATATTGTACCTAAAAGATTTAGGGAGATGTGGGGCTTTTTCTTGAACAGAGGACGAGCCCTTTGTCCCAGCTCAGTGCAGCAGCTGTTTAGATCCTGCAGAACAAGAGAGCTGCCCTGGTTTGTGTTTCTGGCAGGACTCAGCAGCACATTTGTGACTTCCCCATGCTTCTAACATGAAGAAAAGGAGTAAAAAAGAAAATTACATGAGTTTTTAGATTGTTCTCTTGGACATTTTTTCCTCTTTCTCGAAGTAGAGTCGCTCTCACTTTCCATTTGGGCATGACAAGTAATGCTTGGTCTGTGCAGTTGAGTTCAACTGTTCGGAGTCTCCCCAGTTCCTCAGCTCCACATCCCAGAAAAGTGCTTGGGAAGGTGCCAAACAGAGCCCGCGGACTGTCCCTGCAGCTCTGACCTGGCAAGGTGACAAGCAGAGCCCCAGGACTGTCCCTGCAGCTCCGACCTGCCTGCGTCCCTATCCTGCGCATCCTCCTGGGCTTGTGGATCCACTTAGCTGACAGCCCAGGCTGGAAACAAAGGGAATGGGGAATGGAAATTTACTTCCATTTAGCTGCGACCGGGTTTTATGTGGAAAACGCACCCCACCCTCCCTATCTGAGGATCAGCAGCAGCAAACTCCCAGCGCTGTTGCTCAAGGGGAGATCTCCACTGTCAGGTTGATTTGCGATGCGTTCGGGTTGACAAGAGCGCCTGGGGCAAGGGAGGAGGTGGGTTTGCAAAGGAAGGAAGGAAGGAGATTAAACCTCCATCAAAATGTGTGGTTTACCTGTGCTAGGGAAGGAGAGAGGCAGTGGGGGAGGGTGGAAAGGCAGAAAACCTGGGAAAACTGCATTGCCAAATAGGGAAATGAGGAAAAGACAGAGATTTTACTCGAGATCCCGGGTTTTCAGTGCGCTCCTCGAACAAAGCCCCATTAGGGCACTTTCCTCCAAATCTGTCAAGTACCTTAAGGGAAGCTTTCCCAAGAACAGAGCGAGGAGGCACCAGGTTTGAAACAGCAGTGAGCACACCAGACAGGAAAAGGAGTGGGTCCCAATATTCAGATGCTTTAAAAACCGGCAGCTCCATTGGAAGTTCTGGAAACTTGGATTGCTCAGTACCCCGACAAAACGATTCCAGGTGATTCCAACGCTGTCCCACATTTGGAAATAGGTGACACTCTGTGGATGTTGGAGACACGCAGATATTCCCTGATCTGGGGAAAAACAGGCAGTTACCACTGAGGGAACTCTGTGTGGCTCTTTCTGGTTGAAGGAACATCTAAAAATAAAACCTTGAATGACACTGAAAAAAAAAAATTAAAAAAGAGTATATTTTTTTAATGCTCTGCTTGCAGAAAAGTGCAGGAGATGATCTCAGGGCAGAAAAATTACAGCTCCTCCTTCATGGCCACACACCTGAGTATCCCTGGATTTGGCTTATCAGACTGGATCTGTGACTGAACCAAATCAAAAGCAGCGTTAAGTGTTTCCATCAGGTGGTTGAAATGCAAACTCCAGAGCTCTGTTTTCC
Organism: Cyanoderma ruficeps; assembly: GCA_008694505.1. Taxonomy (NCBI): domain Eukaryota; kingdom Metazoa; phylum Chordata; class Aves; order Passeriformes; family Timaliidae; genus Cyanoderma; species Cyanoderma ruficeps. The sequence continues at coordinate 625,451 of VZDJ01000268.1, read as the reverse complement.
CTCTTTTCATTCAAGCATTTTTTCACCCCCTTAGGCAGTGACACAGGACCCCAAAAATGATCTGAAGCTGCTGGTCCCTTTTCCTCCTGCCGCGATGTCCCTCCCTCTCAGATCACGGCTGGATGTTCAGTGGGGTTTGATTTTCAGGATTTTCCATTGAAACCATCACTCCTGTGAGCACATTTCTGCTCCCACACCGTTGAAAGGCAGCTCTCTGTTCACCCCTCTCGAGAGGCGCCTCCCCACATCCCCAGCAGCATATGCAGGACACAGATTGTCGGGAATACGGGATGCAGGATTCCAAACCACGCAGCCAAACAACAAATACCTATCACATGGGTGGGAAAAATCTGTGAACCTTATGGATCCACCTCACACCTCCTCCCAAAGCAACTGCCAGGGAACTCACACTAAAGCATCACCAAGGACAATAAATATCCAGGCAGGAACAGGCCTCCCTTAAGCGATGGAGGCAATAAATTTGAGTCCCAATTTCAAAATATGAGCGTTCCAAAACCTCCCTTCCTCCTCCCACCTTCGCAGACTGGGAGAGAGGATCAAGATCTATGCTTTCCATTCCATTGGATGTGTCCAAATGTGCAAATGATTCCTGGGAGCCTGGATTACAGGCACCACTTAGATGTTGATATGCACTTTCTGGGAAAGGACTGACACTGATGGAAACAGGGATGGTGTGTTTGGAACATCCTTGTTCAGTAACTCAGGACTTAAAGCTGAACGTTCCACCTGGGAAAGCTCTGGCAGCACGTCCCCTCAGGCCCCATCCCGTGGGGAGGACACGAATTTCCCTGCCCTGTGCCCCAGGACCAGGACCCAGCTCAGGTGCTGGTGACAGCGGCTCTCTGGGGAGGAGATTTTGGGGCTGCCAGGCCAAGGCTGACCCTCAGTTTGCCCCCACCCAGCCCAGGGGCAGCGGTGGCTCAACAGAGACGTCATTAAGGGCTGGTAACGATCCCACGCTGAGGAATTGCCTCCTCAAACCACCGGGATCAATTGGAAAATCTTCCTGCTAAAAGTCCCATTGATACCTCAGGACCCCAAGCTCACCACGGCATTGTTCTCTGTCTCAACACCCGACATTCTTCTTTTTAATTGCCCACTGGATTAAAACTTTTGAAACTCCTTAATGACTGGATTTATACTTCATGAAAGGATCGTTTGTAATTACAGGCGGTTTGGGGAAGGGGGTTTCTCTTTTCATTCTAATTGCAAATAATTGACTGCAGAATATTTCTGAGCATTTCGTTTTGAACAAAGATGTCTCCTTTGAAGTCAAAATTCAGCTTATCCCTTTCTGCAAAGGGGATGCATAACAAAATACATTTTGCTTCTGGTAATGGGAATTTATTGTTATGGCAGCCAGCGCAGCACTCGATCAGAGCTGGACTTTCTGTGCAAAATGCTCCACTAAAAAAAATGGATGGTCCCTGCTTGGAGAGATCAGGAGGCATTTCCAGGGTGATTCAGTTACAGGGAGCAAGCAGAGAAATAACCGAGGAGGAAATGGGAAGGGCTGCATCAATCCCGACCTGTTCCCAAACTCGCATTTTCCATCCTCTCGTTTTCTACCCACCTTTCCCCGTTTTCAAATGACTCCACCACGAATTAATTGAAGAAGGGATGTGGAAGGGGACATCCAGCACGGTGGATTTTATTTTCCCAGGGGATAACACAGTGAGGCTGAACGAGGCTTTCCCTGCCATGGTGTTGCCTCCATCGTTATATCACAGAGGGAGGAGAGCTCTCTGGGTAAGAATCTCCCTCTTGAGCACGAGCATTTCAAAGGACAGGGGAATCTGAAGAAGCCGTTGAGGGCTTGGGAAAGATCAACACCCGTGGAAACCTTGAATGAAGCACAGATGGTTTAGAAGTGCCTCTCATCGGGTAATCTCTGAGATTCCTGCTCAGAGGAAGGCAGGAGGAGCTCTGGAAGCTGCACACAGAGGTGAATTCTATGTTTATTTAGGAAAAAGAGGACATCTAAGGAAGGGACATTGAAAGGAACACCATTGCCTGTGTTGTATCAGGAAAAAATAAAGTGAGGGCTTGTTCTGGGTGAGAATTTATTTATCTTCGTTTTTTACCAGTAAAGCATGAAGCAATTTAAAGACATTGGATCATTCCGTTCAGTAAAATAATAGAATTATTCAAGATGACTTGAGTGATTTGGGCCCAGGCTTGCAGATTTTCATTATTTTCTCCATGGCCTCGAGGGTGTGATTCATCTGTGTAAACTCTGGATCTGAACTAGGCACCTTAGGCTCCTCTAAGAGATAAGAGAGAGATATCAGCACTTGCAAGGTGTGATTCACCTCCTCCTGAGGCAGACACCCGGGCTGGTCCCACAAAGCCCTGTGGAGCAGCCCTGTGTCGGTGAGGAGGAGCAGAGCTGCCCTAGCCCTGCCTGGGGAAGGGTTGTAAGCCCAGCCGTTCCAGGAGTCAGGCTTCTGTCTGGCTTTAGGAGAGGAAATGTGTCGGTGCCTCTGATACAAAGACAACCTAAAAACCACCCCCAGACCTGTCCATTTATTTAGGAAAAAGAGAATCAGTCTTCCTTCATCTCCCCTGCTTGTGCTCCTTGAAATCTCTGGGACGTGAAATTTTATCCCAACTATTGAATAAAATATCTTTCCTGTTCTTGGTTGTTTAAATTTCAGTAGCCTGTCACCATCCTTCTGCTTTATGAGCTCCCCGATAAAAAAGGAAGTTGAGGTTTTCTGGATCAAGTTCCCTGCTATATTCCAGATGAATGTACCCTAGATTAAGTTTGACAGAAGCAGTATGAGTTCGATTGTTCCTGGAATATCTCATCTGTAAAAGAAGAGGAGAAATCAATTCCACAGAATACCTGGGGGAAGAGAACAGGAGGAAACAATTCCCTTGGAAAAGGAGGCTTTGCCATGACAAGGGAGCGAGGAAAATACAACTCCGGTGTTGTTTTGACAATGTGCTCTTGCCTGTAGGAGAGCCTGTGAGGGGAGCCTGGCAGAGACCGTGGCGGTGGGAAAGCAGCAGGGAAAAAAAAAATTAAAAAAAACTCCAGCAGGGAGAAAAGAAGGCCAGCAAGAAATAACAATAACGAGAAAAATATGACACTAAACTGTGAGCGCAGCACCGGCAGCTGCCTGCACCTGGAGGGGCTGAACGTGGCCGGCGTGCCGCGGCCTGCGCGGATTCCTGCGGCCCGTGAGGGGCCCGGCGCTGCGGGCAGGCCCCGACAGCCCCGACATTCCAGGGCAGCAGCCCTGCCAGCCTGGTGCTGTCCATGAGGGGAAATATTCACAGCCCGGCCAGCCTGGTGCTGTCCATGAGGGGAGATATTCACAGCCCTGCCAGCCTTGTGATCAGCTACTGACTCAGCTTTGGGTTTTCCCTCAAAAGATGGCTGTAAGCACTTCCTTCCCCTGCTGCGTGCTGCCCTGCGCCGTTCCCGGGAATACAGGACTCTCCCTCTCTGGGACATTGCTACTGATACCGAAGAGGTCTGAACCCACATCAGCAAATCTGAGAAATCTCAGGCTTCCCCAACTCCATCTCCCTGGGCCCAGAGCACCAAGCAAGAGTTCTGCCTCCCTGGGCTGCTGCAGCCTGGAGACCTCTGGAACACAGCGTCCCAGGCTGACCCAGGGCAGAGTTCACTGGGTGAATTTGTCTCCATGCGTTCTGTAGGATCCCCAGCCTGCTCTAAAAAAAAAATAGCTGGAAGGAGTGGATGGATGGAAACAGAAAGCACATAAAGGCTCAGTTCAGCAGATCTGTCTTTGTGCTGCCTCTTTCCAGTTCTCATCTGCTGCCTGCTGAGCTGACAAGAGGTGCACTCCAGCTCGATTTTTTTTCTCCTTTTGCCTCCTGTTGTCTTCACAGAATTTTAGAATATGCTGCCAGATGCTCATTCATGCCAGAGCAGGATGAGTAATAGTTTCTACATTCCGAAATGAGCCCCTCTGATTCATGGTATGTGCAAGTCATTTTCTGCAAACACCGAGGGAATCAAAGTTCCTCCTGGGCCCCTGTAGAAAGATGAACATGCCAGCAAAACCCTGGTTGGGAATGTGGGCAAATAATGCTGGTTTGTGTGTTTGCTCTTTGCCTGCAGTTCTTCCTCTCTGAGCAAAGCCCATCAGCATTTCCATGGATATTACATCCATTATCATAATGAGGAGGAGGTAAATCTTGCTCACCATCTCCTGGCTAATTCTGCCCTGACTGTGGTGCTGTAATCTCCTCCAGATTGCATCTTCTGCAGAGCTGCAAGAGCTGGAGCCATGAGATCATGGCCAAAGAAACCCCGGGTTTGTGTCCATGGCTTTATATGGTTCTTCTGAGGAAAACACGCAGAGGAAACTCATAAAATGTCTGCTCTTTCTTGTGTCGCTCCAGAACTAAGAGACTTGTAAATCACTGCTGAATGGGATGCTATATGCTTTTCTGCCTCTATTATGTATTATGGGGAAATTAATAAGTAATGGGATTTGCAAGATGAAAAGCAAGGAAACCCACAGGGTAGGTGATGGAGAGGCATAATTTAAAAAGTCAATGAAAGGTTCCGTTAAATCACGGCTAAATTATGCTGATATTCACCAAAATCCTGTGGTAAAATGCTTCTTTCATTAAATATTGAGACTCCTTTCTGCAGTGACAAATGAAAGGTTCCCACCCATGAAGTCCTGGAGGACAGCAGGAGCTGGTGATGAGCCTTTCCCCAAGGTGTGAGCAGTGGCTCACCTTCCCCGAGCTCTTTTGGGAGCTCTGCCCCGCAGGACGGGCTCAGGGAATGTGCAGCACTGCAGGGCTCCAACTTCCCGGGAAATGTCCTCCCCTTCCCAGCTCCTCCCGCTGCTGGGGACTCACGGCATTAATTCAGATTTCCACACAGCTTCCCTAGGGCTCTCCTAAAACCAGGCCTGTTTCGCTCCCCCTGGTCCCATTTCCAGGGGAAAAGGAAACTCTTGGAGGGGAACAGGAGCCGGGGAGGGCTCAGCCTTGCAGACACCTGCAGCGCTCTGGGGGTTGGGCAGACTTGCACCTACTTTGCCCTTTACTCGCAGTAGGAGATCTCCCCAGTGCCCAGCACAACCCTGGGCTGCAGGAGCTTGTCAGCACAGGGAAAATGTAAATAGCCCTGCAGGCAAATCCCCTCCAGCCCTTCCCATTCCCGCTCCTGCAGATGCTCCAGCCTGGCTCAGCTCAGCGGATTTCCACACGAGCCGGGCGCTGTGGGGAGTGTGGGCAGTGGGGTTTTACCTCCCACCTCCCTGCTGCTCCCCAGGGTGTGAGAGGAGCCCCTGGAGCCCCTGAGCCGTGCCATGAAATCAGCACAGGCTGAGCCATCAGCTCTGCCTCCCCTCCCTGGCATTCCCCGGGGAAGATTTGCCCTTTTATCCACCCGGTGGATAAAACAATGGGAACGGGACGGGGGGAACTGCAGAGGGTCGGCCCCACAGAGCTGAACATCTGCTGGGTGAAGGTGGCTGCAACTCCTGGCCCCAGGGACAAACATTTGGGGGGGGAAATGATGCCAGGTGAACACACGGATAAAACACCAAAGCCTCTTCCTGACGCCTACAAATTCACCAGGCTCGAGCTGCTTCCCACCTACAGGGAAAGGTTCATTTAGTGCAATGTGTGCCTGGGTTATGTTGAATTCAGGGGGAAAATGTCCATTTTCATCCTCCACGGCCTTGCCCTGTTGGTGCCAAAGGTGGTTGGGCTTTGGCAGGAGCAAGGCCAGGCTCCAAAGCCTCTCCCAAGGCAATCCTGTGATACCTGAGCACTCTCTGTTAATGGATTCTTGTAGGAAATAGTTCAGCGCTGAAACTCTACCTTAGATCACATCATTTTAATGCCTTTTTTTTTTTCCTCCCCTCCTGTTAAAGCTTGTAAGAAGCAATCTCTGTCTTGTGAAGAATTGTTTTGCATTTTGGGACCTTGGGGAATTAGATGGGGCTGAGTAATTATCAGGAAACTTCGTGGAGTTGAATACAAATGGACTGAACGGGCAGAAAGCTCCACAGTGCATTAAGATAAGGAAACTAAAATTGGGAAAATGACTAAAAAAGGTACTTGAACTTTTCTGTTGGCTTTAGCCCACTTGGAATTGATTTGAATATATATTTTAAAGGCCGTTTAAAACTGTCTGCTCCAAAGTGCCAAAATACCTTTGTACACCAACACCGCCTTTGACCCAAAGGGGAAGGGACCTCTCTCAGCCCAGGTCTCTTCAAATATTTACAGACATATTTTACACTTTGGCATTAATTTAAATTTAAATTTCACATACATTTCTAATAAAATTTATGTGAAATTTAATAAAAAAATATAAAACATCTCCGTTGTTGGCCAGATCTGAAATATGGAATGGGAGAGAGGGAATGAGAGACAAAAAGACAATTTGGGAGGGAATTTTGGCTTCCCGTGAAGGGATGAGCAGAGGCAAAGTACTTCAGGAATAAATACTACCTGCCTATCTTTTTTAATGGAAAAATAAGGGGGCTTTTCTCCTCATTTGAAGACAAACAGGAGCTGGGCCCTTCAGAAAGGAGCATCCGTCTCTTCCTTTCTAAAAATAGCTGCCTTTCTGAAAAAACACTCTCCTGAAAAACCTCAGGTTCAGATAAAGCTTCCATCTTGCAGAGTTATGTTCCCATTTGCATCCAAACTCGGTGTCTGACACTTTATTTTCACAGTGCAACAGATAGAAAATTTGCTTAGAAATAGCCTGACAAGAGGCTGGGATTGAGGAGCTTCACAGCCCGTTTTTACTGGGTGATTCCACTTTCATCACCCCGGCATCTTCCCGAGCTACAATCGCCCATTGTTCTCCCTTCGCTTTTCACCGGGGCAAATCCCGGTGACCAAAACTCTCCATCCCCGCTCGGCACAACCCCGAGAGGGACATTTCCAGTGCCAAAACACCTCGGAAAAAGACACAAAGGCCTCATTCCTGTCTCCCTCGGGGCTCCGAACCCTTGAGCATAAAGGCAATTGGAAGGGGAAAGAATAATTCCAGTGAGGTGAGCACGGGGAGAGCCGTGCTGCTGTTCTCCCCGTGCTCCAAACCACAATCCCGGCTGGAATCTCCCAGCACAGAGCAGCACTGACCAGGATCGGGGTCCCCACAGCTGCTCTGTGGGGTGCAGCATTACAGCCTGACCCTGCCCCGATTCCTCCCGCAGGGAAAAAATCTCTCCTTTTCCAGGCGGAGATGCGCGACCGTTCGCAGTTTCCCTTTCTAAGGAAGACAAGGACCACTGGAGGGGATGGGGCGTTTTCCAGCAGCTTCTCCGGGTGCTGCTGTGTTTGGGTTGGCGCTGGATTTAACCCCGGTGACAGGCACCGACTTGATCCGGGGGGCTGGAGGGGCCTGTGCGCTCCGAGGGGGCTTTGGATGGGAACTGTAGGAACACAGCGGCAGGGAGGGAGCTTTCCTTGGGGCCGCCCGCTCCTGTAGCTGTGTGCACACCTGACGGGGGGAGGAGGAAGAGCTGCCTGTTGTTTTAAGTCTCCTTTTTCTTCTGTGCTGTGTCTGGGCAGGACCCACACGTCTGGAATGCACCTTAAAACAGCCTTATCTCCAGAGCCCATCATTACATGGCAGGTGCTGGAGCCTACTTGATTTTTCTCATTTCTCTTCTGTTTCTTCTCCTCCTTCTTCCCTCCCCCTCCACCCCAGGGTAGGAATTTCTGAACCCCAACCAGGGAACCTCACACACCTGGACTCCGCTCAGGGCTCCAGCGCAGGAAAGCAGTGGGAGGAAGAGCATGAAAAGCCACAACAGAGAGGCCACGGGCTAATCCAGAAGACAAATGCCCATAAATGTCTTAAACCTGCACAGAAATGTAATGCCAACTTCTCTTCCTATTTACTTGCCCTGGCCCATGATAAAGACAACCTGTTTCCCCAGCAGGGACTCTCCAGAGGTGGTGGCACTCGGCCGGAAGGATGATCTGGCAAAATTCTGTGTCCAAAAGCCCTAAAATGAGCATTTAGTGCCCAGCTCTGCCCTCACTTCGGTTCAGGGAGCTGAGCTTGGCAGCACCTTCTGCTCCAGCCCAGCCCATGAGGGACAGGACAGCAGAGCTTTTACCTGGGCAAGAGGAGCCATGGAATGACCCTGCCCCGCTCACAGCGCCCTGCAAAGCTGACACTCGTCCTCTGAAAATGCCAACATGTTTCTGTTCAGAACTGCAGGGGTTGGTTTGCAGTAATTTCCACACCCTGTAAATGGTGAGTTTAAGCCATGCAGGAGCCTTTTCCATCTTTCTGTGCTGCATTTTTGTCCCATCAAAGCCTGGTGCTCCGCTTCTGCAAGTATTAAAGCAGCAATTTGTGTGCCTGCAGCAAAGGGGGAGTGAGTGCTGCAAATCCAGGGCTCCTCTGACTGGGAAGAACTTTTCAGATCTAAGATTTGGGTGCGGGATGGGCATTCAGAGGCAAAATCCCCCAAAGGGCCACAGATAGCACTGAGTGCACCGCATCTTTCTGAGTTAACTGCAAATATCGTTGCCACGATCAGTCTCACAGAACTTCCAGACTCGCCATAGGAGGCTGATCAGCAAAAGAAAATTTGTTGAAGTCACTGATGGTTATTTTGGGTTATTTTTTGCTTTGAACTTGCCTTGCTGCACACCTGGAGTCTGAGATTTCCGTGAGGACATTCCACAGCAGCAGGAAGGCAGAAGCTGCAGAGCCCCAGAGCCCCAGCCCAGCCCAGCAGCTCCGGGGTGGATTTGGGAGAGCAGAGCCCGGTGCTGTTCTGACTTGTACAACAACCACCCGGCCCAGGAAAGCCTCAGGATCAGAAATATGCAAAAATCCTGCAACTGTATTGCCTTTGCTCTGCCAGCTCTGAAAACACAGCCCCCAGTTATGCTTTCTGTGCTGGAAAACCCCAAAACCGCAGCGCACGAGGAGCAGCGGAGCCACCGGAATGAATTAAAGGAGTTTTGTCCCTCACAGACTTCTCAGGGCTGGGGGGGCTTGGGGGGCACAGAGCTCCATTTGGGAGAGGTTCAAGCACCTCAGAACGTTTGCTGAGCAGCCCACACCATCCCGGCCCAGTCCACACCACGGGGCTCTGGGAATGTCCCCTCCAGGTGAGGGATGCTGACCACCTGGAAGTGTCGTCCCCTGGAAATCCAAATTGCACCCATTGTGGGCAGGGAGAGAAACCTGCTGCTTCCAAAGTCTCCTGAATTCCTCAGGTTTAATTATCTTGCTTGTTCACTTCTAGGGAAAAAAAAAAATCTGGCTCCTAAAGTTACTTCAGGTCTGTGTTTGAAACAATCCCAGGAATAAATGAATCAATATAAGAAACTAAACATAGAGAGGCATTATGGGTTTGTTTGATTCTGGAACAATTCGGGAAATCAGCATAAATTATTTGAATAAAATTACCACTCAGCAAATTCCTGGAGTTTCACCTTTGTCTTTTTTACTCTGCCTCTCTTCTCTCCTATACTGGATATTCAGGAATAAAATATGTTCTTACACCACAGGGTACAATGGCCACGCATCCACTGACACTGGGTATCAATCTCACCCCAGGGACGGGAGGAGGCAGCGAAACTCTGCCGGTGCTGCATGTGCAGAGGCTTTGGGGAGTTGGATTTAGCTTTATTTTTACAGCTGAAATGCAGAAAGAGAAATTCAAATCAGGGAAATGCAATAACCTCCGAGCCTGCTGCTCATCAGCGCATCACCCCTTAAAGAGCAGAGCCCTTTATTAAAAAGGACACATCTGATTAAAAAGATATGAAACAAAAGTGATTTTTAATTTTATTGGGGAGACAGAGTCATTGCCAGAGACAGCCCATGGCTACGTGTGATGATCGAGACGAGGGAGGGCAGCGAAGCAGCAACACAAATATGGAGTTAATAACTTTTTTACTCGTAGGGAAAGTGCTGTTCAATTCCTGCTGCTCCAGGCGGGTGCAGCTTGAGTGGAAATTCAGAGAAATTACATCCACCTGCTTCCATCTCTTCCATCCAGGGCCAGATCTTCAGCCAGCGTAAATCAGTTTATCTGCATGCAGCCAGGCAGATTTATGCCAGCTGAAGACGCAGCCCCTGGTCTTGCACTTCACAGTAAGAAGCTTTAAAATACAAATGAGCGTGAACCCCTTAAAACATTCCCCACTCCTGGAACTCAGGAGGAAAACCAGACTTCCCAGGCTGCCTCCAGTCATCCCCCAGCTTGTGCTGCTGGGGCAGTCAATGACAGCGTCCAAAGGTTCAGCCCCAGGCAGAGGCCGGGGATGAAAATCCCCGCAGAGTTCCAGGCTGATTTTCCACTTCCTCATTCTGGAAGAGATTGAGGATAATCCCCTCAAAATGGACTCAGCGAGAGGAGCTCAGCCAGGCCAGGGAGGCGTCAGCTGAGCTCCGCAGCCAGTCTGGCACACACCAGGAGGGAGCTGTGCCCGTCCTGTCACCAGAGCCTGTCCCCGAGGGAGCTGTGCCCGTCCTGTCACCAGAGCCTGTCCCCGAGGGAGCTGTGCCCATCCTGTCACCAGAGCCTGTCCCCGAGGGAGCTGTGCCCATCCTGTCACCAGAGCCTGTCCCCGCCACGGCCGGAGGATGGAGTCACAGAATGGTCTGGGCACACCCGGTTCCAACCCCCTCCCAGCCACAGCACAGGGGTTGTGTCTGAACCCTGGTTTCTAAGAAGTGCCTTGAGGACAGAGAGCCTTAAAGGCAGGACAGGGCCAGGCTGGCTCAGCCCTGGCTGCTCTGGTTCGGCTTTCAGCAGCAAAGGAGGAGTTCTGTGCTTTTCTCAGCTCGGAGTGGAGCGAGTCTTGGTTGTTTTTTTTTCTGGGAGCACTGACAATGTCTGCAAAATCACTTTCTGCCCATTCAAGTCAAGATAAATCACTCATCTCTAGAGCAGTTAGTACAGGCTTTTCCACTGTTCATGAATCGAAGTCAACAACAACCAAAAAAAAGACTTTCCAACTGTGAAACAGCTTTCAGTCTTGGCTGAATGAGACAGATTCCCTAAAGTAGCATCCATGTTTATATTTAACACCGGTTCCTTACACATCCAAAAATGCCCTCTCAGTACATGAAAATGCAAGATAACATCAGGGAAGGCAACCAAACTCCTCCTCACTCAATCATTAACAGAACAATGCCAGACTGGGATTCTGCAGAAAGCCCCTCTACATCAGGTCTGCAAAAAGCCAGAATGTAAAACAAGGTCTCCTGTGGCAGGGATTTTGCTGAGAGTTAGAAATCTTCAATTTTTAAAAAGGCAGAAGGATCCAAATCAAAATTGAGCTGCCTTCTCCTCCTCCTCCATCTCATTATAATTGTCACCATCAAAAATCTGAGCCGAGATGGCACCTCAGACAGGAGAGCCTGGGAATGCACATTGCTGCAGTAAATAATGCAGGAGAACATCGGAGCACAGCAGCTGCTTTATGGCTTCGGCGTGGCTGCTGCTGGCAGGTAGGAACAGCCCAGCGTTTGCACAGCAGCCCGCAGCTCTTCTCTTTTCTTTTTCCCGAGGTGTGGTCAGAGCTCCTGAGGACGGGAGTGTTGGTGTGCCCTGGAGCTCTGCATCCCACACCGGGCCCGGGTGGAGAGGAGACAGCACCCCCAGGGCAGCGCCCGTGACACAACCACGGCTTCAACCACCAGCCTCCGACCTTGCCAGGAGGTTTTTATTGTCCTTTTTACCCCAGGCTGGCTCTGGTGTTACCCTGATGCTGTTTCTAACCCGGTTTTGTCTCCTGGGGATGTCACTGCCCTGGCAAACACCACCCTGGTAAATTAAAAATAACCAAAATAACTCCAGCAGTGCTGGCTGCGCCTCAGCCCCAGGACTTACACCCGAGGCATTGACTTTGAACACTGCTCTAACCCCTTCCATGTCCTGCTTGACTAAAGCCTCACCTCCGTGAGCCCCCTCTGTCCCCAGCCTGCACAGAGCCCAGAGCTGCAGCCATTCTGCAGAAGAACTGAAACCATCCATCTCTGATTTTAATGCCCAGAGAGCTGTCCCTGTTCCCACAGCAGGAACGGGGAAAGGAGCTGTAGGGGCTCCCTGTGACACCCCAAGGCCCTCCTGAACTGCACACCCCCTGAGCCCACAGAACGGCCCCCGGCCGGCCTTCACCTCCTCCAGGGGGGGTGTTCCAGGGGGGTGTTCCAGGTGGGGTGTTCCAGGTGGGGTGTTCCAGGGGGTTATTCCAGGGGGAGTGTTCCAGGGGGGTGTTCCAGGTGGGACACAGCACATGGGCCCCTCTTTGACTGCAGCTTCCAAGGCCCCCCCAGAGAAGGTGATTTGCTTTGGAGGTGTCACTCACAAACACAGAACCAGAATTTATGGGTTGCTCCCTCCAAAGCTTCAGATTCCAGACCGTGTCAAGCATCTCTGCCCTGTGCACACCCCTGAACTCAGCCGGTGCTCACCTGGCCAGAGGAATGAAGCCTCAAATTAAAAATTATTTCTCTAAACCCCATACAAAAGGCTGTGGGCGTTACTTTAATGCACCCCACCAAAGCCAAGGTCTGTGCACACAAATATTTGCCATCCAGGGCAGAGCCTGGACGGCCCCAGCACTGCAGGAGCCCGAGCGCGGCACCAGCCGACCCCAGCCAGACTCCACTCAAAGCTGCAGTTGTTTTCTTTGGGTTTGAGCGGGCACGGGCGGGCAGGAGAGCTCAGAGAGGCCCTGTCAGCCTCGAGAGCATCCCCGACAAGTCGAGGCAGCCCCGAGCTGCAGGAGGCTGAGGCAGGGAGCGTTCCCAAAGGCGTGGCCCAGCCCCGGCTGGAATTGCTGCTCAGATAAGCCGGCGTGTTCCTTCTTGTCGGGCAGGGAAGGGCTCGGGCTGCTCCCAGCCCGCGCTCAGCCGCCACAAAGGCCAGGAATGAGGTGACAGAGCCTCGCAAGAGCCCCGGGCGTGCTGGAACAGCTCCGGAGCTGGCAGGAGGGGCTCTGACCCACCGGGAGCATCTCCGAAGGCTGAGCAGGGAGCGGAGCCCGGGATGGGCACCGCGGGCACGGGGATGGGTTGGGGAGGGGCTGGGCTGGACCAGGATCTGTGTTATGGAATCAGAGGGGTTTGGGTTGGAAGGGACCTTAAATCTCATCCCAGACCAGCCCCCTGCCCTGGCCAGGGACACCCTTCACTGTCCCGGGTCTCTGGGCAGTAAAAACACAAAGAGAACTCCAAAACTGAGAACAAACTTCTCAGCATTTTCAGCTTCACTCATCACACAATAAATCTCATCACGAAAAAGCAAATCCCCACTTCTCAGCATTATCAGGAGGTGGATTCAAGCAAGGCCAGAACGGGATGAAAAAGCCTCCAGAAGCCAAGGATTCTTATCCAAACTAAGCCCGAATTTTGCACTACCTCCTTTTAAAACTGAGCTTTGTCAGCCCTTGCAGTGTTATGAGGAGGGAGCCAGAAGCTCTGCTGGTGTTTTTGGGATCACACACACACACATTCAGGAGCAGCGATTGCACAACCCCGGGGCAGCCACACTCAACATTTCACAGGAAATTTCCTCCAAACGCTCCGGCCTGAGCAGGGAATGACCCTGCTTTGTCCTGCAGCTTTCCTGAAAGCTGAGGGAGGAACGTTTTCCTCCAGTGCAGGGAATCTGTCACTCAAGGCTGGCAAACCGCTCGGGACAGAGGGCAGAGCAAAGCTTGCCCTCCCCCACGTCTGTGCTCCACCAAGAAAGCAAATCCAAGTGGGGGGGTCCACAGATTGCTTGGAAAACAAGTTATCCTCTGTGCCCCCACCTGCAAGAGTTCTTCAAAATGCCTGTGACTGCAGAATGTAACTTTTTAGCATTGTTTTGAACCCCAGAGCAGAGGGAGGAATATTGCCCCCACATTCTCCAGGAAAGAGGTTTCTGTGTCATTTAATTTCCCTGTATATTTTTTGCAGTATAAATAACACAGATCTCTGCAGACGTTTATCTGTGCCCGTGACTCATATCAGCTGCCTTGTGCATTCCCTCCTCAGCCCTGAACTTCTGTCATCAGTTTTTTCCTTTGCTTGGGAGCATGGGAAGCAAAATTCCAGCCCAGGACAAGGCAAACAGGGCTCCTGAAACCCAGCTGTGCACAGAGGCAGAGACATCCAGCAATCTGCAAGCTAAAACAATGCTAAATGTTTCTTTCAGGGCATTAAAATTCACAGAGGAATCAGAAATTTCATCTCTCTTCTGCTTAAAAGTTCATTCCCTGCGAGGGCAGATGCTGAGACTTTTCTCTTGCCTGTTTTTTTTTTTTTTCCTTTTGCAAACATAAAACTGAAAAACACACTCCTTCGCAATGCTCTGGTGGCTTTAGACCACATACATCAGCTTAAAAGGTTTATTTTTAAATTACTGTTGCATTAGTTTTGTCAGCGGGGTGATTCATTCTGCCTCCTCGCCATCAAAGCCGAGGGTGGGCACAGGGAGGGTTTAATCCTGCCCTCACTGGGGACTGCAGAGCTGATTTTGCCTGATGCCTGCAGCACGTGGGTCTGGAAGATCCATCTCTGCACAAACATCTTTGTTAATAAGGTTTAGACAGACTTTACAGGTAGAGCTCACTGACAGCAACGAGCTGCCCCAGCCAAACACTCTGTTGGATTGTTGGTCTGATCAATGACTCTGTGGCTGGGGGAAATTGTCTTCTAAAGTTCCATTCCACAGCAGAAATCCAGGAATTACCATAAATCTCCGTTCTTGACCTTTTGCAGACACAGAAAGCGCAGGTAACCCTCCAGTAATTAAAACACAGCCACCGTGTCTGATCTTCAAAGGCAGAGCAGGCCCGGCTCCCCCCAGAGCCTTGGGATACTGCTGTACAATTAAGGTATAAATCAATCCCGAATTATTTCGTTTGAAGGTCGTTTAAGCCCTTCCCCTGTGCCAGCCCCTTTGGAAAGCTTGAGCAGAGATGGGGCAGCAGCTGCTGAGTCTCCTCCTCCCCAGAGGAGCCCTGCAGAGCTGGACCCACGGGGCAGGGGCCCTGCCCAGCCCCGGGAGCTGGGACACGGAATCACAGCCACCACCATCCACCGAGGGAGGAGGAGTTGGCACAGAGGCTCCTCATTGTCTTCTCAAGGAGCTTCAACTCCAGATTTGCTCACTTGAGCAGCACGACTGCATCCTGCCACCTGCACCAGCCCCGGCCTTGGCACTGCCTGAACGCTCCAATTTATTCACTTTTCCAAAAAAAAAAAAAAATAAATTATCTCCACCACAAACCTGCATCACACCAGCACTGCTTGGGGGCTGTTGTTTTTCCAGCGACTGAAAGAGCAAAGAGCCCGTTTTAGCTGCACTTAAAGGCTGCGCTGCCTCCTTTTCCCTGCTTTATCACCTCAGGGTTTGGCCGGTGAATCACAGAGTGAATCACGGAATCGTTAAGGTTGAAAAGGACCATTAAGAGCAACAAGTCCAACATCAGCCCAGCGCCACCACTAAACCTTGCCCTCGAGAGCCACATCCACGGTTTTAGGACAATTCCAGAGGTGGGGACTCCACCACTTGGACAGAAAGATTCCCGAAGCCACCAAGCTCGAAGTCTTAATGTTTGTTGGTGTTCCCAGGAAAAGCCCCCGTCCGAGCAGAGAGAGGAGCAGCTGAGGGCCGGGACAGGCTGGGAAAGGCTGAGCTCTGCTCCCACAGACACAGCCTGCAGTCACCCCTGCCCTGCCGAGGGCAGCGCAGGCGGGAAGGGCCTCCCCAGGATCAAACAGGGAGTTCTGGCTCCACTTCAGAAAGGTCCCGGGCTGCTTTGCCTTTCATGGTGTGGGAGAGTGAGCAGTGCCCAGGGAGAGGGGCAGGCAGGGCTGGGAGTGCTGAGCACAGGCAGGGAAGGCAGGGAAATCAAACCAGGACCCGGCATCGCTCTCAGGTTCCCTCCTCTGGGATGGGGACAGCTGGAATGCCCCGTCTGAACCTCTGTTTGCTCCTCACTCCTATGGAAGCAGCTGCTTTATAAATACTTCTTTCACAATCATAAACTTTTGAGGCAAACAGTGCAAAAACCCCCGAGTAATTCTTCCCCAGCTGCTTGTGGACTGAATTTACAGTGGGCAGTTGCAGGAGACGTGGCCTTGAGCTTCCCTGGGCTGTGTTTGATGTCTCAGATCTCCAGACCCAGTAAACTGATCCCATTTATGGGACAAATTTAGAGGTCAGAGCTGACAAAGCTTCAAGACCACACAGGTTTGCTGTGGGGAGCCAAGGGGTGGGATGTGCCTGCAGAGCCTGCAGGGCAGAGCCTCCATCCCCTGACACGTTTCCATCAGCAGGGCTGGGCTTTGCAGCAGCACTTTTATGATGTGCTGGCAGCTTTTCCCACCTAACGGGGACGTGTTGAAAGTTTAAAGGAAGGGGTAGTTGACATAATTGGGTATTATGGAACAACAGGACATTCCTGCAGCTCCCCGTGCCCCAGCCAGTCCCTCCCTGTCTGTCCTTGACAGTAGCAGCTGTAAACTTTAAAGGTATTTGTTATTTTCCAGTAGGAGATAAAACAAATAAAAGGACAGATTTGTATCTGAAAGAACATCAGGCCCGGCTTCAAACTGTGCAGAGTGAAAATTGTGGCGAGTTTGGCTCCTGGTTTCACAGAGCCCTGAGAAAATAACAGTGATAACCTTCAGTTCTTATTTCCCACATGAAAAACACTGACTTCCTTTTTCTCTAAAGATACTGCGGGAGCCACATTTATTGACTGATGTGTTCACCTCCGTGCTTGAAATGAGTGGGCAAAAATCAGAGATTTTAATTCCTAACCGGGGGCAGTTGTGCTGGAAACTGCTGCTCAGGGCAATTCAGTACAGCCCAAATTAAGGCAGCAAACCTTGTGACCTGTGCCACTGCTAAAGCAGCCTGGCTTTGGGAACTCCAGTTTACCCAATAAACAAAAGGAAAATCGGGACTTGTGGGCAGGCCTTACATGGAGAACAGTGTGGAGGAACGGGAGCGAGCTGTTAGCACTATGAAAAGAAAAAAAAAAGAACAGTGAGATTTCATTTTTTTGTTATTTAGTTATTTCCACCCTACCCCACTGGAAAGGCAAACCAAGTATTTCCTTTTGTGCAGATGAGCAGACCTAGAAGATCCAGAAGAACTCTGCCCCCCAGGGTATTCTTGCCAAATGCGGAGCACGGGCACAGGGAGCCTGGCCTGCCGAGCTCTGGCACAGGAACGGGCTGGGGGCTGTCAGGAAACTCTGCTGTGCCCATCCTGAAGGGCTGTGCCATCCTGCAGAGCTCATCCTAATGGGCTTTGCCATCCTGCAGGGCTTTGCCATCCTGCAGAGCTGATCCTGCAGAGCCCATCCTGCAGAACTGTGCCCATCCTGCAGGGCTGTGCCATCCTGCAGAGCTGATCCTGCAGAGTTGTGCCATCCTGCAGGACTGTCCCCATCCTGCACAGCCCATCCTGCAGAACTGTGCCCATCCTGGATTCCTTTAGGATTCCTTTAGGAATTGGGAATGAAATTAAATTTAATTTGGGAATTAAAACCAGTGCATGGAGGCCCTTGGACAGAGCATCCCTGCACTTCCCAGGGTTCTCCTCCCCAATTCTTCACAAGTTTATGCCCCCATGGCAGGTTCTTGCCGCCTGAATTTCGAGTTTACAGGGATTACATCACAGTCCCTGTCTCACCACTCACGGGGCACTCAACAGCCAACACATTTCCCATTTCTTTGGAAAAGTAAAACGAAATATTTCTTGTATGGAAAGTCAGTTTCTAAAATAAGGCAACTGACGGGGCAAAAATGAAAGTGGACTCTTTGAAGATATTTAACGGGAAGATGTTTAACTTTGAAGATGCTTAACTTTGGGTTAAGGCAGGGTTTTGAAGCAGGATGAGGGGCGGCAGAGTCTGGGGTGTTTTGGGGCCGTTTGGGTGGTTTTGTGAGCGCGGGGCGGGCCGGGCAGGGAGGAGCCCGGAGCTCCATTGGCTGCGGCCGCAGGTAAGCGCGGGGATAAAGCCGCACCTGCGGCCACCGGGAGGGGTCGGGGCCGCGCTGTCCTGGGCCCCCGCCCCCGGGATTCTGCTCCAAAGAAAGAACCAACCCCCCCAGTTTCCTTGTCGCACACTGTTCCAGTTGAGGCTCTCGTGTCCTCAGCCCGTTTTTGTTGTTTTGGTTGGAGCTCAGTGGAGCGGCCGCGGGATGGGATTGGGACGTGCCCGGCAGAGCCAGGTGAGTGAGTGACCGTCCCCACGTGTCCGGGGGGGTTGGGGACAGCTGGGGCAGCGCCCGGAGGTCACATCAGCTGTGCAGGGATGGCCACGGGGGATGGAGGCGCAGGATGCCCGAACGAGGTGCCCTGATTTATCCCGCTCCTACGGCAGCAGCGCAGCTCCTTCCCTGCAGACACCAGCGCAGCTGCCCCTGGGAAGCAGAGGGCAGGACACGGCTTCTGAAAGGGAAAATGAGATCTTCCTCAACACTTCCTGGGGATCTTTGAAATCCTGGTAAAGATACTGAAAGCAGCAGCTGGTGGCGCATGGGGAGATGTTTCCCAAAGCAGCAGGAGTGGGGAGGTTGGTTTAAGATCAGTCAGATTCAATCAGAACCTGTGCACTCGCTCTGCGCTTGCACCGGTGCAACAAACACCAGCTCTAGTGGCTGTCCAGGCCCCCGTTTGGAAGGATTTTACTTCTGATTTACTTTTGATTCCTCTCTTGATTTTCTATGTGAATCGCTTCAATTCGTTCCCTATCCAGCGGTACCCTAAGAAGTGAAATATTTGGAAAACAGTCACACTTGGTAATTCGCCTCATGGGGACAATTTTAACTTGCTCTAGTTTGAGTTTGCCAAGGTCCTTGAGGTCCCAAAGTCATTGTGATGTGGTATTATGGGATGCTGAAGCTTGCTTTGGGTGAGCCCCGTCCTGATCTCTGGGATCAGGGGGACCAGGGGGCTCAGGCTGCATTTCCCCCTTTCCGTGGGTGTCTTGTTTGTGTTGGCTGTTGTGTTCCAGCAGAAGTGCCCAAAGGCCTTCTCCCACTTTTCCAAGAGGGAATCGGGAGCTTTGGCTTCAGCAGCTGCTGAACAATCGGGTTCCTCTCCACGTGCAACGCACAGGGGTAAAGCCAACTTCAAATGTAACTGATCCTTATGGGGTAAAACTCCCTCGAAACCAAGAGACATTTCCCTTTGGAAAGAAATAGCAGAAAACTTGGAAGCAAAACGTTTGGGAATGTGTGAGGGCAATGCCTGAGAAAGGCAGGAAGAAATGGAAAAACGGAACCTCCCGAATGAGCAGGACCAGCCCAAAGGTTCTTGTTGGACACAACCCCTGGATCGGGCTGGATAAATTACAGGGACAGAATTGATTTTGTGTTTTCTCCCCAGGACGGGGAGCTCCTGGCTCTTTTCAGAGCACGCAGGGCGCGGCACTGAATTTCCAGAGTTTGCCAGCCCTGGGGTCAGTGCAGCCGATGCTCAGAGCATCTGCCTCGACCGCTGGGTCCCCACAGACAAAGGAATCGAGAAATGTTTGCTCATTTTAAAGTTCAGGGAAGTCCAGCACAATCTTACCTGACCTTTAGTTAAAGGTTTGCCCCTTCGGAGGATGCAGCAGACCTTTGCTGCTGTTCAGGTGAAGCTGCAGCCTGACCCTCAACACTTCTCCCCAGCAAAAAGCAAAAATCAAGGGGTACCTCATTAAAATTGGAAAAGCCCAATTCTCCACACTTCGAATCGGTCGTTGAGGATTGAGGGGAGCTGCTGGAGGTGGAGCTCGTATTTCGGGTTTTTATGACCATCGATTTTAATGTGAGATTTCTCTGATAAGCACCTGGATGTAAGGATGTGAGCTGAAGGAAGCTGCAGCTGCTCCCTAGGCTGGGCTGGGTGCATTCCGGGCTCCCAGGGGTTAATGCCCCGGAGCTGAGCGTGAGGCGTTTGCGGGCTGAGCCCGTCCGAACCTGCCCCACAAAAGGCCTTTGAAATGAGGCAGGATTGCACGGAGGAATTTCAGTTGTTGGGTTCCTGCCTGGGCCACCCTTTCTCAGGGCTTACCCCAAAGCTGCGGGCAAGTCCCGACACAGCCGGGGAGAGGCTGCGGGCAGCACGTTCCGACTGAAAAACCAGAGAAACACCCCGAACTGTTTGTTCTGTTCAATCGTCCATCAGCACCTCCGCACCGGGGGCTTGTGGGTTGGGTTTTGGGTTGGGTTTGGAATTGGTTTTTGGGGGTTTTTTTTCTGTTTGTTTGTTTGTTTGTTCTTGTTGGGGTTTTTGGGGGGGGTTTATTTTTTAAATTTAACTGCAGGCAAATATTTCAGTTCACCTTCGAGGCAAGCTTTGCACCTTAAGCCTCTCTTTTCCCAAGCTGCGAAGGGCAAGCAAATTAAAATTTGAAATCTGAAGTTATCCAAATGCGCGGGAGTCTTGCCAAAAGTCATAACTGGACCCTTCTGACAGCCCCGGTTTTCCCAGGCATTGAGGAGGAAGGAGCTGGGACTTTTTTTGGCAAAGCCACCCCAGCTGGAAACACCATTTGCAATTCCTTGCTGGGATTTGCAGAATTTCCATTTCATTCGTGGGATTTGTGTCTTTTGATGCAGATTTGTTTTAATGCTTGCAGCTCTTTAGAGGAGGAGCAACATGCAATGCTAAGGATAAGCATTATGTTCTGATTTATTAATTAACAGATAAACCCAGGACATAGCCATAAAGTAAAATATTTAAACCTAAAATCAGATTCCTTTGCAAGGATCTCAGAAATATCTTTACTGCACAGATGTAGGGCTGGGTTGGACTTTGACGGGGAATGTTCCTAACAGTCTTCATTTTCATTATTTTTGTCTCTTTCACAGATTGGGGCTCTCAGGAAGAGGCTGCGCACCTTTCAGAGGGTTTTTAATTATTTCAAACTTCATGAAATCCCATGAAATCCAAGATCCATCTCCCAGAAGGGACGAGCAGGGGCAGCCTGGCAGTGCCAGGGGATGAGTTCCGTGCCCTGCCTGGGCTTCACGAGGGGAGCAAAGCCCAATTCCCACATCCTGTGGGGCCGGGATTAATGGGATTATCCCTCCCCTAGCTCAGATAAAGGGAAGCGGTGCCTTAACACACTCCCAGTATGGCCAGAGGTCTGTAAAAAGGCCCAGCACTTCGGAAAATCGCCTCCAGGCATTCCCTGGGGTTTGTAAATTTTAAGGGCAGAAGGGACCGCGGCCATTATCTGGTGCCAGGTCTTTTGGAAAAGCCATAAAAGACAAAGAACCCCCACCTTGCGCATTTAACTTGCAGAAGCTCCTGGGGGCTGAAAGGCCTTCAATGGATGGAGAGTTGCCACATCCTTGGGTCAGTTGTTCCCACAATTAACAGGACAAAGTGTCCCAAGTGGCTGCTTTGTTCCAGGCTACGATTACAGAGGTGAAAAACAGGGATGTGGTTGGGGGGGAGGACAATGAGGATTTCAGCCCGGGAAACGCCTCCAAGCACCAAGTTCACACCTCACACAGCGGCCCCAACCCCGCAGGTGACCCCGCCGGGCTCCCCTAAAGGCACCTAAGCGCCCCAAAACCTCACCCACGTGTTCCCGAGGGGAGCGAGGACCATCCATGGGTTCTGTTGTCCTTCATTCCACCGGAGTCTGTCTCGTAGCAAACCAGATTTCAGTGGAGTGAAGCTCAAGAGACATGGAGCTGAACCAGCACCGAGGAGCTGCTGCTGCAGGGCCGGGAAACCACCCGGCAGGGACCCCGCGGCTGGGAGACGGACAGGAGCAGCACGAGGAGCTCTTTAATAACCTGAATATTTCCCGAAAATCCCCCGTAAGAACCCTCTGCGAGCATGTACTTCCTTTCTGCGTAATGTGTAAAGATTAAAAGTCTACAAAGACCACAAGCTGCTTTCTGGGAGGTTTAAATACCTTATTAGCAGGAAATTAAACCCTAAAGTGGATAAATGAGCTGTGTAACCTCATCCCTTTCAGTCATCTTCCCTCCAGGACGGGACAGCCAGGGAAGAAAGCAGAAAATATCCTCATTTCAGGGCCCTGGCACCACTGCCTTCCCTCAGAAATCTCTCCCTGCAGAATCCCCAGTCGCGCGTGCTTCCCTCCAGCTCCCCTGCCACACCACCTCCAGAACCTGTAAAAACTCCATTAATATTTTAGACCCATTTATTTAGTAATAAAATTAATGTAAATAAGATGGAAGTTGAGGCAGAACTCAGATTTTTCAGGCTGAGCACGGGATAGATCTTTCAAGGTGTCAGTGTAAACTCCTTGAAGGTTAATGCAGTTAAACATAGTTGATGCATAAATGTGTCACATCCAACGCTAATCATTCACCAGTTGTAATTGCCTTTTCAAAGTCCTCACCTCCCTGAGACAAATGCAAAAAAAAATGAGATCTGGCAAATTTAAAACAAAAAAACAAATAATGTCTTCCTCCCATCAGGATGTATTATTTGCCTTGATAGATTTAGTAGCAGATTTCAAGAATTTATTGTCCTGTATAATTCTCAGCCGCCTGCCCCTGCTCTCTGACTGATTGGAAAAGCATTCAGGAGCCACTTGCTGATGGGTTTTCCTACAAGCACAGAAGGTTTTGCTCCCTGCAAAGCCACAGCCAGCAACTCCCACCCACCCTGGGGGTCAGGAAGTGTCAAAGCTCCTGGTGTTCCTCCCCAGGCCCGTTCCTGAGCCTTTCCTGTGCTGAATATCCCACAAAACCAGGTTTCCCTGCTCGGTGTTGGAGTTACACCTGAGTTCAAACCATTCCAACCACAGACCAGAGCAGAAGAGGTTTGCACGTGGGAGTCTGGCCAGCCCTGGTTCAGTTCTCTGTACTTTCTTATCCAATACTTCATATCTTGAAATTAATCACAGCCAAAGCCAGTCCAGGGAGCTTTTCATAGAATGGGTTGGTTTGGAAGGGATCTTCAAGGTTGTCCCATTCCAGCACCTCCCACCACCCCAGGCTGCTCAGAGCCCCATCCAACCTGGCCCTTAAACATCTTTTCCTGAAGGATTTTCCCTCAGAACATCCCAGAGCTCACCAAGCCATTCTTTGGAGTTCTGAGTGGCAAGAACACTGAGAAGAATTTGGTGAGGTTTTTTTTTTTCCTTTGTTCTCCTTTTAGCAAAACCAGGAGTCCAAGGGCACCAGGGTGAGTCTCAAGTGTCAAGCACGAGTGGATGAAAAACGCACAACTTTGTATTTACCAGCTAAAAGCAATAAAACACGGGGGCCCTGCCTTGCCCCAGGTCTGGAGGGCAGAATTTTGTGCTGCTGCAGAAGATCCATCGCAGCACAATTTGCCTTCCCACCCTTCCTTCCTCCCCTCCCTGCCTGGCCTCAGCTCCCCAGCCTCCCCCGGCCCGGGGGACAAACACAAAAATAAAGCCGGGCATTAACGACACGCCGGGGAATGTTTACAGCACTACAAGTCACACATTACCAACCCATTTGTTCTTTTCTTTTCCCCCCCTATATGAAGGACACTTTGGGTAACAGCTTTCCATACATTAAAGCGAGGCACATAATGAGCCAGCAGCCGAAGTGGCAGAGCTGTGCGGAGCTGTGGACAAGGCTCTGTCAGCTCGGGCTGAGTTAGCAGAGCTCCCTTCAGAGCTGACAGGTGCTGTGTAAATGCAAGCTCGTTATCAAAGCAACCACGGCTTGCTGCTCACACTGATGTAGCAGCAGAGAGACAAGGAAAAAAAACCCTCCAGTCACTCTTCGGAGCAGGAGCTGCAGTCTAGAGACTGAGCGTTCCCAGACCTTGGAGAGCAGCTGGGGATAGAGATCTGGCGGCTCAGCCAAGGGAAGGTTCCTCTCAGGGGACAGGGGTGAGATCAGGGCCCAGCAGCCAACAAGTGGAGCCAGCAGGGTCTGCTGCAGCTCCTGGGGCACCGCACACCCCCCGGGGCCCTCTCCTGCTGCTCCTTGTGAGCACCAAACCCCGGGTGGTTTCTGTCCCTGCAGCGGGGTGAGGGAGAGCTGGAGAGCCCCAGTGAAAGGTGCATTTGGGGCACATTTCTTTGAGAGGTTGAGTGGGCAAGTCCTTTGCTGGATTGAGGTGCATTAAAGCCTTCAGACACAGGCACCCCTGGGGAAAGGCCCCTGTATTGGGGGAGAATAATCCCAAATAATCCCCGAGCAGGGCAGGACTCCCATGCCAGGTTCACTGAGCGGGCAGCAGAAAATCATCACGTGCTCACCCACTTCACCCTCCTGGCAAAAACCGAACTGTCAGGAGCTGAAAGGTGCCCGAAACGGCACAAAACCCGGCTGGCTCACTCCAGCAGAATATCTGTCCTTTCTGAATGTTCCCCAAAGGGAACGAGGTGAGGAATTATACTGCTAAGCCCAGGGAGACACACTGCTGGAAAAGCCACGAGTTTTCAGGGTTTTTTCCATGGTTACATTTCAGTGTTGTGCATAAATGCCTCAATTAAAGCCAGTTTTTATTCAGGGCACAGCCAGGCCTCGAACAGCATTTCCACACAAACCTTCCAGCCCTTTGAGCTGCTTCAAATAAACGCTGCCGTGCCTGGTGTTAACTTCTCCGAGCTCAGAAGCAGAGGGGAGGTTCGGATGAGAGGCCCTTTAGAAACCCTTTACAAATGTAGATTTGATTGACTGACTGATTGAACTTAATTGCAGACATTCTCTTAATTGTACACTTAATTACTGACACTGTGTCAAAAGATTTCTGATGCAGCACCTGGAGGACAACCTTGCAAGTGCCAGTGGGCGCCAGCTGCACCCGGCGTCGGGGAGGTGCCGCAGCTTGGAGGGAGGGAAAAAATCATAATATTTTAATAATATACAATTAGGGTTCCGCCCACCCTCAGACACGCGTGTGCACATGCACACAAATCACAGATCTCCCTGCGGGGAGGAGGAAAAGGAACAAAGGGTGATAATGACGGGCCCGTGTGACAGTGCCACCACCCCTGCGAGCATCCCCGGGCAGGGAGGGACCGAAACAAACCCGCGGGGTTCCTGTCGGGCTTCTGGGGGTTCTCAGCGGCGCTTTGGGGTCACTGCAGGGGTCCCTGCGAGGGAGAGAAGGGACCACAGTGATCTCTGCTCGCCATCAGAAGTGTCTGCGGGAACTCTGAGCATCCTTCTTGGGCTTTTCAGCAGCAAAATCAGTGTTTTAGTGAGTGCAAAAGCCCCGAATCAGAGCACACCAAAACTCCAGAGACAGGCGGCAGGCTGGGATTGTTTTACACACACAGAACCGCAATTTGCTCACAACACCTGGAGCCTCGTTAATTTACCTGTGACATGTTGCCATACTTAATTGCCTTTGACAATTAGTAACATTTCAACACCTCCTTTAATGGCCCAATTATGAGAACACTTGTCTTCCCTGCCGGCAGATCGAGGGAAATAGATGGGTGAATCTCCAGTGCAAAGCTCCTCTGCAGGTATTTTAGTGCAGAACTCAGGAATCAAACCCCGAGGAGGCCTCGGGTGACACAGGAGCTGTGTGTGCCCCGCTCTGGCCCTGCTGGGGCAGGGCCCCCTCTCCCTCCATCAGCAGCTCTGCAAAGTTCATTACAGAGAACCGTGCTCAGATTCCACATCCCGCACTCGGGGTTTGGTGGGTTCCTTCTCTCTGCTGACCAGGAGCATCCTCTGGATCCCAAATGTCGCCCTGGTCTTTTTCAGACTTCTGATGTTTACATTTTTGTGCTGGAGTTCCTCACAGACTTTCAAGTGATGTTATGGCAACTGTCCTTCTTGTTTTAGAAACTGTTCTTGACGTTTACAAACCTCTCTGGAGGAAGGACCATTGATGGACTTCTAGTTTGACCAGTGGGGTCGGAGAGGTGTCAACCTCATTGTCCAATCTCTGGTCATTGTCCGGAATCTATATAAACCCAAGTGAAAAAACAAACCGCCTCTTTTTTGCTCTGACAAACTGAGTGCACGAGTGTCGTTCTTTGTGTGTCCTCTAGTGACACCCAAATCCTGCTCCCGCACTGGGGCAGGAATGGGGGGAACACAGAGCCCCCCCTGGCCTCACCAGGTCCTGCCCAGGAGCATCCTCTGGATCCCAAATCCTGCTTCCGCACTGGGGCAGGAATGGGGGGAACACAGAGCCCCCCCTGGCCTCACCAGGTGAAAATCTCTGTGAGAACAAAGCCCTGTGAACTGCCAGGTTAAATCTCTGCGGTCTGTTCTCTGTGAGAAACACGGGGAGCTCCTCACAACACTCTGGGCCGGGCACAAGAGCTGATTTAAGCTCCCTTCAGCTCCTCTGAGCAGGAGGAACTGGGGGAACCTCGCTGGTCTCGCTTGTAATTGGAACAATCCCCGCTGACACCACAAGAATTCATAATTCCTCTCCTGCCTTCTCTTTCAGCAGCAGCTCTTCGATGACTTGGATGAGGACATGATGATCTTCTGCTGACCACTTTGTTCCCTCCCTGGAGCTGTGGAAAGCAGGAGCAGGTCTGGAGAAACTTCCCAGCCTCAAAGTGGCTCCTCCAAAAGAGCAGGTGGAGCCTCACCGCTGGATGGATTTTGTGAATAAAACAATGTTTTATTAAACTACTGTTACATTTTGATGGAACGGCATTTGGACTACCGAGGAGCAGACACATCCCTGAAAGTAATTGGTTTTCCACATCTGCTTTCCTTTCTAATTGGACTAATTACTTCAGTGTAGGATCATGTTCACTGCTCTCCAGAAAGCAAGAAACCTTGATTTAGAGTGAGAAGAGCAGCAATTAGAGAGAATTAATTCATACGGCAACATCTAAATAAATCATATTATGAGAAGACAGCAATGTAATTATTGTGACTGGTGACTCCCTTGTGCAGAAACATCATCCATAAGCTGAAATCGAGCAGCTCAGTCCTCCGAGGAATCCACCACACTCCTCCGGTTTCACAGAGCGTGTAGGACTGATTTTAAGGCCTAATTGAGGTGCGTTGTCAAAACCAATAGGTTCTGACACTCCTCAGGCAGCTGAGGAAAAGCAACCAAACCCTCGACAACCCAGTGTCTGTCCTGGGGACCCAACGCGTGTCCCAGAGCCGCGGATAACAGATGCCAGCAGCAGCTTCCAGCAGAGGAGCCGGGATTTCCTGGGTGTGGGATCCTCCCTCCGGGATGAGCCAGGCTTTTCTCCCTCTCCCCCGAGTCTAACCCCATCCCCGGCTGGTTAAAGGGTTTTTAGTGAGGAGAACAAACTGAACCGCGGGGCTCCAGGAGGGAATCCTGCTCCACACCTGGATAAATTACCTCCCTATTGATCCCTGAGCAGTCTGGGGCTGCCCTCATGATGGGGATGAGACTTTTCTCTGCTCCTTTGGGAAGTGCTGAAAGCGTCTCAGAGAGCTCCTCTCACCTGCGTGTCATTAACTCTGTCCTTAATGCCACTCTGGAGTTATTAGTGGCGCTAATGACTCATTAGTGACATGTCTGTGTCCTCAGTGCCGTTCTCAAGAACTCCTCTCACTTGCTGGGGAAAACTCTGTGCTCTTCCCCTGCTGTACTGCCAGGAGAAAACCCCCACTGCCTTTTTTAGGGGGAGGAAAGGGAGGATTTCCCCACCCCAGCCAGACAGCGCTGAAAACCCTGTGCCACAATTCCACGGTTCACATGGAGCAGCTCCGGGTTCACCACAGCAAGAGCTCCCTCCAGGCACGGCGGCACAAAAACCAGATTAACCCCGTGCTCCTCCTCGGTTAAAGAATTCCCTCAATCTGTTCTGCTCCCAGGACGTGTCTCTGCACCAGGGACTGAGCCAGGGCTGGGCCCTCCCCGATTCCAGCCCCAGCAGCCCCTGCCGGGGTCCCACACTGCCACACAGGACGTTAATTAACAAAATGAGATGCTGGGCCTCATAAATCCCTCCCAGCACAAAGCCACCTTCGCTCGCCCACTCCGAGCCCACCCATCCATCAGGAGCTGGGTGATAAATTGATATTTTGGGCAGGTTCGGGCAGATCCCGTCCCGTGCCACAGCAGATGAACACGACCATCACTTGGGCAGGGAAAGGTGCTCAATGCCCAGTCTGCCGAAAGCAAAGCCTGGGCCTTCGGGGGTTTA
The DNA here is from genome assembly GCA_008694505.1 of Cyanoderma ruficeps. Lineage (NCBI taxonomy): Eukaryota > Metazoa > Chordata > Aves > Passeriformes > Timaliidae > Cyanoderma > Cyanoderma ruficeps. Next base: position 597,407 of record VZDJ01000268.1, on the reverse strand, counting down.
AGCAGATTTAGGAGCCTCAGCTCTCTCTGTTATTATTTACTGCAATTCCAACCTCTCCTTTTCCGTCTGAGAGGTTTTCATAGCCGCTTTTAAATCTTGAAACGCTTCCAAAAAAAGAAAAAAAATCAAATAAAAATGAAGAATTCCCTCTGCATTGAGAGTTTATCCAGACTCTCAGACATTTGCATACATAAGGTGAGAATCCCTGGGGATGGATTCCCTTCATCCCATACCTGGGGCCTTTTCTGTGCAGAAAATACATAAAGGGGGCGAAATGCTGCACAATGGGGTGAGATGGTGTACAAATGGGGTGAGATGGTGTACAAATGGGGTGAAATGCTGCACAATGGGGTAAAATGCTGCACAATGGGGTGAAATGGTGTACAAATGGGGTGAAATGGTGTACAAATGGGGTGAGATGGTGTACAAATGGGGTGAGATGGTGTACAAATGGGGTGAAATGGTGTACAAATGGGGTGAAATGGTGGACAAATGGGGTGAGATGGTGTACAAATGGGGTGAGATGCTGCACAAATGGGGTGAAATGCTGCACAATGGGGTGAGATGGTGTACAAATGGGGTGAAATGCTGCACAATGGGGTGAAATGCTGCACAAAGGGGGTAAAATGCTGCACAAAGGGGGTAAAACATTGTCCCCCAGCCCAGCTGCTCTCTGTGCTCACTGTAGCTGGCAGAAATTTCAGAGCCACGAGGATCTTCTCAGCTCAGGATCGAGCCCACCTGTGTGCAAACACCTTCATCAGAGCGATACAAAACTCTCCAGTTCCACCGCCTTGCTCCATTATTATATTGGTATTTGTTCCCTTAACCAGGCAGGCCTGGAAACAGAATAACTGGGAAATGGATCTAATTACTCTGGAAGCATGGAAGAGGTTTTTAATTGATTTTAGCCCTGTATATCCCTAAGAAAAATAGAGATGCAGAATGAGCAGAGGTCCAAAAGGAAAATGAAGGCCACAGGAAGCACCAGCTCATTACGAAAGGGAAAAGCAGTGCAATAATAAACACAGCCAAGTATCACAACAGTGCAAGAGCTATTTTGAAGGGAAGCGGAACAGCTAATAATTCACAGCCATTATTCTTTTATCATTGTTCAGCTGAAGGTTGAGAAGATTTTAAAACTGCAATTACGAACAATAGATTTGCATTGGAATCGGCTCCTCTGCTGCCTTTATCCCTCCTCTCCCCTCCTCCTCCTCCTAAATCAAGAGGTGGAAGCAACAAAGAAAGCAACATCTTGAACACAAGAGGGCAAAAGGGGGTTTAAGGCATATCCACATAAACACTCCAAAAAAGGAGTAGAGCCTGGCTCCTTGGGCGTCTCTTAAAAACCAGCGGGTTCCGTTGGGTTCTTTGTGCCAGTTGGTCAGAAAGGAGGAGAGTCCCCTGCTGAGGCTGATCTTCACACCCTCTGCAGCCACCCCGGGGCCGGGGTTCAGCTCCCGCTCCTCGGGGCCGTCTCCGCTCCCAGGAAGGGGAAAGGTCCCACTGGGAGAACGCAGAGAACACTCAGAGCCGAGGAACGAGGCTGCAGATCCAGGCTGGCTCAGCACAGGAGCGGGCAGGGAGAGGATTTCCTCTGGAAAACCCTTTGGAGAGAGGCAGCAGCATCCCTGCGCCTCCCCAGCCTCCAGCAGCAGCAGCTGTCCTGAGGATTTGCCCTCCTGCAGCAACTTCAGAAATTTAAAATCACTTTTCTAGTCGAGCACTGCCTGCTTGGGATTTGGTTTTTTTTTTCATTTCTGGTGCCTCCTTCTCCGAGTCTCCTAATGACCGTGGATTAATGAACAATTACAAGGCTTCATTCTCACTGCCATGTAATTCCAAGAAAGGAAGAGCATCTTTCTGGAACATTATGCTTGAAAAACAAAGGAGAGCTTTGACTGTCAAGTCACTGATGTTCCCTCTTCACTTAAAAGCTTTCCAATTTACTTACAAATTATAGTGTTTTTAATGCAAATTAAGCACTAGAGAACATTCTTTTCTTCCCCCAGATTAGCAAGAACCAAATTGACCAAGAAAGCCAAACATGGAATCTGGACTCAATGAATATCTAAAATAATGAGGCTGTTTAATTATTCTGATTGGTGAGGGATGATGTTAAACGCCTCTGAGCTGATGACAGGGTTGGAGCACGTGGCTTTGCTTTGTGTTCTCCGATCCCCCCCCCCCCCCC
>VZDJ01000268.1:581607-595115 GCA_008694505.1 Cyanoderma ruficeps | reverse complement strand
CCCCATCCCATGGATCCCATCCCATCCCCATCCCATGGATCCCATCCCATCCCCATCCCATGGATCCCATCCCACCCCCATCCCATGGATCCCATCCCATCCCATCCCGTAGCCCTGGTTCCCTGCCTGAGGTGTTTTGGTTTTCTGAAATTCTTTTTCTCAGAGAATTTTCTGTAAACAGGAGAAATGTTTTTGTAGCTGTACCTTTGTTATTCGTCCCTTTCCCCAGGAGGGACTTCCTGCTGTCCCTCTGCTCTGACCAGTGTGAGTGAAGAGGTTTGTCTTCGTGTCACCAATCGAATTCATCTGGGTAAAGTAATATAAAGAAGAGACACATCCCAAAAATCAAGGAGTCATTTTCAGCCTTCTGGATCTCGGAGTCTGTGTCCTTGTGGTGTAAAACAACGTCACCACCCCATCCCATGGATCCCATCCCATCCCATGGATCCCATCCCACCCCATCCCACCCCATCCCATCCCATCCCAAGGATCCCGTGGATCCCATCCCCAGGAGATGGGCCAGGGGAGCACAACAAGAGCAGAGGCTCAGGAGGAAGAGCCTGCAAAGAGCAGCAGTTGCTGGCAGAGTCATGGAGAAATGTGCTCCAAGTGGGGCTTTTTTCCTTCTTTTCTAAGTATTTACCATTAATTTCTATTTCAAAATGCCCTAAGGAGCTCCAGTGCCCAAGGGCAGGGTCCCAGCTCTCTCCAGAGGTCCGGGCAGGGCACTGCCTTGCTGCGGCACCCTGATCTTCCCCAAAATGGGCAAAAACCGGCTGCTGTCAGCGGCCACGGCCCCCAAGGCAGGTGAGCTGCAGCCCACACAGCACTGCACCAGCCAGGAACCTCCTCCTGCAGCTCCCACCGAGCTTTCCCACCGCTGCCAGGGGCTGGCAAATTCCCCCTCAGGAAAAAAAAAAAAAAAGTAATTCAAGCTCCTACCTACATGAGCTAGTGAAGGAAAAGACACAAAACCCACAAAAGCCAACTAAGCAAACAAAAAGGAGATAAAAGCAGTTTGCTTTAAGGCAGCAGCTTTTCTGAAAGCCCGCAGTAAATCTTTAAGATTATCAATAATGAACACATTCAATGTCTTTTTTCGTCTTCTTTTAAATCACTTCTTGCAGTGGAAAGAAATCAGTCCGGGGGGTAGTTCCTATGTGAGCTGCATTTATTATCAAGGGATTGAGAGTGCTGGAGATGGAAAGAGGGAAAATGAGCCTCGACAGGGCTTTGGGAAAAAAGCACAGCGCCACTTTCCAGTCCTTCCTGCACCTCTTTGTCACAGCAGCCCGTAATGAGCGCTGGAATTCATCTCAGCTCTAATGACACTCGCAGTGGTGGATGTTGCTCCCAAATTTAGTCAAGTGACAACGCAGAGTCTTTAATATGCAAAGGAGGCCTTTGTGTAACTCCCCAGAACTTTGGTGTCTTGTCAAGCCTTACAGGAATTCCGGGGGAAACAAATTGCGCTAATCACAGGCGGGGCAGGCGGGAGGGGCTGTCACAGCGGCGGGGACGCGTTCCCTCATCCCGGGCTCTCCTGGAGCATCCCGGGATTCCTCCTCAATCCGCTCCGGCCGCTGGGGACCCTCAGTGCCACACACCCCGCAGTGCCAGGGGTCACTCGGTCACTGCCCCAGGCACCAGCCCTGGTCAGCCCTCCCTGCCCCAAACCAGCCCTGCCCAGTGGTCACTGCCCCAGACACCAGCCCTGGTCAGTGGTCACTGCCCCAAACCAGCCCTGGTCAGTGGTCACTGCCCCAAACCAGCCCTGGTCAGTGGTCACTGCCCCAAACCAGCCCTGGTCAGTGGTCACTGCCCCAAACCAGCCCTGCCCAGTGGTCACTGCCCCAAACCAGCCCTGCCCAGTGGTCACTGCCCCAGACACCAGCCCTGGTCAGTGGTCACTGCCCAAACACCAGCCCTGTCCAGCTCTCCCTGCTCCAACCCAGCCCTGGTCACCTCTCCCTACCCAAAAACCATTCCTGCCCCCAAACACCGTCTCTGCCCAGCTGTCCCCACTCCTGGCCGGCATTTCCCAGGCAGGATGGAGCCCAGAGCTGCTGGGGGAGCCCAGGAGAGCTCCTGGGCAGTGTCCGCACCCCGGCAGAGGCGATGCTGCCGATGCCCGTGGCCCGGACAGCTGGGCTGGGGCCTCAGGGTGGTTGGTGGGCTTTGCAGTCGCAGAATTTGTTTTTAAAAACCCACATTTTCAGACATTTTCATGGGGTCGTCTTTGGGGTTTGGTAGAGGTTGCTTTAGTTTTATTTTGTTTTTGTTTTTGTTTTTGTTTTTTCCTTTGGGGCTATTTTTCTGACTAAATGGGGAGGAAATAAAGCAACACCCCCCTCCTAGCCCAAATCATTATGTTAGAAAAATCCATCTGGCCAAAGGCATTAAATTAAAAAGAATGTGTCATTTTCTCCTGATAATTTTTAATTGATCACATCCACCACGGAGGTGGAGCTTGGCTCAACAGGGCCTGCACCAAGCAGCTCCTATTTGTCTGTGATTTCCCTGGGGCATCTTTTAAACCATTAAAATTTACAAACAACTTCATTTCTTATTAACACAGTTCCTTAATTGCTTCCATGGGAAAAGAGTCAAGTTATTTGCATCTTCTTTTCTTGGGGCTCCAGGGCTTTGGAGCAAACATTTAAGGATAAGCTTTGAAATGAAGCAGCAGTTCAGCTCCAGACCCAGGCCAGGCTCCTCTCCAGGCTGGCTCAGACACCTGCACATCCCACGAGGCCCTTTTAAACCTTTGGGACACACAAAGGGATGGTTTGGGGCACATTTTTGGATAAGCCGCTACTGGCAGCTCACACCAATCACCTTCCTTGTCCCCCACACCCGCCAAAATCTTCTGAGGAGTTCAGCACCATCATCTCTAGGACTGAACACCCAGAAGCAGCATCTCCTGCCCTGTGGGGATGCACACACCTCAGTGCAAACACAAATCCTGCACTGAACACCCAGAACCAGCATGTCCTGCCCTGTGGGGATACACAACCCTCAGTGCCAGCCCAAATCCTGCACTGAACACCCAGAACCAGCATGTCCTGCCCTGTGGGGATGCACACACCTCAGTGCAAACACAAATCCTTTATTTCCCCAGCACTCGGAGCTCCCAGCCAGGGATATTCTCATTCTCCCGAGCCCCTCATCACTTGAATGTGTTAATCAAAGCTCCCAGCTCAGGGCTGAGCCGCTGTGCTCACCAGCAGTGTGAGGAGAAGCATCCCTGGGCTCAGAGAGTGCCTCACCAAACACAATCCAGGGTTCCTGTGCTGAGTGTCCCTGGCAGCAGAGGAGCCCTGGCAGAGCCCCAGGCAGCTCCTGCAGGGCTCAGAGCAGCTCCCTGGCCTGGGGCAGGGGGGTCCCAACTTCATTTTCACTTCAGACAGACCCCCGGCAGGCCAGCAGAGCAATTTGAGCATTTCTGGTCTGGTAGAGGCTCCTTCAAACCCCAGCAGCCTCCCACAGCCTGGACTGGGCTTGGAGCACCCTGGAGCAGTGGAAGGTGTCCCTGCCCATGACAGGGGATGGATTAAACAATGTTTAACCCGGCCAAACCCCTGTGGGATTGATGACTCCATGAAATCCTGCTTCCCTAATGGAAATGTCAGTGCCGAGTGACCCCCAGAGCCAGAGGACACGGCCTCAGGCTGCGCCGAGGGAAATTCAGGCTGGATATCAGGAAAAAGCTCTCTACAGAAAGGGTGATAAAGCACTGGAATGGTCTGACTGGTGGAGTCACCAGCCCTGGATGGGTTTAAGAAAAGCCTGGATGTGGCACCGCTGCGGGGGTTTAGTTGAGGTTGGGGTTGGGTTGGATTTGATGACCCTGGAGGTCTCTTCCAACCTGGGGATCCCGATTCCGAGCACTGCGTCCCCAGATCCCTCCCGCTCCCACGTGTCTGTGTGAGCCCCGCTGCGGCAGGATCCACCAGCCCTGTGTGGGAACACATTCCCAGGAATCTCCCACATGTGCCATGGAAATCCCCGGCTCCTCCCACGCTCCCCGAGCGAACGGCACCGCCTTTGCCACAAGCTGAGACACCGCGCGGATTCTCTTTACATCCAGAGTCTGAAATGTAAATCCCAGAGCTATATCGAACCTGGATCTCGCCCAAAGCCAGGAGTCTGTTGCTTGGCTTTAAATATCGCTGGGAAATAAAAAAAAAGGGATCCTTTTAGTTAATACTAATTATTATTCAGTCTATCATTAACAGCAACGGCGCTTTGATAGACGGGCTGAGGAGCAGCTTTGGTTTGCACTGATGAGTCTGTGACGAGTTGCCAAACTTTCCTTATTGCTGATAATTAGCTCGTGTTCGTTCATCAGCTGCTCCGGCACCAAGTGCTGAGGGATGCTCGTGCCTGGGGGCTGGAGGGATCTGAGCAGCCTTCCCAAAAATCGGAGTGGGCAGGGACAGCTGCCTGCACCTGGACAGAGGGAAAAGGAAATAATAATAATAATAATAAAAAATTGCTTCCATGAGCTGAACTAATTTTTACAAAATGACCTTTGCAAAGCTGGAGCTGCTCGTCCTCTCCCCAGCATTTTTAACAGCACAAACGCGATGCCGTGACTGGTCGTGGCAACTTTTGGGTTTCCTGCTGGTAACCACGGGATGGCTTCAGGTGTGTTTTAGAACTTCTGACACATCCATCAGGGTGTGACAAAGAGAGCCGGGGCCCAGAGAGCCCATTAGAGGAGCTTTGCTCAAAATTCCTGGCGGTTGAGTCACACTTTCGCAAAATAAAACCTCTGTTGATGTCTCCTCGGGGCATAAGAAGTGTTTATAAAATACCCATTACACGCAGGGATTATGAGCAATTTGGAGATTTATTTTCATACGTGAAAACCTGATAAAAAAAAAATCTCCGAAATTTTTCGAAGGTTAATTTCGCCAAGCGGTCGGTTCGGCAGCTCCTTTGTTGCGGGGGACAATGGTAAACAATGTTCCAGTGACCTCCAGTGGGGACCGGCGAGAATACAGCGACCCTGCAGCCCCCCGAGCCGGGGATGCATTTCCTGCATCCCAGCGGGGCTCGGCTGCACAGCCCGGGGCAGCGCCTGGATCCTCCTGCCCGGGCTGCCCCGTCCCCTCCCGGGATGGACAGACAGAACCCCGAGAAAACCTCCTTTGTTTTTTATTTAAGCAGCTCAAACTCGCCCCCATACCTCTGATACAGAAACTCGGGTGAAAATCTTTCCTGCCTGGACAACAGGACCTTGGACAAAGCCGAGCCCAACCAAGCCCAAAATTCCGCAGGTTCTTCACTCCGTCATCAGTCACCACAAGCCAAGGGCTCTTAGCTCAGTCTCGTTCCTGGTTATCTCCTAATGACTTCCGAGCCAGCCAAGAACCAAAGACTTTTAGTCTGAGATTAATCCTCCCCTTCCTGTGGCTGCTGGGGGCCAGGGAAGAGAAGGAGGACGGTAATTTTTAAACCACGAGTCCTTCTTATCACCATCTGGCGCTGATGAATATGGGCAGAGCTGTGGTGCTCCATTAACAAACGCAGGATTACACGGCAGAACCGAGAGCAGGGGCAGCACATCAGTCACACACGGCAAAGCCCCGCTCAGCTCTCAGGCATGACCTTGAAATTGCAGGAAACCGGGAAAAGCCACGTCCTGGCATGCCTGCCCTGCGTCTGGGTCAGGACAGGCGCCAGGACTGAACCAAACCAAGGCTGAAAATCTCCTCCTGGTCTCACCTTTCACCAAGCCACCAAGACCTGCAGGGATGTTTATCTCCAAGGGGCTGCCCCAGCCACTCACTGCTGCTGTTAAAGCTCCTGGAGGAACTCACGGCAGCTGCTGAAACTTGGGAGAGACAAAACCAGCCGCGGTGCCCTGGCTGTGCTCACTACCAACAGTCCCACGGCCCCCCCAGGAAACAGCCGAGCACGGCCCTGAGCCACCCCAAAAACACGGGGAGCTGCACATCCCCAGAGGATTCCCCTCACGCTGTTTCTGCCTGAGAGCACAAGAAAAAACAATTGTGCCTTTTGCCTCTTTCTTTTCATAATTAAAGAACAAACGTTTCCCTCAGAACTCGTGGGATGTCCCAGAGAACCATCCCTCACTGCGATGGAGCTGCACAGGAGGGCAATTCCTCATCGTGGAGGGAGCACCAGCACCAGGGCAGGGTCTCCATCTGCCACTGTCTGCACAATAATAACGCAGAAAATAATATATTGGCTCGAATCAATACTTGCCTGACTCCTCCATCCATCAGCCCCCTCCATTTGATAAAAACCCTTCCGTGTCACGTCTCCCCAGACTGATGAGATCACAGCACCTCTTTCCCAGCGTGAGTGATGGTGTGGGGACGTGTAATTGCCCAATAAATCACACCCTCCGGATCAAAGAGCTGGGATCCTCTGGGTGCCAAGGAGGCACAGCAAACATCATAAAATACAATAAGTTAATTAATGGCTGCAAGATTTTCGCCTCCTTGAGACGGGTTGAGCGTAGCTTGTCACACACAGATACCCTGAAGGACCCAGAACCACCTGCCTCAGAGCTGGGGGAATTCTGGCCTGGAATTCTGACCCTCCTGGCTGTTCCCATCCCTGTCCCAGGCACAGCCCAGCACCAGGAGCTCCTTCAGCCAGGAAAGGAAACCTCCAACCTGTGAATGTGAGCTCGGGAGGAAACCCCACAGCATCCAGAACCCTCTGCTTCACAGGCATCTGATTCCACAACCTTTAATCCTTTCTGGCAGCCCTGCAAGATCAGGTATTAACATCTCTGTAACCTCTTGTACTAATTAAGACAGCAGATCTTTGGAATTCACCTCCCCAGCAGCTTCAAAGCCGAGCACTGACAGGGCACTGAAGTGTTTGTGCCGTTGGTGAGTGGCCCTTGTAAAACAGAAATGGTAATGAGCACACCACGGGAAGCTTTCAGAAAAGTGTGCAGCCATTAGCAAGCGGATTCCGGCTAAAAAAACCCAGGTTCAGCTTTGGGAAATTCCCGGGCTGGTGCTGTGGGGAGCAGGCCCTGCTCCCAAACACTCTGCAGGCACTCAGGGATGCTCTGCCCAGCCCTGCCCTTCCCACGCAGCCACTGGCACAGCCCCGAGCTTCTGCTTCCCCCAAACCTGCAGCAACCACCGCCGGGAGAAGCTGAGGAGTGTCCGGGAAACACAGGAGCAGGGATCCTGCCCCCATGGGGCCGAGGGGGGATTTCACACGGACACAGACCCCAGGGTTTAGTATTCAGTGTTCAGTATCTGCTATGTAATATTCACTATTTCATGTTCAGTATTTAGTATTCAATACCTAGTATGTAGTATTCAGTATTTAGTGCTCAGTATCTAGTAGTCAGTATTCAGTATCTAGTATTCAGTAGGTAGTATTCGGTACTCGGCATTTAGTATTCAGTATTTAGTGTTTTATATTCAGTATTCAGTGTGTAGTATTCGGTATTCAGCAGTTAGTGTTCAGTACTTAGTGTTTTATATTCAGTATCAGTATGCAGTATTCACTATGTAGTATTCAGCATCTAATATTCAGTATGTAGTATTCAGTACTCAGTATTTAGTATTCTAGTATTTAGTATTCAGTATCTAATGTTCAGTATCTAATGTTCAGTATTTATTATTTCGAGTTCAGTATTTCATATTCAGTATTCAGTACTCAGTATTCAGTATCTAGTACTCAGTATGTAGTATTCAGTACTCAGTATTTAGTATTCAGCATTTAGTGTTCAGTATTCAGTATTTCATATTCAGTATTTCGAGTTCAGTATTTCATATTCAGTACTCAGTACTCAGTATTCAGTATCTAGTACTCAGTATTCAGCATTCAGCATTCAACGCTCATTATCCAGTATTTAGGATTCAACATTGGATATTTAGCAGCCCTCCCCGGGCAGGTCTGTGAGCAGCGAGAGGTTTCCCCCCTGCCCACAGCTCACCCTGGGCAGGGTCCTGCCGCCCCAGCCCCTCCTGCAGCCCCGGGTCAGGCAGGTGAGACCCCCCAGGAGAGCAGCCCTGAGCCTGGGGCACAGCCCAGCAGCCAGGGCTGAGCCACGCCGCAATCCCAAAAGCTGCTTAACACTGAGCATTGCTATTTTTGGCTTGTCTGTGATGAGAGGGGAGAACTTTCTCCACCCGCAGGTTACAGGGAAAGGGAAGGGGAAAAGATGGTTTTGTATGAATGTCCCCAACCCCCTGCACAAACCCCGTGGGGCACAGGGAGGGCAGAGCCCCCCTCACCACCCCCTTCCACCTGTGCAGCGCCCGGGTGTTCAGAGAGAGCAGAGAAGCAAGAAAACAAGACGGGAAAAGGAAGTAAAAGCCTCAAATGCCTTTTCTCACGCAGCTTATCCAGCCCTCCACGAGCCCCAAATTCCATTTCTCTGCTGCACAGGCTTTGCCAAAGGAGGTTTGCTCAGTGAACTCCCCATTTGAACACAATTCACCTTTTCCTCATCATCATCTGCATCTCCTTCCCCTGCTGCGTCTGCCCAGAGCAGATTTCTATAAAATCATTTGGCCGTAGAGGTTCAGCTCTTTGTCCCTGCTCTGCCCGTGGCCAAGATGAAGAATTAAAAAACAAAACAAACAAACAAAAAAAACCCCAAAATAAAAAAAAAACCAAACAAACCAACAACTTCCCTCAAAAAACCAAAACCAAGACAAAAACAAAAAACCAAATGCACAACAAAACCAAAATGCACAAATCAAAAAACAAACTCAGAAAAAAAAAATCTTGGTGGGGGGAATAATTCAAAGGGAATTTTCAGTGCTTTTGCAAACATCTCTGCTGGATTTCACTCCGTGCTGGTCTGTCCCAGCTCAACAACACACTTGGCCAAGTTAACCTTTGGAAAGGTTCTTTTATCGATCAGATGCTCCACAGACATTTACATTTCTTGGAGGGAGGGAGAGGCAGGGAAGAAAATTAAATTACTTTGCTCAGTGATCTTAATTATCTGAAATAATTATCCTCAGTCAATTCTCAAACAAGAACTCTCTGGAGAACAGTGCATTTTTAGTTTGGATAAAGCAAAAGGAATTGAGTCCAAAGGAACGCATTTGGTAACTTATTTAGAAATACCTAATTAACCATCTGAGTGAGGAATCCAATCAGAGCTCCTCCATTACACTTCATTATTAAAAGCCATTTGTGGGGACACACCGAAGGAGGGCTCTGTGCCTCAAAGGGTGATTTCAGCAAAGAATGAACCAGTTGTGTGCAGGGGCTGTGCGCACAGGGCTGACGTGGCCCTTTTGGGGCTGTTTGAGGCTTTTCCATGACTTCTGTGGGATCCATGGAGACGTCAGGGTAAGGACACTCCTCCAGCCCTCACTGGGGGGACCTCGGTGTAAAATCAGATTGATAACCCAGAGCTCAGTGAATGGTTCTAACACAGCCCAGGCCCCTGGGTGAGAAATCCAACACTTTTTATGGAGCTGGGATGGTTCCCCAGCACCAGGAGCTGCTCTGTAGCCCTGAGATGTTTTTGTCTTCCGAAATTCTTCTCCCAGGGAATTTTCTGTAAACAGGAGAAATGTTTTTGTAACTGTAACTTTGTTTTTCATTCCTTTCCCTAGGAGGGACTTCTAGATGTCCCTCTGCTCTGACCAATGTGAGTGAAGAGGTTTGTCTTTGTGTCACCAATCAAACTGGTCTGCATAAAATAATATAAAAAAGAGACGCATCCCAAAAATAGAAAAGCCGTTTTCAGCCTTCTGAAACTCGGAGTCTGTGTCCTTGTGGTGTAAAACAGCCTCCTTCCTCTCCTAAATTTCCCGTGCGGAGTTCAGCCCACCTTGCCAGCCCCGGAGGTGATTCCAGCCCTGAAAAGCAGGGTGGTGTTTAAGGGCTCCATCAAAGCAAACAAATTGCTAAAAATAAATTGGTATCCCCCTCTGTTGCCAGGCAGGGAATTCAGGCTCAGCAGTCGGGGAGGGGGATGAAAGGCTGCAATAAACACCTTGAAATGGATATCTGAGAAATTCTGTGGCCTCAGGAAAATGGTCTGGTTTTCTCTTCCTCCTCTTTTAATTTGTTTTTCCTGAGGGGAAGAGCGAGTGTGGGTTTGTGCAGCACGGGGAGAGAAGCAAACAAACAGCGAGCCTCTGAGATTATGAATGTCCCAATAAACTTCTGCTGATAACCAGGATTTCACCAGGATTTCAGGGGCAGGATGTGCTGCAGGGGGCTGGGGATGAGCCCAGGCCAGCCCAGGCTCTGCACAGTCCCCACAGCACCCCGGGAAACCCTCCCTCAGCCAAAAAACATCCTGTAGCAAATCCTCTGCTCAGGGAGGAAACGTTTTGCAGCCAGCCTGTGTTGCCCTGAGTTTTCTGTCTTTTTTCTTTTTGTAGAACTTTCTCATGCAGCTTTCATGTAAATAATGTCTATTCTTAGAATGTTCACATACTTCTCCCGTGAGAGAGGAAATGGTTGATGGTGATGTCCACCATCCAGGTTGAAGGGGTGGCGACATGTGTAGCCAACCCCTTGACCTCTGTACATATTTATAAATATGGAGTCAGACAGAATTAAAGAGGGAGAGTTTTTGCAACAGCCGCGTCCTGAGCTTCATTCCAGTGTTCCTGAAACTGGGACACGCCCAGCTCCGCCCTGCGACAAACCTGAGGTTTGTGGGCTGCAGTGGCCACTGTGGCTGCAGCAGGACTCTGCCCTGGGGAAATCCAACTCCCCCAGGGACAGGCAGAGCAGCAGCAGAGCCTGGGGAGGGTTTGGGCAGAGAGAGCAGCACAGGGCCCTCCCCACACCCTGAGCTGCTGTGGGCTGGGGGCAGCATGGCCAGGGACCCCTTCCACCATCCCAGGCTGCTCCAAGCATCTTCTTGCCGTGCCTCTGCTCTGACCAGTGTGAGTGAGGAGGTTTGTCATTGTGTCACCAATCCGATTGGTCTGTGTGGAATAGTATAACAGGGAGACACATCCCAAAAATCGAGGAGTCATTTCCAGCCGTCTGAAATCAGAGTCTGTGTCGTTGTGGCGTAAAACGGGGTCAGGAGGACGTGACATAAAGGCCAGCAGAGCCCCAGGCTGCCCTGGCTGCACCCACAGCAGCTCTGCCGCCCCCCCAGGCAGGGCTGGGCCCTCGCTGGGAGCTTTTCCCAGGGCCTGGAGGGGATGAACTGCCCGAGGCTCCCCAGGCAGCACAGCCCCTGAGCCCCCCCAGATGTGCTAAATGAAGTTTTGCTCTTCACCGATGCATAATTAACCCCCTGAGTAAACATCTATTCAAACCTGCAGTAATTAGCGCTGGATTTTTCAAAAGGCTAATGAAAGGCCCTTTTAGGTTCCTAATTGGCTTCCTCGCAGGCGGCTCAGTGTGGCAGGGACTGTGTGGGTCGGGAATGTGAGGCTGGAATTCCACACAGGATGGCCAAGGGTGCCCAACCAGCCTCTCCTGCTGTGGACTCAGAGCAAATGTTGCTCAGGTCAGGGAAACGCAGCCCCAAACCCCCAAAGTCTGCCTGGTGGGTAAATTTGGGGGTGGTGGTAGGCACAGGGGTAGGGACGTGTCCCCAAAAGGCAGTTTCCTATGGAAATGATGGAGATACAAGAGATGGATGGAATTATTTAGAGATGGATAATGAAGCTGTGCAGTAAATGTGCCACTGAATGGGGTAATTAACAGTACTGCTCATCAGCAGCTAATTACATGATTCTTTGCCATTTTTAAATGAATGGTTACCATGTAGTTTCCAGGCCCAGAATTCCCAGGTTAAGGAGAACGTGCAGAACCTGGGCCTGAGCTCCTGGGGTAACTCATTCACCAATTTATCCACTGATTTTTAATTTTTTATTTTTTTTTTAATGAAGCCTGAGGAAAAGAGCACCTCTTTCCAGTTGAGCCAGTGTAGAGTGAAAGAATCAGCATCCAGACCCACCTCAGCTCATCCCCAGCCATGGCATGAGAGAAGGATCCTTCCTGCTTTACAGAGCCCCTGCTTTAGGGCAACACGGAAAAGCAAATAACGCTCCCGGACTGAGAGGAACGTGTCACTGAACTGCTCATCCTTTCAAGGAGTTCCAGCACAGTAACTTCCCCTGTCCAAATGTTCCGAATCCCGACTGCGTCACTCGTGGTTTTGCAACTTTCCTTTGAATAAGGACCTTTTCCTGACGCGTTTCCTCCCGCTCCGAGGCAGGGTGGCGGCATTGGCTGTGCTGCAGTGCTCTCTGCTGGCACCAGCCCGGAGCTCCGGGGCTGCTGCGGCCGAGCAGGGCTGGCCCGGACCCCGGACACTGCCGCAGAAAGGTTTAGACTGGGAAAAACCCCGGGAATATCGAGCCCAACATTCCCCAACACAGCCACGGAAAGGTTTAGACTGGGAAAAACCCCCGGGAATATTGAGTCCAACCACCCCCAGCACTGCCACAGCCACCAGGTCCCCAAGGGCCCCCCGGGACTGCCAGACCCGAGGTTTGCAGTCCCTGAGTCAGGCTCCAGGAAATCCCAAACTGCCAGCCCTGCTCTCTGTATTTACTGAGTGTGTGTTCACATTCGGGATGTCCTGACCCAAAATCCTCCACCTGGAACCCCCTGGGCACACAGGTCCTGCCAGGGAACCCCTTGGGCACACAGGTCCTGCCAGGTAAATCCTCCTGGGCACACAGGGCCCTGCTCCTCTCTGACAGAGGGTGCGGGTGGTCAGGGATCATTTAAATGTTAATTGATCATTCAATTAACATGTTAAAGATCATCCATTTCCAATTCCACCATCCCAGGCTGCTCCAAGCCCCATCCGGCCTGGCCTTGGACACTCCCAGGGATCCAGGGGCATCCACAGCTGCTCTGGGCACCTCCCAGGGAGGAATTCCCTCCCGACATCGCCCCTAAATCTCCTCTCTTTTACTTTAAAACCACTCCTCCTTGTCCTCTCACCAGATGCCTCTGTAGAAAGTCCCTCTCCATCTTTTTTATGACACTCAGGAGATTTTTTTTTTTTTTTTNTTTTTTTTTTTTTTTGTCTTTCCTCATTCTTTGCAAACCTCCCAGGCGTGTTCCAGGTGCTTTTCCCCGGGGATGGGATGGCAGCACCTTTCCCCTGTACAGAGGGGCTGCTGTGCTGTGAACACTCTGCAGTTCCCCTCACACCCCCTCACTCTGATTCACGCCAGCAGTGCTGCTTTCCCTGCTGCCTTTGGTTAATACAGATATTTTAGCTGTTTTAGCCCCAGCCCACAGAGAGCTCAGCTCGAGTCCCTGAACTGCGTTGCTGCTGTCCCAGATTTCCATCAGGCGAGGTCAGGAGCCACCATCTCCCTCAGGGGAGCCCTTCCCCTCACTCCTGCAGGTTGTTGGTGTTTTTCTGTCTCCGAAGGCCAAGCTCTGAACTCACGCTGCAGCTGGAGAGCTCTGCTCTCCTTCCTCTTGCTCCAGGAATGGTTTTTTCCTACTCCAGCTGCTGCCCATCCCCAGCAGGGCCCTGCTGCAGCCGGGCTCTGGCTGTGGGTTTATGGCGCGTTTGCAGGGAGTTCTGCAAGGGC
>VZDJ01000268.1:534499-574990 GCA_008694505.1 Cyanoderma ruficeps | reverse complement strand
GGGGGGGGGGGGGTTTCTATTTACATTGTGTAACCCCGCCTTGAACATCCTGTGGGGTTCTATTTACATTGAGCCTTGCCTTGAACATCCTCGGCCTGGGGCTGCTCCAGGACAGTTCCAGCTTTAGAATCAGCATCCACACAAAGTTCCCACCGCGTTGTTTTCCCCGTGGTGTTTGTTTCCCAGCACCCTCTGAAATGCACCTTCTCCCCCTCTCTGCAGAGGCGCCTTCTCAGAAGTTTTTCTGGTGAAGCAGAAAAGCACAGGCAAGCTCTTTGCTCTGAAATGCATCAAGAAGTCTCCTCTCAACAGGGACAGCAGCTTGGAGAACGAAATAGCAGTGCTGAAAAAGTGAGTGTGATGCTCCAGGGAGCATTCCCGATGTGCTGGGTGCTTCAGATAAAGGGTCTGGTCCCCTCTCTGATGGTGCCTGGGGCTCCAGAAGGAATTGGCTGGGCAGCAGCGATCCTCTGCCATGCAGGGGGAGGGACGGCAGCCCCAGGACACCCAGTGAACTCTCCCTGGTGATTCAAGCCAGGTGACTGTGGGCTTTTCCACCTCAGAAACCCCTTCTGTCCTCGCCGGGATTCGTTTCTGACCCACATCTCCCTTTGCAGAATAAAGCACGAAAACATCGTGACTTTAGAAGATATTTACGAGAGCACAACCCATTTCTACCTGGTGATGCAGCTGTGAGTACCAGCAGGGCCATCTCTTTGGGGCCAAAGGGGGGCAGGACCAGGGAGACGTGTGGGATCCCAGCACCCCAGAGCCCCTCGAGGGCCCATCCGAACATCCTCAGTGCCGAGGCTGGAACCACCCCGGACACTCCTCGTGTCCCCTTGGCCCATCCCCAGGCAAACGGCAACTTTCTGAACCACGATTTGGATCTATTTATGCAAATTAATTCCTCACAGTTTAGCGGGGCAGAGACAGAAGTATTTCTAATTAAAGCTGTGCCATGCAGGGTTTCTAGAAATGGAATGGGCACCGTGTCAGCAGCAGGGGAAGAGCTCTGAGCACCCGGCTGCTGCTGCTGCTGCTGCTTTACTGCAAATCCAGTAAAGAACAAAACCCCGAAACCACTTGTAGGGCTGGGTCCCTGCAGCTCAGCCCTACCAGGAGTTGCCCCACAGCCTCACCCAAAGTGTCCAGCTGTGCCAGCAATCCTCACTGCAACTGCAGCCGGGAGCATCCACCGGCCTCCCAAAAACCGCTGTGAAAGGACCGCGAACTCCGCGGACCCGGCACAAAGGCTTTGTTCAGGATTTTTCCCAGCCCTTTCCTCTCTCTGAGCTGCCGTCTCCGCAGGGTGTCCGGGGGAGAGCTGTTTGACAGGATCCTGGAGCGCGGCGTTTACACGGAGAAGGACGCCAGCCTGGTGATCCACCAGGTGCTGACGGCCGTGAAATACCTGCACGAGAACGGCATCGTGCACCGCGACCTGAAGGTCAGCCCCGTCCCCACGGCCCCGGGGACACCTCCCCCTGCTCCTCCCGGCCCTTTTCCTGCCCCAGATTCCGCCCTCTGACCACCCCGTGTTCGCAGCCTGAGAACCTCCTGTACCTCACCCCCGAGGAGAACTCCAAAATCATGATCACGGATTTCGGCTTGTCCAAAATGGAGCAGAACGGGATCATGTCCACGGCCTGTGGGACTCCAGGATACGTGGGTGAGCCAAGGGGCAGGAGTGGCCTTGTGCAGGTGGATTTCCCTGGGGAAAAAAAAAAAAAATTAAAAAAAAAGGTTGTGCACATGCAGGGCATTGCCTGGAAGAAGGGAAAGGAATACATCACTATGTTGATAACAGCGTGGGACTCACAGGTGCACTGCACAGACCCTATAAACAGGCGTTGGGGCTGAAAAATCTCAGTATTTTAAACTATTGAGAAAAGGGTAATTTTGAGGGCAATATATTTATCGAAAAAATTTGTTACAATTATTTTAACGCAGTGGGATTTTGTTTAATTCCCACCAGACTGCATTGGGTCTGGCTAAACCTCAGCACGCAGGCAGAGATTGTCTGTGATTCTTTCTGTACAATGGCATAAAAAAGATACAAAAACTGCAGACCAGCGCAGCTGGGAAATGGGGCTGCCACTGCCTGAAACTCCTGCTTTTCCCAGTGTTGGACAATTCATTATCGCTCAGAATTCCCCTTTGCTTTTGCTGTCCTGCAGCCCCCGAAGTGCTGGCCCAGAAGCCGTACAGCAAAGCCGTGGACTGCTGGTCCATCGGGGTCATCACCTACATCCTGTGAGTACCAGCAGCGCATCCCGGAGCTTTTCCCGGAGCGTCCCCACGGCCCCGGGGCTCTGCGGGGCGGGGGCGATGCCAGAGCTCCCCTTTTTCCTGTGCGGCACAGCACTGAATGCCTCCTAAACACAGAAATTAAAGGGAATCGTGAGCGGGAGCGGAGATGAAAGGAATCACATTTGCTCTGTTCTGTGCCTCATCCTATGCTTTGTTTTTTTTTTTCTCCATTTCCCTACAAATACCATTCCATCTTCCCGGGTACTTTTTGTTTCGTTTCCTCCCACGCTGCTCAGCTCGGTACCAGCTGTGGCTTTGTCCCCTCGTTGCTGCAGTGAAGTTTTTAACTCTTTTGTGCAGCTTTGCTGATGCCCCCGGCAGGGAGGGACAGCGGAGTGGGCAGAGCGGCTCCTCTGTCCCTCCTGTCCCTCCTCACCGTGTGGCCCCCCGAGGAGCCTGTGCCCATTCTGTGGTGGCACTGAAGGGCCCCCGGCTCTCTGCTCTGTTCCAGGCTCTGTGGGTACCCTCCTTTCTATGAAGAGACTGAATCCAAACTCTTTGAAAAGATTAAGGAAGGCTACTACGAGTTTGAGTCTCCGTTTTGGGACGACATCTCCGAGTCAGGTGAAGCTCCGGGGCTGGGGAGCTCCACATGCCCTCCTGCAGGCTCCCACCCCAAAATCCCAAATCCCTGGGGCTGGGGAGCTCCACATGCCCTCCTGCAGGCTCCCACCCCAAAATCCCAAAGCCCCGGGGCTGGGGAGCTCCACATGCCCTCCTGCAGGCTCCCACCCCAAAATCCCAAAGCCCCAAAGCCCCAGGGCTGGGGAGCTCCACCTGCAGGTTCCCACCCCAAATCCCCAAAGCTCTGGGGCTGAGGGACTCTACACCCCCTCCCACAGGCTCCCATCCCAAAACCCCAAAGCAGCCAAGCTCCTGAACCCCCTGTGCTGCCCCAGCAGGGACGGGAGGGCTGCAGCTCTGACCTGGGTCACTGACAGCAGCAAAGCCTCGGACGTGGGAATGGTCAGAGGCTCCGGACGTGGGAATGGTCAGAGGCTCCGGACATGGGAATGGTCAGAGGCTCCATCTCCTCGGAGCCGGGGGGATGATGCCGAAGCAAAGCTACCCTGGCAGGGAGGGGAGTGTTTGGAGCCGGCCTGGAACGCAGCACCCTCAGCTGAGGCCGTGGTTAATGTGAACCTGATTTTCACGAATGATTACTGAGCTCTGAGTGGGCTTAGACCTCCCTGGGAAGTGTCCCGGGCTGGGCTGGACGGGGCTTGGAGCCGCCTGGGACAGTGGGAGGTGTCCCTGTCCAGGACAGGGATGAGCTTTAAGGCTCTTTCCCACCCAAACCATTCTGTGATTCTGTAAGACTCGAGTTTTTTCCCCATTTTTGCCCTCTGTCCTGTCAGCCACCACTTCCCCAGCCCGAGCTGCTCCCCGCTGTGCACGGCTCACTGCAGGCACCGTCCTCACGGCTTATTCCAACATCAATCTTCTCCACAAACAAACAGGCCTGGCGGGGGTTTAATAACAAACGTCACAACCCTTCCTGCAGGAAAAATGAAGGAAATAAAAAGGGGAGGGATGTAAGAGCTCTGCAGGGCAACCTCTAAATCTGCTCCGTTTGCACTTCACGGTTTTTAGAGTTATTTTTTAGGTGAATAATTAAACTCCAATTCACGCAATGTAGGAGTGAAGTTTGGTGCACCCAGAGTTGATATTTTTTCATTTGGAGCCTGTCCCTGTAAGAATCTCCCTTTAGTGGAGTAATCACAGAATTATTAAGGTTGGAAAAGATCCCCAAGATCAAGTCCGGCCTTTGACTGGATCCCACCACGCCCAGAAAACCACATCACCAGCACCATCTACTCACTTCTTGAGCCCTCCCAGGGATGGTGACTCCACCACTGCCCTGGGCAGCCCCTTCCATGGCCTGACCCCTCTTCCAGTGAGGGAATTTTCCCAGTACCCAAGCTGAACCTGCCCTGGCACGGTGACACCAACCCCGTCTCCTCAGGGCTGACCCCTGTGGCGTTCATTTCCCCTGTTCTCTTGGGACCAGCTCTGGGACGAAGGAGAAAATTACGTTTTTTCTCTGCTTTTCCCCTTTTCCCGAACAGCCAAGGACTTCATCCGACACCTGCTGGAGAAGAACCCCAGCGCCAGGTTCACCTGTGAGGAGGCCCTGAGGCACCCGTGGTGAGGCTGGGGGGCACGGGGACCCTGCAGCCCCCAGGCCCTGCTCTGTGTGCTCCATGGGCTCCCTGGGAGAGGGGACAGGAGTGTCCCTGGGAACAGGGGTGTCCCCAGGAGTGTCCCCAGGAGCAGGAGTGTCCCCAGGAGCAGGAATGTCCCCAGGAGTGTCCCTGGGTGCAGGAGTGTCCTCAGGAGCAAGAGAGTGTCCCCAGAACAGGAGTGTGCCCAGATCAGGAGTGTCCCCAAATCAGGAGTGTCCCCAAATCAGGAGTGTCCCCAGGAGCAGGAGTGTCCCCAGAACTGGAGTGTCCCCAGGAAGAGGAGTGTCCCCAGAAGTGTCCTCACAAATGTCCCCAGGAGCAGCAGTGTCCCCAAATCAGCAGTGTCCCCAGAACAGAAGTGTCCCCAAATGAGCAGCATCTCCAGAACAGGAGTGTCCCCAAATCAGCAATGTCCCCAGGAGCAGCAGTGTCCCCAGAACAGGAGTGTCTCCAGAACAGGAGTCTCCCCAGGGGCAGGAGTGTCCCCAGAACTGGAGTGTCCCCAGGAATAGGAGTGTCCCCAAATCAGCGGTGTCCCCAAATCAGCAGTGTCCCCAGGAGCAGCAGTGTCCCCAGAACAGGAGTGTCCCCCATCCCATCACTGACGTCACCGCCTCCCCCTCACTGCCTCCTTCTTGAGTGCAAAGAAAGCAGAAGATGAATAATTAACGATGCAATTTGTGCATATTTGCCTCCACAAACAGAGGCAGAGGAGAAGTCCCGCCCTGAGCTTTCCCAGCCTTTGAAGTGTGTGTTTGTGTTACATTTTGCTGCTGTTTTTCCTTTGGGTTTAATTATTGCTGATTGAACGTACAAAGCAGTTCGGTGCCTCCGGAGTGCGGAATGCCTCACAAATGCCATCTGCCTACGAGCCCGTTTTCTCCTCTTCCCATCTGCAGGATTAATGGAAATACAGCCCTTCACCGTGACATCTACCCATCTGTCAGCGCTCAGATCCAGAAAAACTTTGCGAAGAGCAAATGGAGGGTAAGTGGCTGCCGCCGGGAGCCCACAGCCGTTCCACCAACAAACACCAGTTGCTGTCAGCCAGCACCGAGCGGGGCTTCAGCTGGGGGGGAGAAAGCACCCAAAATCTGGATCCTCCGAAGCTGGAATCGCCCACAGTCAGTGTTTACAGGGTGTTGGAGCAATATTCAGAGTGAGCTGGGACATTCACCCCAAACACGGAGCTGCAGGGGGAGCAGAGGGCAGGGGGTCATTCCCAGCTCTTCCCCATTTTCCTGGGCTGGAGGCAGCTGTGACCTCCAAACCATCAGCACCTCGCAGTCCATGGAAAGCGCGGTGTTCATGGCAGGGATGTGCCCGTCCCAGACAGCCAGTGCTGGCAGCGCTGCTCTGGTGTCACCTGGATGGGGGGACAGCGTGTCCCGGCGCCATCAGCTGCTCACCAGGGGCTTTGTCTCCTTCCCCAGCAAGCCTTCAACGCCGCGGCCGTGGTGCACCACATGAGGAAGATGCACATGAGCGGCCACGGGGCAGCCGAGGGCTCTGTCCCTGTCACAGACACCCCAGAGCCCCCCAGGCCCAGCAGCCCCACGGGGACCCCCCTGCCAGCAGCGCCAAGCCATGACAAGGACACAGCACAGGGGCACCCAAACCCTCCCCAACCCTCCGAGCCCGAGCAGGACACGGGAATGGGGGAGGAAAAGCTGCCAAGCCCCCCAGAGGAGGGACCCCAGCCCGGGGACAGCAGTCTAGCCATGCCGGACACCCACAACTCCCCCCAGGAGGGACCCCAGCTTGGGGACAGCAGCCTGGCCCTGCCAGACACCCACAGCCCCCCAGAGGAGGGACCCCAGCCCGGGGACAGCAGTCTAGCCATGCTGGACACCCACAGTCCCCCAGAAATGGGACCCCTGCCCAGGGACAGCAGCCTGACCCTTCCAGACACCCACAGCCCCCTAGAAACGGGACCCCTGCCCAGAGACAGCAGCCTGACCCTTCCAGACACCCACAGCCCCCCGGGCAGGAGCTCCTGTGGCTGCAGCCCCTCCTGTGTGAGCCATGAGAAGACAAAGGCGTCCTCCTGCTCCGAGACTGCGCTGCTCAAAAAGTCTTCAAAGTCCCAGTAGGTACCCGGGTCATTCCCATTGAATTCCAGCGAATTGTGTGGGAATGACCATCCCTGGAGGGAGGGGCCTGGCACAGGAGCTGTGGGCAGCTGGAGGGAGAAGGGGAGGGAAGAGGCAGTGCTTTGTCTGGCTGG
This sequence comes from Cyanoderma ruficeps, assembly GCA_008694505.1. NCBI lineage: Eukaryota > Metazoa > Chordata > Aves > Passeriformes > Timaliidae > Cyanoderma > Cyanoderma ruficeps. The sequence goes on along the minus strand of VZDJ01000268.1, from coordinate 568,264 downwards.
AAGCTGTGCCCAGCCCAGCTGTCCTGTGTGTCCCAGCACGGGGTGACAGGGTGCCCAGGCTGGCTGGTACAGCTCCCCATGGGCTGGAGCACACTGCTTTTCCAGAAGGATTATCAGTGCTTTTTCCAGAAGGATTGTCAGTGCTTTTTCCAGAAGGATTGCCAGTGCTTCAAGGTGCTGGGAGACTGCAGCCAGCCCTGCTCTGCTCTCACAGCTGATGTTCTGTTGACACCACAATTCCCCTACAGAATGATCCTAAATAATTGCTATTTCTCTTCTTTCTGTTCCCTTTCACCCATCCCCAACCAGTCATTTCAAGTCAGAGGTTCTTGTTCCAATGAAAACCAGTAAACACTCGTCCCACTGTGGCACTGGGCAGACTGGAGTTTGTTTGATCATGTGATGGAGGCAGCCATGTGGTCAGAGGTGAGTGCCCTGCAATCCAATCATTAGCGGCCCTTAATCAATCCAATTAGTGCAGGCAAGGGGGAAAGGCACAAATAGCACGGTGACTGCACACGAAATAAACGGACCCAGGTTTTTTTGTAAGAGAGAAAAATCCTTTCAGCAAAGCACCTCTCCAGCAGTGACTCAGCCCTCAACTCCCATCAGGGCCGGGCCACTGAATCCAACTTTTACATCACAACGAGGTTGCCCAGGAACGGGAGAGAGGAAGCCAAGCATGGGTTTGTCATACCAAACTCTACAGTGATTTCAAGCTATTCACCGGGAAAAACGCTGCTGCCAGTCCCTCAGCCGGGGTTGGGGCTGTCCAGCTGTGCTCCAGCTGTGGCCACGAGCAGAAGGCTGACAAGAGCTGCAGCTCCAGGCTCAGCACAGGCAGCACGTCTCTTTCCCCGATTTGGCCCAGGCAGGCTTGGGTGTCTTTGTGAGCAGAGCCCAGAGATGCTCGTTTTGTAGAGCGGAGTAAAACAACGCGAGTTCGGTGCTGTTTGACCAGAGCTTGGCTCCATCCTGTTATCATTCGCACCGCTCTGTGTGTGAGCGGTGAGAGGCTTTGCTGTGACATCCTGCTCTAAGGAATGTCCCAAAGGTCAGCTCCTGCTGGCAGAGCTCTCCTCAAACGAGACATCAAGCGACCGAGCTCCTCTCGCGTCCTGTGCCAGCCTCTGCTGATGAGGGTGTTTGAACAGGACTGCAAGGCACAAAGGATTAACAGCAGCGACAAATGCGAGTTAGAGCCGCCACAGACTCCAGAGAGGCGAATTCCGAGGATCAGGGCTGTGATAACCCTTTGTAAGAGCCCAAAAAGGGGATTTGGGGAAAAAAAATCTAACCCTTTGTAAGAGCCCACAAAGGGATCCCACTGTCCCTCGCCCCCGGCGCGCCTCATTAGCAGCTCGTTCTGCAGGCAGCGAAACAAAGCCCAGGCCCCACCTGCAATTCCCTCTCTTGCAGAACCAGAAGGGCTCTTTTCCTCCTTTCTGCACTCCAGAGCCAGACGCCGCCAGTGTGGGCAGGGAAGGAGGCTCTGCCCCGCCAGCTGCCCTCGGAGCAGTGCCCGGCTGGGGACAGGGGCACAGCAGTGCCAGGATCCATCACTGCCCGGAGCTCGGGGTGTTTTGGGATCGTTACCGCCGGGAGGAGGCCGGGGAAGGTCTGAGGCTCCTGCTCCCACACCCAGTGTACATTTTCATAGGGCATCATCGTGCTGTGAGCTTCTGTTTTCTGTACCCTGTTTAGTTGTCGACGCACAAACGCACAACAGCCACGGCACCAACCAGAGCCGTGCAGAGCTTTACTCCCGCGGCAGCTCAGTTGGTTTTACAGCCCTCACCCTTCTCCTCTCCTCGGGCTTGGTTAGTCCCAGGCTTTGGCACTCTGGAGCTCAGCTGCTCAGCCCTCAGTGCAGCTGCAGCAGGAGAGAGAACCTGCTAGAAAACCTCCCCGCGTCTGACAACAACACAGCAAGGTCTGAGCTCCGCTTCCAAGGCTGTAATTGCACAAGGAACACTTGCTTAATAAAGCTGAGGTTTGTTTTGTAGAGTGCCTCCTGGTTATTCATAGAAATCTGATGTGGAAACGGTCTGCTGAGTCCCTCCTAAAGCTTTCCCTGAGCATCCCAGACCTGCTCCCGCTGGTGTTTGTCTGGCAAAATGTTCCGTGGTAAACAGAAAGCAGATTGTGGCAGAAAATCAAACAAGACATCCGAGTTCACCTTCCACTATGAGCCTGTGTTTCTCTGATTTGCATAAATATAGGTATGTTGTACAGAGGCAGATAAAATTCTCCATTTCTCTGATCTGCTTCTTTGAAGGAAGATCTCAGAGGGAAGGACTGAAGCCACGGCATGTTTGAAGAATTAACTGCAGCACAGATAAAAAGCTTTAGAAGACCCCACAGGAGGGCTTTAATCTGAACAGTGAAATTCAGCTTAAAGAGCTTGAATTGGCTAAAAGAAGAAAAAAAACCAATTTCCTGGTTTATAAAGCCCTCTGGAGACAACAACCTGGGGATGTTTATTTGTCATGGGAGCCTGATGTATCTCCCCCTTTCTCCCCCAACCCCCGGGCAGCTTCGGCCAGTCCAACCCCCTCCATGGGGCTGCTCCTTCGGTCCAGTGCAGCTGTTTTCCAGAGGCATGGGAAATTAACTCGCTAAAAATAGGGATCTTGGGCACAGGAGAAGTCCAGCCGGCAGCTGGGGGTGAGTGCAGCAGTCTGTGTGTGCGGAGGAGGCAGCCGCGCCCCGGGGCACGGGCGCCGCTCACGAGCAGCTCTCGTAGTAGGCGACTTTCCTCTTGATGGTGTCCCGGATCCTTCCCACCTGCTCCTCCAGCCCCGACAGCCGGGACATCCTGGACACCAGAGCCTTGTTGCCTTCCTGGATTTCCGACTCTAAAGCTGAGGAGGGAGGGAAGGGAAGGGTTATGTGCTGGGGTTGGGCTGAGCCTCTGCCTCACTCCTGCACAGCTCTGACAGGGCAAGGAAAACAAGACGCTGCAGTCCCCGTGCTCCCCACGCTCCAAACAGCCCCCAGACAGCACTCCCATTAGTCTTCAATGCCAACAAACAGAAGTGGAGGAAAACGGGAGCACAGCAGCACTGCAGGCAGGGCTTCCCTTCATGGTGACACCCTGGAAAATTCTCAATTTCCTGGTAGGGCACCACCAGCTACTGCCCAGACCCCACCCTCTCCCTGCCCAAAGCGCATTGCCTCCCTCACCACTCCCTCCCCGCACACCACAGCAGTCCAAGCTCTTCCCCAGGGCACGGTGACATTGTGAGAGCCTTACTTTCCATCCTGAGCATGATGCCCACGGTCTCCTGGAAGAGAGCCTGTGCCTCCCGGCCGATGCTCTGCACCCTCCTGCCCTGCTCCCCCAGCTCCAGGCCCTGCCCCATCCTGCCCTGCAGCTCCGAGTACAGCTCCTTCACCTGGGCAAAAGCCTGGGGAAAAGCAAAAACAAACACTGCAGGTAAGATCCAGCAGCCTCTGGAGAGGGAGGATTTCCAGCGTTGAATCCTGTTTGAATATCCAATGGATACTGCACCAGAGCTCTGTCCCTGTCACAAACGTGTGACAGTTGCTGATGCACTCTGAGACTGACAGACAGCCCCACGAGCTGCTCTGCCTCCGGCAGGACAGACCAGAAATGAGTTCCCAGCAAAGGGTGTTAGGGTTGGAAAGGACTCTGGAGAAAGCCAGCAGCGGGGTGATGCTGTCACAGCGATGTGACAGCCGTGACCCCACGGGAACGTCTCCAGGGCAGGGGCACAGCTGACAGTGCTGTGCCGTGTCATTGTAGGACACAAAAGAAAGACGAGAGACTCCAAATATTTCGGAAGGCAAAGTGTGGACTCGATATTTTCTGAGCCTGAGAATTGCTGAGCTCTTCCCAAGGGAAACTTTTCAACAGTTTTCTTTTTCCCAAAACAACCTTGTGTAAACAATGCTCCTTTCCCATACCAACAGGTGTCGTTTGCTATTTCTGTTCCTCAGCCAACGGGAGACGTGTCAGCCCTATGGGCCAATAAGGTGCCTTTAGCACAGCGTGTTATAAAAGGGCTGAATGAATTGTAAATAAAACCTTCTGATTTCCGCTGCCTCCTGACTGGAGTCAGGCAACTTTAATTTGTGTCCTATTGCAACAGCAAAGAGCATGGAAAAAAAGCTTTTCTGTCTAATTCTTACTACCTTTTATAAGGTGTTCCCATACAGACTTAACATGATTGGTAAATAGGAACACCTCTCTAACCCTGTTGGTTAATCTACAGAAACAGCAAAACACCACCTGGAGAAAGATTGTTCTGAGAGAGGAGAGTTGTTTGCCAAGATCGTTTTGAGAAGAAGCTTCCCTGAGAAACTTTTCCTTGGGGAAAAAGTCAGCAGCTGCCAGCGGGCTAAAAACCTCTCAGCCCCCAGAAATATCAGGCCCAGAGTGCTGTTGTGGCAGTGGGCACAGCCCCCAGCCCGTACCTGCTGGGCACTGCTGGCCCTCTGTGCCGCTGTCCCCGCCGTGTCCCTCGTGTCCCCAGCCCGCAGGAGGTTCTGGTCAGCTCCACTCTGCAGCTGCTGCAGCCGCCCGGCCAGCCCGGCCAGCCCGGCCCCCACGGCCACCACACTCCTCTCAGCTGGCCCCAGGACAGCCTCGATCTGTGGGCACGGGGACCCCCGTTGTGGGAATAGACAGGACAAAGAGTAAAACAGACTTAATTAGCACGGCTGGTTTGATCACCGAGACGCTATGGCAGGAACAAACAGTTGGAATTGAACCTGCATATGGGAGGAGAAGAGATTCGGTCAACCCTCTGCAAGCAAGAGATGTTGTAAATGTGTGAGTTGTCTGTGTGATCTTTTAACCTGATTATTGCAGTGGAGAATTATTAACCCTCCTGAAATGGTACATGAGCTTTTGGAAAACCTGAGTAAGATCGAATTCTGCTCACCCAGTCAGTCTGCCCGTCTCTCTATCACCAACACCCCGTCAGCAGGGCAGTCACCCCAAGCCCCCTGTGCAGGGGCCAGCCCTGCTGCCTGCAGGACACACACGGGGACGGGGGCTCGGGCTGGGCTCTGGGCATCCCTCACCTCGTCCACGCGCTCCTGGATGAAGCGCAGCGAGGAGCCCGAGCCCCTGAGGGCCCCCTGGGCCTCCAGCAGCGCTGTGTTGGATCTCTGCAGGGTCCCCACCACCTCCTCCACGCTGCCCTCCACCGCGTTCGCCCGGTTCCTGCGGAAAGGTGGGAAAGCAGCCAGGAGTGAGTGTGGATAAGGGCACAGACTGGAGGTCCAGGGCACAGACTGGAGGTCCAGGGCGCAGAGGTAAAATCAAGAAGCAAGAGAGGATTGCTGCTGAGAAGGTTGCAATCTCCCACCCCCAAGACCCACACGTCTGGACTCCAGCAGGTTTTCTTGTGAGAGAAACATCAGTTCCACTTCACAGCCTCTAGCAGAGGAGACAAACTAAGGCGGGGAGAGAAACACCTTCCTTCAAACCAGCCAGAAAGGTTTATTTCACGGTGCATGACGAGGTATCAAAGGGAAAGCAGTAACCACGGAAGCAGTTCCAATGAACAGTTTTCTGCTCACAGTGGGACTGCTCAGGCTGGGTGACAGAGCTCTGGGGAGAGCCAGGCTCCCCTGTCTCATCACTTCCAGCAGGTTAAGCAGGTGTCAGACACTGCCAAGGAGTTTACAGATTTATCCTGCTGACCTTCTCGCTGGGGTATTGCTGCAAGTCAACTTGTGACAAAGCAGATGCTCCACATTGGCAAGGACGCCCTGTAATTACTTTTTAAGGGGCTGTGGAATAATCCTCCCAACTTTCACCCAGAAAACAAATAGCCCCCTGACTCTCCCCATGCTCTCTTGTGCAATTAGGATGTAGGTCACCAATATCAACTAATTCCAGGGCAACGCTGTCATCTCCCAGCACAGGCACTCGAGATAAGAGAAAAGCCTCCACTGCTTCTGATAAAGCCCTTCTTGTCCTGGTATCTATAACAGGAACTATTCTTGGGAGATTTATTCGCACTGGGGCCCCAGGGAGGTGTCTGGAGATTGCAGACTCATTCTTTTAGGCACTGGATGGACACAGAAGGTCCTGGCCTAAAACTTCAGATTGTGCAAGTCAGGGCAGCTCGGGCAGAGCAAGATTTGAACCCAGCTGAGAACCACCAGTTCCACCCCAGCCGAGGGACCCTCAGCTGCCAAGGGCCTTGAACCCCCACCCACCTGGCCTGCTCTGCCTCCTGCTGCAGCCTCTTGGCCCTGGCGATGTCCTGGGCTGTCTGGGCAAGGATGTCCTCGGGGCACTGCAGCTCGGCCGCCAGCTTTTGGATCTCGGTCCAAATCCTGCGGACTGCAGCAGCGTCCATGGGGAGGTGCAGGGAGAGAACTGAGTCACTGATTTCCTGGATGGAGGCAGGATCCGTGTCCTTGTCTGCACAGACAGCACACAGGCAGCGTCAGGAAGGTGGGAGCGCAGGGAGGAGGAGGGAAGACACCCCTGCACATCTCACACACATCTCCTCATTCCAGACAGCTCATTCCAGCCAGGATCCCTTCTGAATTAATCTCCTTGAATTCCGTGCAATTCTCATTCACACCAGCAGAACTTCCAGGAAACAGCTGACATGATACCTTGAATTTGGCAAGGATAATGCCATGGCTGAGCCCAGAGCAGTCAGGCAGCCCTCACTGAGCAGATGAGGGTGTATTTCAAGACAAGCCTTTTTTCATTTCACAAATAAAAGTTAATAAATCAGAAGCAGGCAGAGCCCAAGGGACATTAGCCCAGCGATTAGCTCAGAAATATCTTCACTCATCATTAACACCAGGCAGCACCAAATGACCTGATTTTCTTATTCAGCTAATGCTCAGGAGGCTCATTATGTTATTACAATCTGTCTGCGAACAATAAGTCATCCCATCAGTTTGTAGGACAACAAGGAATTCTCATCTGATTAACAGCCTGCTCCAGAGAAGGGTCAATCTGTCTGTCTGCATCAGTGAGCGTGGCCAGAAAACCTCTCTGCCCCAGGTCACTGCTGGCTGCAAATCCCCATCCCTGGAATGTCCAGGGAACACCCGGATGTGTCACTCGGTGCTCTGGGCTGGTGACAAGGTGGGGATCGGGCACAGCTGGGACGGGGCGACCTTGGGGGTCTTTTCCAAGCTCGGCGATCCCCTGATCCCCACAGCCGGCAGCCGTGTCCGTGCCCAGAGCAGGCTGCACCCCGGGGGTACCTGCCAGGAAGCTCCGCAGGCGCTGCAGGAGCTGCCGCAGGCGCCGCACGTCGCCCTGGATCTGCGTCCGGCTCACGCCCAGCTGCTCCGCCAGCCGCCTCACGCTGCTCTGCATCTGACTCGCCGACAGCTCCGTGCTCTCAATCTGCACACAGCAACGGCCTGGTGGTGCCTCTGCTCCAGCCAGAGCCCACAGCCCTGCCCCAGCTCTGACCCGGGCCAGGCTCGGTGATATTCCCTGTTCTCACTGGGCCAGGGCTCTAAAGGACTGCAAATGTTAAAAGCTGAGGGCTGGATCTGCAAAGGAAGCTCTCAAAGAGGGACGGCACCATTCAGCTTTTAAGAACAGCTTTGGAATGGATTTTGAATTACTTTGAAAGGTCACCTTCCCTTTGCAAGGCACAGAGAGAAGCTGCAAGAGCCTTAACACGTGAACTCTCTCTGATTGTATCAAATGCATCAAACCTGCCGAATCTGAGAGTTTTCCATATCCATTTCCATATTCCCAGCCCTTCTGCCGCACTGATCCCAACCCAGGAGGGAGAGAGGCTTCCTTCAGCTGTGGGGGCAGGACCCCCCCACACTCACAGGGAGCCTCCCACTCCAAGATTCCTGCGTTTCTGAAGCTGCCCAAGGGATCAAGCCTCAAGCAGAGTTTGAGGTGGGTATTCCTCACTCTGTGCTGTGGTAGGCAGAGGTCTGAGCAGGGGATGGGCAGTGCCCACACTCACCAGCTGTGCCGTGTCCTGGAGCCGGGCGCTCAGGCTGCTGAACTCCTTGGCCGCCTGCCCGGCCGCAGCCAGGGCCCCTCTGGCCAGGGGGAAGAGGCCGTGGCAGGGCCGGCCAGCCCCGCAGACAGAGCTGTTGTCCCGAGGGCACGGCAGCCCCTGGCAGCGGGCAGGGGTGCACGGCTCCACTCGGGACCCTCCGCACACCTGGGCAGGGAGAGAACGGCTGGAGTCGGGCAGCTGGACACACCTGGGTGCCCACGGCGGGGCAAACACAGGGATGGCAGGCCCTGCCAGGGGAGCTGGGAACTGCAGGAGCTGTGTGGGCACAGGAGGGAGCCCAGCAGTGACACAGGGGGCACAGTGACACAGCGGGCACAGTGACACAGGGGGCACAGCCCAAAGCACTGGAGATGTGCCACCATCGGGGAAGGGCAGCCAGAGCTGTCACCTGAGTCGGTGACACCAGGTCAGCACAGCCCCAGCTGGAGCAGAAACAGGAGCACAGCCCCAGTGGCTCACAGTGAGCAAGAGCACATCTGTGTGGAGCAAACCTCCCTGCAGAACAACCCCCTGCCCTGTTTGCCGTGGGGGAGAGCAGCATGAGGAGCCCCTGGAGGGCAGCAGCAGCTGGAACTGTGGCGCTGGCAGACAGCCCCAGCCTGTCACCGCAGCCGGGGATGAGCACAGCCAGGCCAGGCTGGTGGCTCAGAACGTGCTGCTGCCCCCGGCAGCAGAGAGGGGAGAGCCTGGTGGTCTCCACAGCAACCGACAGCGGGAATGGATCTCCATGGCAATAAAGCAGCGAAGGAGAAATGAGAGAAACCTCATCCAGAAATTAAGTGGGTCTTGGAGATACAAGGAGTGACGGGAGAGAGTCCCCGGAGGGAAAAGCACGCGGCTGGGAGGGGTGGAGGGCGGGGATTTGGGATCCGTGATCCCCCCAGCCAATTCCCCAGCCGAGTGTGCCTGGACAGAGCCCCGGTCCTGGTCCTGCCGTGCCTGGGGAGGTGCAGGGCTGCAGGATGAGACTCCTGAGCCCCACAGGGCCCCCCTGAAAACCGCACACACCCCGCGGGGAGCTGAAAAAAACCCGCTCTGCGTCTTCACCTGGTTGATGACAGGGGTGAGGTCGGGGGCTGAGGCCAGCTCGCCCTTCAGGGCCAGCAGCTTGGCCGTGTCCCCGGGCAGGTCCCCCTGCAGCCCCGCGGCGCTCCGGCGGCTCTCCCTGGCCTGGGCCAGCAGCCCCGGGGCACCCGCGGCCAGGCTGCTGGCGCTGCTGGAGCTCTGGTAGGCAGAGCGGATGGTCTGGAAGGCTCCTGCGGGGATGACAAAAGGCACAAATGACTCAGGAACGCGGCGCGGCCCCTCGGGGAGGCACCGCCCCTGCCCCGCGGCGTGCGCAGGAGAGGGCGCAGCCAGCGATTAGGCACCAGGGCATCGCCAAAAATTCCCTTTGGTTCGGAACACCTTTCAGCCATTCCCTCAGCCAGCTCGAGGTCTCCTGAAGGACTGAACTCAGTGTTGGGGTTAAAAGGCTGAAAGGCAGCCAAGGCACACATGCTGACCCTGGGGTTTGGCAGGGCAGGACAGATCTCAGAGCCTTTTCCCAGCTCCTGAGCAGTGCCATGATTCCCCTCCAGCACAGTCTGGAAGGAGGGAGGCCAGGACATGGAGCTGTGAGTGCACAGAGGTGCAGAGGGAACTGTCCTGGTGCCACTGGGCGCGGCTGGCACGTCCCCGAGCTGTGTGCTGCGGCGGGGAGGGGACAGCAGGATCGGGAGCTGGAGCTGCGACTTGTGGCAGCCACCACCAGCATCATCACAGGGCTTAATTAGCTCTTCTCCTCCCCAGTGCCTGACAGGCTGCTGGCTGTCCTCCCCACCCTCCATCTGTGCACAGCCTCCCTTCTCCCGGTGCCTGCTGCATTCAGGGACACCCCCAGCAGGGCTGTCCCCTTCCCACCCCTCCCTGGCAGCAGACACTCTGCTGGTGGGGAACAGCAACACGGAATGAGCCGCCAGCCCCAGAACAGCAGAGCAGACACCCCCACAACAGTGTGAGAGCCCAGGTCCTGGAGCAGGCTGCACGGGAAGCATCCCCCTCACTGGAGGGGAGATCTGTTTGCTGTTCTGGGGCTGACAGCAGGTGAGAAACCCCTTCTCATCCACCTAGCCAGGGGGAAACCCCGGGCAGTCACGCTGAGGTAAACCAATGACTGCAAATGAAGAGATGTTGCAGCTGCAGAGCTGTACCTGACAGGTCTGTGCTGCGGCTGCTCTCAAACTGGGTCCTCTTGCTCTGGTACTGGGAGTTGGTGACAACCAAGCTGCGGTTGAGGGCTTCGAGCTCCCTCGACAGAGAGGCAGTGTCATCCCGGAAATGAAGGTCAGGATTTATGCCTCGGACCTGCTCCCTGGGAGAGAAAAAGAACAAAACGTGAATTCGGTAGAGAGCAAAGCAGCTGCAGGCAGAGAGCAAGGCTGAGAGGGCCACCTGTGCTGGGGCACTGCCAGCACCTGGCAAAGGGGCACTGCTGAGCCCAGAGATGGCCGAGGACACGCCAGGGCCTCGCAGGTTTGCAGAGAGAGGAGCTGGGCTGCAGCTCCTCCACAGCAGGGCCGCGCCCGTGCAGGGAGCAGGAATGCTGGATGTGCCCTGCGAGTGCCACCATGCAGCCCTGAGTGCCACCATGCATCCCTGAGAGCATCACCACACAGCCCTGAGTGCCACCCCACAGCCCTGAGTGCCACCATGCATCCCTGAGTGCCACCCCACAGCCCTGAGTGCCACCCCACAGGCTGCCCCCGCTCCTCCTGCCTCGGGGACGTTGTGCAGGGAACAGGCACACGTGAAAACGCTGCTCTGCTGCTTCCCTGCTCCCCTTGAGAGCAGAGCCGAGTGTGGCAGGGACAGAAACAAAGCAGAACCTCTGCAAGCAGCTCCCAGAGAAACCCCAGCAGCTCCCCGTGGGTCAGGGACACTCCCCACATTCAGCACCATCCCTCACCTCATGGCAGCGAGCGCGGTGCCCGCCTGTGCCAGGCCCTGCTGTGTGACAGCGGGGTGGCCGAGGACACCCTGTGCCTGCTGCAGCTTCCCCTGTGCCTGTGCCAGGCGGGGGCCCAGCTGGGAGCCCCCCGTGCCCGGGGGCAGCAGGGCCGTGGCGTTGGCCAGGCCGGCCTGGCGCTGCCGCAGGCGCTCGATGTCGCCGTGGTGGGTGTGGAAGCAGGGGTGGCACAGGTGGCAGCTGGGGTAGGGCCCGCAGTGGCCCTGCTGGCACTGGTCACAGCGGGGCCCGGTGACCCCGGCGCGGCACAGGCAGCGGCCCGTGGCCCTGTCACAGCCCAGCTCCTCCGTGCCCTGGAAGTCGCAGTCGCACTCTGGGACAGCGAAGGGGGAGGGAGGGAGAAGGCGGTGGTGAATAATTTTATATCGGTATAAACCCAGCCCTTTAATTATGGTTAATGAGGTCCCAACTCAGCCTGACATCCCCTCCCCAGCTGGGACAAAGGTGGCACAGGCACAGCCCCCAGGAGTTGGCACAGCTCCTGACCCTACAGGGCCAGCCCAGGGTGGGCCAGGACTCGCCCAAAGCTGCTGGGAGGGCACTGGTGGATACTGGAGATGAACTGGGAGGCTGCTCCAGAGAGGAAATCTCTCTTCCCAAACAGCACGGGCACAGGGATGTCAGGACATGGCCCAGCTGCTCCTTTTCCCAGATGATCCCTGATCTGACACGGGAAGTCCTGACCAAGCCACAGCAGTACCTGTGCACCCTCCCCGGGCGTCTCTGTAGTGCCTGGGCGGGCACTGCTGCTGCCCCAGGGCCGAGCACGTCTGTCCCGTGAAGCCATCCCTGCACGGGCACTGTCCTGTGAACTGAGAGGGAACCACGTCAGGGACACCCAGTGCTGGGCACCTTCCTGGCACAGCTCTCCCCCAGCTGCTCCTGACGGCCAAAGCCAGCCCACGGGGCCGTTTCCTGCTCTCGGCCTGTGCCCAGGGCATGCCCGAGGTGCCCGCGCCAGGCTGCAGCTCAGGGACAGGACGCAAACAGGCTCCAAACAGCCCCAGCACCACCAGGAGGGTGTTCAGCCTTGTTTCAAAAACAAAGCAACCGCCCACGAGCAGCTGCTTTCCTGTCTCAGGTCTCCTCCCCACGCTGAGCTCCTTTGGAACCTATCTGAGGCTCTTAGAATTTGTCATGGTTTGGGGTTTTTTACATTTAATTTTCCCAGTTGCCTCTTAAGCCTGAAGTGGCACACACGCTTTTCATTGACAAATGAGCGTAATTAACTTCCCTCGCCTCTATGAAGATGTCTTATTAGGACTTCCTTGATAAATATCAAGGCTTGTTAAAGCGACTTAATCTTGCCTCAATAATTACCACCTTCTTTCATTTTTCTAAATAGTCTGTCGTGGTGTTTTCTAAGAATCAGGAGAAGGAAAATAGGAGTGGGATGCACTGGGGAACACACGGCTCTTTTTGCGAAGGTTCCCATGGATGGGGCAGGACAAAGCAGGCGGGTTTGATGCTCTGACAGATCACCAGCGAGGGGACACTGAGCCACGGCTGTGGCACCCTGGTCTGTGCAGCTCAACCCCCGAGAGCCCAGCGTGGAGTCGGGAAAGGAACGAGCACAGGGAATGGAAAGGAAAGGGTGCTGCAGGAAGAGGAGCGACCCCGGGGCTGCCCGGCGGGTACCTGGTTGCAGTGGGGGCTGCGGGAGCCGCGGGGGTGGCAGGCACAGGGCCGGCAGCCCTGCCCGCTGCCCAGCCCCCAGTGCCCGGCCGCGCACTGCCCGCAGTCGCTGCCCACCACGTTGGGCAGGCAGGAGCAGCTCCCGCTGTCGCCGTCACAGGGCACCGTGTCCTGCCGCGTCCCCAGGGCATTGCAGGCGCATCCTGCAACAGGGAAGGGCTGGCTGTGGTGGGAGAAGCATCGAGGAGGAGGCGCAGGCACCCCGAGAGGGGATTTCCCTCTGTCCCTTCCCACCTGAGCTCGGGACATCTGCACCTGGTTCTGACTGTCGCCCCGAAAAAAATGCTGCAGCAGGAATTGGAGCCCAAGGAACCTCAGGATCCCCCAGCCCAGGGGACAGCAGTGCCCTGACCCACAGCTGCCCTGCTCTGTGCATGGCATCACCTCCTGAGCAGTGCCCTGACCCACAGCTGCCCTGCTCTGTGCATGGCGTCACCTCCTGAGCCCTGGGAGCACTCAGGATACAGCTGCACCCCCCAAACCCCACCTGCCCCGTGCTTTTTGTTAAACCTACACCGGAAACCACCCCCAGACTGAACAAGGAGCTTTTATAAACCTTTTACAAAACGATCCCTTGGCTTGAAAACCCCAAACTGAAGCTGGACAGGACCCTTTTGGAGGGGGCACCCCGGGGGCAGGGGGGGTCCCAGGGGTACTCACTGCGGCACCCAGCGGGGTTGGCACCGGTCAGCTGGGCAAAGCCTGGCTTGCAGAGGTGGCAGCGGTGGCCCTGCACGTTGTCCTTGCAGACACAGCGCCCTGTCCCCGGGTCACAGGCAGAGCCGGGCACGGTGCCATCCGGGTCACACTCACAGGCTGCCAGTGGGCAAGAGATGTCCCAGCTGAGGGGGGCAGGTCCCGGGGAAGGTGCCCAGGAGGGTTTTGGGGTGTCACTCACGCAGACAGGCCTCGGGGTGGCTCAGCTCCCGCCGCGGGTCACGGAAATAGTTGGTTTTGCAGCGCTCGCAGTTGTTGCCCTCGGTGTTGTGCTGGCAGTTGTCACACACCCCCCCGCTGGCCCCACCGCTGGCCCGGTACAGCTCGGGGTCAAAGTGACACGAGGACGAGTGACCATTGCAGTCACATCCTAAAAAATCCCAGAAAATGGCTCAGTTGGAGCTGGCACCGTGCAGACTCCTCCAGCAGCAACATTGGCACTAGAGGGTGCCCAAGGCTCCTGTGTGACACAGTGACACCCGGGGACAACCCCACAGCGGCTGGGCACTGCTGCAGCCCACCAGAGGCAAAGGTGCTGAGACACCGTGTCACCACCCAGCCCCCCAGGATTTGGGGCTGGGGGCTGTGTCTGGACAGGATTTGGGGCAGGGGGGGCACTGGCCGTACGCTGGCACTCATGGGGGTGGCTGTCCTCGGCGGGGGCCCAGGGCCGGGCGTTGAACAGGGCAGCGCAGCGCTCGCAGTGGGGCCCGGCCGTGTTGTGCTGGCACACGCAGTGACCGTGGACCTGCTGCACAGAGAAGAGGTCACCGCCCTGGGGACAGCGCCTCAGGACAGAGCCTCACCCTCCCCGTGCCTCTCCAGTTCACGCCCATCGAAGAGCCTCCCACAGCCCATTTCTGATCACTGCAGCCAAGGTGCCCCAAGGAACACCTTGGGCAGGCAGTGGAGCCATCCCAGTGGTGTCCAGGCCCTGGCAGAGCCATCCCAGTGGTGTCCAGGCCCTGGCATCCCAATCCCAGTGGTGTCCAGGCCCTGGCATCCCAATCCCAGTGGTGTCCAGGCACTGGCACCCCGAGCTCACCGTGCTGTCCCCAGCAGGGGCACAGTGCTCAGCGTGGCCGTGGCAGAAGCAGCTCCCCAGCACCTGCATCTCCGTCACAGCGTAGAAGGTGCTGGGGGAGTGGTACCCCTGGCGTGGGATGTGGGGCAGCTCCGTGAAGTTGATGCGCAGGTTGGTGAAGGGCCCCAGGTCTAGGGGGGACAGGGACAGGTATGAGGGGCAGCAGAAGCTCCTTGTAATTGGTGGGGAGGGCTTGGAGCAAGGGAAGGAGGAATTGGCACAAAGAGCAGCAGCTGAGCCACCAGCAAAGACCAAATGCTGCTCCTTGACAGCCCAGATGTGCAGCTCAGGGTCCCCCAGGGGTTACCCCAGCTCAGGGTCCCCCAGGGGTTACCCCAGCTCAGGGTCCCTCACGGGTTGCCCCAGCTCAGGGTCCCCCAGGGGTTATCCCAGCTCAGGGTCCCTCAGGGGTTATCCCAGCTCAGGGTCCCCCAGGGGTTACCCCAGCTCAGGGTCCCTCACGGGTTGCCCCAGCTCAGCACCTCCCGTCACTGCAGGGAGAACCACGAGGAGCCTCAGGCCCCTCTCAGCTCTGGAGGAGGCCCATCACTCACTCTCGATGGCTTGGCTGTAGGAGGAGCTGATTGTAGAGCCCAGGTCTCGGACACTGAATTTCACCTTAGAGAGGAAAAGCCAGGTTAAACAGCAGGGAACTGGAGCTGCTGTGGGCACTGTGTGCTCTGGGCTTGCCTCTGCACAACGTCACTGAACACAGGGACAGCCTTCAGAGCTGCAGAGGACTTTGCAGGAAGTCAGACAGACACCTCACCCACCACAGAGCAGCAAAGGCTTTCCTGCCAGAGGAACAGGAACCTTCCCAAGGAGTCCCCGCAGCACTGCTGGGTGCCACAGGCCCCACCCCTCCCCAGGGGTGCAAAGCTTCCAGCCCCTCCCCAGGTGTACAAAGCTTCCAGCCCCCCACCCCTCCCCAGGTGTGCAAAGCTTCCAGCCCCTCCCCAGGTGTGCAAAGCTTCCAGACCCCTCCACCCCTCCCCAGGTGTGCAAAGCGTCCAGTCCTCCCGGTGTTCTTGCAGCACCACCCCAACCCCAGCACCACACCAGGGGTCCCTGTCACAAAGCCCCGGTCCCTACCGTGCCCCCGTGCAGGGGGTGTCCCCGCAGCTCCTGGCACCGGGGGTCCTGCCAGCCCTCGGGGTTGCCGCGGAGCACGCGGGGGAAGGCGGCGGCACAGTCGGAGGCCAGAAACTGCAGCACCTGCCACGTCCTGCCGCCGTCCTGAGAGCGCTCGATCAGCATCGCTGCGGGCGGCGACTGCGGGAGGGGACAGGGACAGGGACAGAAGAGACAGGGCTGGCACCTCGGGGTGACACCTCGGGGCAGGGACAGACACGGGGTTGGCACCGCGGGGTGACACCACGGTGTGACACCACGGTGTGACACCTCGGCAGCTCCCACAGACACCAACCCTGAAGTGCAGCACGACGCTGTCCAGCTGGAACAGCTGCTCCAGGTCCAGCTGCAGGGACACGCGCTCCACACCTGCGGGCACAGAGAGGCACGTCACAGGGACACGGGGACAATAACCAGTCAGGTCGGTCATTTCCTCCCCATTCACGGAACTCAACCCCCTCAGGGGGTTGCTGGCAGCAGTTTGTGTCGGGGTGACGCCGGTGGGGGACCCTCACCGTTCTGGGACTGCCACCAGCGCGCGCGGCCGGCCGAGGACAGGACGTTCTCCACGCGGTGCCCGCTGTAGCTGTGGGGCAGCCTCGAGTCACACCTGCAGCATTTCATGCTCCACTGCAAAGGAAAGGACGGCGGGAGTGACCATCCCGGAGGGAAAGGCCCCAGGGGTGAGGAGGAAAGGCGGGGTGGGTTCATTAGGGACCAAAGAGCATCAGCACAGCTCGTTTAGGAAGAGCTGAAGGCAAGACTGACAGCACACAGCCTCAAGTGCTCCCCTCCACACCTTGTTAAAAACCACAGCTCAAGGCTTTATGGACTAAAAACCAAACCCAAAATGCCTTTGACTAACACAGATTTTTGGCGAGCCATCCTCACTGCGGCTTTTTAAGCAACACCCCCTGGTTTCCACAACTTGATAGAAAGCCCGTTGGAGCTTTTCAGGACTGGTTTGCCCTTTCCACACTGCCGAGGCACTGTCTGGTGAACACAAGGGCCTTTCTCTCCTGTCCAAGGGCTCTCCCCCGGGAGGAGAGCAGGAGCAAACAGTGGGTGAGAAGCCAGGGGGTGGGAAGTCGAGCGGCTCAAAGTTCAGCCCTTCACTTGAGCAAGTGAGCCAAGGAGTAAACAGAGATTCAGCACGGGGAAATGTGGGGACGGGAGAAAACCGTCCCCCGGGGAGCAAACAAATACCCCAAAATGTCACCGACCAGGCAACGCTCCCTGCAGGCACCAGCAGCCGCCACCGCGGGGCTCCGGAGCCGGCCCAGAGAGGGGCAGGAAGCGCCAGGAAAGAGACGGAGCAAGAGCCGGGAGTGGGGCAGGGCTGGACAGCAGCCAAGGGGAGAGGCAGGCGCGGGGTGGGCGAGCAGGTTGGGCGAGGACCACCCCAAAAGTGGGATGGAGACGGCTGGGGGAGGCCAGGGTGGGGAAGGGCATGGCCTGAGGGGGGTGGGAAATTAATTAGGAGATGGTGGATTAGGAGATGGGGAATTAGGAGATGGTGCCAGGGCCCACAGCAGCATCCCCAGGGCACACGGGGCGGGGGGACTGAAGCACTTGGAGTGGAGCAAGTGCCAGGGACTGCAGAGACCACTGGGAGGGGAAAGATGCTGCTGAGGGCATGGAATGATGGGCTCAGCACCTCCAGCCTGGTGCAAAACAGGTTATCCAGAGAAAGTGTGGCTGTGCTGTTCCTGGAAGTGTCCAAGGGCAGGTTGGATGGGGCTTGGAGCACCCTGGGACAGTGGGAGGTGTCCCATGACAGGGCACTGACCTGCATCACCTTCTCCAGCCAAGCCGTGTGGGATTCTGAGCTGTCAGAGCAGCTCCCAAAGGGAGCAGTGGGACACGTCTGTCCCACAGACACAGCCCAGAGCCCGGGGGATCAGGGAGGATCAGCAGAGATGGCAGCAGCCGGCCCTGACAGCTCAGAAGGGTCACCCTGGGTGCAGAGCGGGTCTGGGTCTGGCAGGGGCACAGCTGGAACAGGGAAGGCAATGAGACACCCCTGCAGGGCTGCCAGGGGCTGCAGTGGCTTCAGGTGACACCAGAGGCACGGGCAGGCTGGGACCCCGGTGGGAATCAGCTTTCAGTGCCTGAGCAGGGACGTGGGGTGACAAGTGACAAGCAGCACTTCACTGTCAGCTCTGTGATAAAACTTTCCACGGGATGCTTAAAACAGAGTCAAATCCAGCCCAAACCCAAACCAGGGCCCTTCACAGGGAAGGGACGGGTCTGTGCTCGGGAGGGCAGCAGGAACTGGCAGCCACAGGGTCATGGTGGCACCACCTTTTCTGGTTTCCCCTTTAAAAATTAATTTGTGGTTTACGAAAATTAACCTGTGGTTTCATTCCTAACACGGCCCAGGGCTGCTGGGCTCCGTCCCAGCCTGGGAACCCTTCCCCAGCCGGGTGCACAGTGAGATCCTCACTCGTAACCCATCTGTTTCCATATTCTCCACAATCTTTATGTTCTCTGCCTATAAATACCCCAGCACAGGAGTTGGCAAACTACAACAATATATTATAACAATATCACAGAGTAAGCAAACTTAGCACTGAGAATGTGTAATCGTGCAATTTCCCTGGCTCTACCAGTGAGAATCACAAATAATTGAATCAGGACTCGGCAGAAGCCATCTCAGATAATGGCCACGAGCAGCAAATTGTCAGCGAGCTGCAGGAATCACCCACAGAAATAATCCACTGAACAATTGCCAACCGTGATTAAACTTCCCGCCAGTTCCGACCGTGCTTAGCAAAGGAGAAGGGAAGGTTTCCTGCAAGGGGAAAGGTTAATCTCGGCTAAATTATTCATTAGGAGTGACTCGTGCATACTTGATGAGCCCATTCACACAGCCAGGGACAGCGGTGCTCCTCCGCAGCGGCCACAATGCAGCTGCAGCCCCACTGCAAACGTGGTGCTGAGTCAAAACGAAGCTGCAGCTGTGTGAGACAAACCCTTCCCAGGCAGCCTAGGGCTGTGCTGGGTGCAAAAAAAAAAAATTCTTTTTTTTTTCCCCCTCATTTTTTTTTTTAATTAAGACTAAAATTAACACTGGAAGCCAAATTCATTTCACGTCCTCGGAGTGAATTGTGAAAGCCCCGGATTGCACAACAGCAGGATCTGCTCTGACCAGCTGTGACTATGTGTCTCAAAGTTCCTCGGGACAGAGGGAATTACCAAAAATGACAGCCCAAAACGAGGAGAGATTCACCAGCACGTACCTTTTCCCAGCTCTTTCCCTTTTTTTTTTTTTTTAACCAGGCTCAGTGGAGCTGGGCCAGGATTACACGAGGGCTGCAGCTCTACGTGAGGAATGACAATGGAAATTTTGGGATCTACTCTGGGTCAGTGACCCCGGGGCAGCGCTGGCTCTCGGCACGTCCTCCCCTCCCAGCACTGGGCTGTCTTTGGGAAGGGCTGGGGGCTGCCAGGGCCGTTTTAGGAAGGTAAAAGAGGTTGTGGGTCGGCGAGGAAATCACTTCTCACCCTCCGTGCCTCCAAGCTACTCCAGAGTCACCCAAAGTGTGGCTCGTGGAGGTTCTGGGATTAAGGGAAATTCATTCCAGGCTTTTGAAAGATAATTCACAGTTCTGTGAGAGGGAAAACTACTGTGCTCGCAACAGACAGAGTCTTGCCTCAGAAATAAATGGAAAGAGGGAAAAGTCCACAAAGAACAAGTTGAAAATGCCTGAGCGTGGCAGCCAAGCGGGTTTGTGCCGCTCTCCTCCTGCCCTGGCCTCGTGCCCCAGCTCCTGAGCAGCCTCCCAGCCCATGCAGGGGCAGCAAACCTCACTCAGGTTTAACCTGATGGCCCCAAAGCTATTTCAGGAGCTCCTGCTGCCATTTTAACATGAGCAGAGAGCCCTTGAAATAAAAACCTCCTGTCACAGGAGCACAGCCCGAAATAAACTGCACTTATTCCTCAGCAGAAAGGGAAGCTGAGCCTGGAGCAGAGACCTCTCACAGCTGTGGAGACCTCGGGGGTCTCATCGCTGACCCAGCACAGAGAGCACAGTGCCCCTCGGGCTCCTGGCACTCAGCCTCCCCCAGGAACAACCCGGGAATTTGTGCAGAGACAGAGATTTGGGGTCATTAAACAATGGGGTGGGCAGCGAGCGCGAGGTACCGGGGGGACAAAGGCACCTGCCGAGCCAGGTGATGTGATTCCCCATCCCAGCCCGTTTTCTGCAGGACAGCTCTGTGCTCCAGCACTGTTCTCTGCAGGACAGGGCTGTGCCAGCCTCGTGGGGCAGGGATGCCGTGCCTGTGACAAAATCCGTACATTTGTCATGGGAAAAGGCAGCAGAAGTTCCCATGGCTCTGTCGTCGTGGTTAAACTTCCCAGTGGGCAGCCGGTCACCAAACTGGCCTGGGATTCAGTTTTGGAGCACAGATCTGTCACAGAATCATGGAGTTGAAAGGGATCACTGGGTCCAGACCCCAGCCCTGCACAGGACAACCCAAAATCCCAGCCTGGGCCTGAGATTCTCTTTGCTGTGACATCGGTGTCACTTCCCTGCCTGGCCGGTTGGAAATGACGCTGAAAAGGAGCTCTGGGGTTGTGCTCAAAACACAGAGAGAGGGCTCTGCCCCCCAGCTTGGACAAGCATCCCAGCGATGAGGCTTAAGGAAATGAAGTCCCTTTCCCTTAAAAGCGAGCACGTGGGTGCTGCTTTCCTCACCCCATCTGTTCTCACATCAGCAAAACTCCATCTCAAATCTGCCAGGATGATTTGACAGGCTGCAAACCCCAAACTGCAGCAGCTTATCCCACACCCTACACAGTCCTGCTGCAAGGCGGTGACGAGGTGTCTCCCAGCATGTGGCAATCTGCAGCCCCGAGGCCAAAAAAACGAGATACAGAGAAGGGAGGAGGGAAAAATGATGGGAAATAGGGTTTTTTCTTGGGCAGGTAAGGGGACATCCCTGCAGCCACGAGCAGGGCGTGCCCGAGTGCCTGAGTGAGATAATCCCCGAGCAGCAGCCTGTGCTCGCTGCCTTCCCTTCAACCCCTCTGCAGCACAAATTATTCAGTGCAAAGCCCTGACTCGAGGAAGAGGAACCCAAATTAGGAGCTGTGCTTTGGTCCCATCCGACCACAGCTATTCCATCCCTTTGTGGGTGCGCTGTGCCTGTGAAAAGCTCGCCGTGGGGCTGGAGTGAAAGCCAGCAGGGAGGCAGAGCTCTGGGGTGGGCTCCCAGCTCCCCGAGTGGCTCAGGCAGGTGGCCGGGCAGATGAAAGCACAGCCAGCCCCAGCAGGGCTCCAGATCCGTCTGGCGCTTCCCTCCTGGCAGACACGGGACGGTATTTCTGGAAGCAGCCGAAGAGGAGTCGGTGCCGAGGCTCCGGAGATGCTGCAGAGCAGCTCTGCCAGGCAGCTGGCACCGTCCCTCAGCAGGAGGGAGCCCTGTGCTGTGCCAGGAGCTCCCACGGGCTCACATCTCCCTCCCCGGCCTCCCACAGGTTCCCCTGGAGCTTCTCTCCTTCCCCATGGATGGCTCCAGACGGCAGAGCTGACAGAGGCGACTGCCCACCCTGCACCCAGTGCCCGCACAGAGCAGGTGAGGGATGGCAGAAAACCCCACGCTGACAACATCTTAAATATCAACATATCGATTTTTAAATACCAAAATATCAATATCTGCCAGGGCTGGGGGAGTGAGGACTCACAGTCACACCCCCCGACCTGCTCCAGGAGCACTAGCACAGGGACACAGCCCTGCTCCTGTCCCTCCTCCCCTGTCCTCTGGCTCAAGATCTCACAGGGGTGCTCAAGGTGTCCGTGAAAGCCACTCTGTGCCTCCCCTTGGCTGGTGGGAGCAGTGGGAGCTGCCCCGTGCTCTGCATACATTTATATTTACATATACAACATATATATTTACATCTATTCTGTGATTACAGGGAGAGAAGTGCGAACTGAGGCTTGAGTCACAGCTCAGCCCATCACACCGAGCCTTTCCTCAGCACCTCCCGGGCTCCAAACCCACCCTCGCTTATTTTCCTGTTTTATTTCATTTCCTTTCCCGGCTGCCTCCAGCGCCGGGTGATTTCCAGGCCGGGCCATTGGCCTGCCCTGCCCCATCTCTGCTCCGGTCCCTGCCCTGAGCTATAAACGGCAGCTCCGAGTGTCCTTTTTTGGCTTTCGCCGGGCTGAGCCCCCGGGGCAGGGATGGAGCAATCGGGAGTGCAAAGTATAAAGGTTAGAGGGATGTGGAGCCGGGGCAGACAATGGAGCAGAGGCTGAGGTTGATGAGTGACCACCAGAGTTGCAAAAGGGGCCTCCGGGGCCGGCAGGCAGCGCTGGCAGCCCCAGCACTGCAGCAGGGACAGCCACCCCTCGTCCCGTGCCCTCTGCTGAGCTTGCAAAACCACCTCCAGATTTGTACCTATTTGGCAAGCGAACAAGAGCAAGGCTTGTAACCAAAAAAAGACTCCGAAGAGTCTATAAATTAAACGTGCTTGCTTTTTATAGGACGGGAACAGGGTCCAGTTTTGCCTAAATTAGGGAAGTAGAGAAAGGGAGGGAAAAGTTAGGAAATGCCGGAGCCGTGGGGATTTCTCCCAAGCTGAGGGTTGGTACAATCAAACCTCCATCAGCAATTCCAGCTGCAGAACAGAAATCGGGGGATTTGCTCTCAGTAACTCTCAATCTCTCATTGCAGCAAAGGAAAGGAGCAAAATGTAAGTGAAGACCCCGTTCCCAGAGCTCGAACTGGAGAATCCAACTCAATGTTAATTATTCCACATCCCCTTTAACCCTGGTACTTGTAAGGCGAGGGACGAGGGATATGGAAACTGAGTAGTTTGGGGATTTGTAGCCTGGAAGAGACGGCTGCAGCCTTGCTCCCTGCCTTGCTCCAGGAGCCCCCACTCCCTAATCCTGCGCCCAGCTCACTCCTGCTCCAGCAGAGATGTCCAGGCTCCACTTCAAAGATTACAAATGACGCAGAGGATCGGAGTGATGCCCTTTGGAAGAGCTGCCCGGCTCAGGCAGAGGGGGTAACCAGCCCATTCCACCGCTGTGAGGATGAGCAGCTTAATCACAGTTTTCTCCACACACACTTCCCAAGCACAAGGTCCCCACGCCCCCTTTTCAAATAAAAGTCACTGCCAAAAGTCGTTGTTAAATGAAGGGGCACACTGAGGAGCAATTTTCCTCATCTATAAGCGGAAATTTGGAAGGAAAAACTAATGAAGCCGCGGGAAGCCGCAGGGGTTTATTCGTGTGGTGAGCACAAATCCTGATCCCTGGGAGCGGCAGAAGGGCTGCAGAAAAAGGGAGAGGAGGAAATGCCTGACTGTGTCTGTCAGAAAAGGCCCTGAGGGAGGAGAGGCGCTGCAGCCAGCCCAGCATCCAGGAGGATTCGCTGCTCACACCCCTCCGGGCCGGGAGCCGCCCCCTCCCTGAGCTCAGGGATGAGCGGAAATCTCTCCAGCCCAGCCAGAACATCACTGGCTCCACAACAAATCCGCTCACAAATCCCGGCCTTCAGTTTGCAGGGCAGTTAAAAGCAGGCTGACTCACTGGAGCTGGGCTTCAGTGCAGAAAACACTGCTCCACCTCCTTTCCTCTGCAGCAGCTCTTCCGAGAGCCTTCCTGCCTGTCCTGCGCTGAACCCCGGGGGCTCCTCCCCAGGCACTCAGGGGGTTAACAGCAGCCACAGGAAGGCTGTAGGAAATGCTCACAGCGGGGACACATCGCCCCTGCAGCTCTCAGCTCCGTGCTGGGGCAGATTTATCCCTAAACTCTCCTTCTCATGCGGTGGCAGCTCTGGGAATCTGCAGCTGGATGAAGCCTCATCCCCCCAGCAGGATCTCCTGCCCCCGCACACAACCAGGGACTGGAAATGGTTCACTTCAGCAGCTTTCCCAAGTCTTTGTGACAGACCCGAAACGTTCCCATTCATGACGAGTAAAACACGAGTTTAGTTCATAACTAAAACGTCCCGGGACAGGAGGGTTTGGGGTATTTTGCCAGGGTCTGTGGGCTTTGCTGCCCACACCCTGCCCCTGCCCTCCTGCCCAGCCCCTCGCCCCCGAGGGTGGCAGAGAAAAGCTCAAGGGGACTCTGCAATGACCCAGCACGGGTGGGAGGGGGACACAGCCCAGGACCACGGGACGATTTGGGTTGGAAAGGACCTTAAAGCTCATCCCATTCCACCCCCTGCCACGGGCAGGGACAACTCCCACCAGCCCGGCTCAGAGCCCACACACATCCCTGCCAGCAGGAGGGGAGGGTGGCATGGATGGAGGAATTCCCGTGCCTCGGGAGGGTCGGGGAACAGGGGCGGTACCTGCCAGCAGGAGGGGAGGATGGGATAGATAAAGGAATTCATCAGGAGGGTCGGGGAGCGGGGGCCGTACCTGTCCGTGGGGGGTGCAGTAGGTCTCGGGCTTGCTGAGGCCGCAGGTGGAGGAGGCTCTCAGGTGAGAGGCCCGTCCCAGCAGCAGGTCCCCGGGGGCAGGGTAACAGGCTCCCTGCGAACAGGCTCCCTGCGCTCCCAGGAGCCGTGGGGCAGCTGGAACAGCAGGAACAGGGATCAGGGCTGTGGCAGGGAGGCACAGACACCAACCAGCCTCACGGGGCAGGAGCTGTGTGCTGCTGCACGGGACCACCACGCGTGGGACAACCCCCCCAGTGCAGGTGCCAGCAAAGAGAAGGGCATTTCACCCCTCAGGACCTTTGTATTTCAATAAGAGTGCTTTGTACTATGAGTCACTTCCAAAACACTTCCTTGCCCTGGCCCCAGGTTTTGGGCTGCAGGGATGCTCTGTGCCCCTGCTCATGGAACTGCCCAGCCCTGGTGGCGTCCCTTGTACCCAGAGCCAGCCCTGATGGTGTCCCCTGTCCCCAGAGCCAGCCCTGGTGATGTCCCCTGTACCCAGAGCCAGCCCTGGTGATGTCCCCTGTCCCCAGAGCCAGCCCTGCAGCTCAGGACAGGGAGCAGCAGCCTCCTGCCCACCCCCAGCACTGTGATCAAACTCAGACTCTGCTGCTGCTGCAGATACAAAGCTTCCATCAGCAGTGGTGCTTTTGGCCAGCTGGAGCCCCGTTCCTGTGGGAGCCCCGTTCCTGTGGGAGCCCCGTTCCTGTGGGAGCCCTGTTCCTGTGGGAGCCCTGTTCCTGTGGGAGCCCCGTTCCTGTGGGAGCCCCGTTCCTGTGGGAGCCCTGTTCCTGTGGNGGGGGGGGGGGGGGAATCCAGACTAATGAAGAGGAAAATCAGATGCTCCGAGTGAATTTGCCTCTAACGCAATGAACCCCTGGCCCAGCCCCGCTGGTGCCCGGCGGGAGTGCGGGGCTGGAGGGAGGGGATGGAGTGTGCACACACACCCCCACGGCCCCGGCCACCCCTCCCGGGCTCTCCTTGTGCTCCAGCCCCACCCTCACCCCGCGCTTCCAGAGTCTATCCCAGACCCCAACCCCTCGCGCGGTGCCCCGGAGTCACATTCCGGGAAAAGGAGAAATCCATAAAAACCTCCTGTGAGCGTCTCCGGCGGGGAAAGGAGCCCCGTGGGACAGCCCAGGGGAGGGAATGCTGCCGGCACACACCCGCAGCGAGCCGAGAGCTCACCTGGCCTGTCCCCTGCGGTGTCCCCGCGTCCCCCCGGCCGCCGTGACAGCGCTGTGAGCGCCGGCTGAGCCTCGCCGGCTTTAAACGCGCAGCTGCCTCACCTGCCGAGAGGGTGCCTGTGGGTGCAGGGATGATGATAAAGGAGTGATTCAGGGATCCCCAGACATCCACACCCTGTTCTGTTAGCGCATAACTCATGACAGCTCCGGGACGGGCACAGCGCGCACACAATGCCCCGGGCACGGCGGGGCGGCGGGGAAAGCCCGCTGAAAAACCGGGGTGAAAAGCCGGGGTGAAAAGCCGGGGTGAAAAACAGGGGTGAAAAACCGGGGTGAAAAGCCGGGGTGAAAAACAGGGGTGAAAAACCGGGGTGAAAAACAGGGGTGAAAAACAGGGGTGAAAAACCTGGGTGAAAAACCGGGGTGAAAAACCCATCTGGGGCTCGTTTAACCCCCCCGGGGCTGCGGGGGAGCCTCGGAGCCGCTGCGGGGCTCAGCATCCCCCCGGTGCTCGCCCACCCTGCCGGGCAGGGTTGGTTTAGCCCCAGCTGACAGGGCAGTGCCGCTGTCAGCACCTCAGCTCGGCCGTTTAAAGCACTGATGGAATCAGCAGCATAACTTTATTATTATTTCACTGCGGCGGCAAAGCAAGAAACTTTTAGAAACCCGTTTGAAGCGGGGACTGTTGGGCAAAGGCGAGTGAGAGCGCAGCCACCACCATCCCAGCGCTGCTCACACGCTGGACTTCAGCTAAAACAGCTTTTCATCTTCAGGAAAACTTTATCGAGCCTTTTCCATTTAATTCAGTGGGACAACCCCGAAGTCACCTCCTGCCCCATCCTGCTGAGGGGCTCAGGTCACTCCAGGTCTCCCTCCCCGTTGTTTTGCTGTTGGGGTCACCCATCTGCCAGCCCCACCCTGGGTGACACAGGCACGGCAAGCTGGGGACCAGCAGGGCTGCGCACAGAGCTGGAAAGAAAAGAAATATTGTCCCTGAGGCTACAGTGTGTAAAGCCGGGCTGAGGTGTGGCTCACCTGGGCGTGCCCGCCCTGCTGGGGCTCAGCAATGCGGTCACGCCGCATTCCTCCTCCCCAGCCCGGCCGGCGGCACAGGGGAAGCGAGAACAAACCCCGGAATGGCTAAAACAGAAAGGGAGGGATGAGACGTGCCCCGAGCTGCCGGCACAACCCCTCGGTGTAACCTCGTGTGTGTAAAGTGCTCCCTCCGACGGCAGACTTGCCCGAGCGAGGTAAAACATCACCTGCAGGGCCGGGCTCCGCAAGTTCAAACAAGAACAAAACCGAGGAAAAGGCTCGTTTGCAGGATATCGACTGCAAACCAAGGAAAACGGGAAAGGGAAAAGCTCGGCTGTGAACGGGCGGGGGCAGGGGGTCCTTGGGAGCCCAGGGTGGGTGCTCAGGGGCAGTGTGGCCGGGGCAGGGGGTCCTGGAGAGCCCAGGGTGGGTGCTCAGGGGCAGTGAGGCTGGGGCAGGGGGTCCTGGAGAGCCCAGGGTGGGTGCTCAGGGGCAGTGAGGCCGGGGCAGGGGGTCCCTGGGAGCCCAGGGTGGGTGCTCAGGGGCAGTGACCCGGGGCAGGGGGTCCTGGAAAGCCCAGGGTGGGTGCTCAGGGGCAGTGAGGCCGGGGCAGGGGGTCCCGGAGAGCCCAGGGCCCTGACAGGAGCCAGAAGGCTGGGACAGGGGATGTCCTGGGTAGCGGGGAGGGAACGTTGCAGATGGAGATTGGAGCTGATGGTAAAAACGCGCCACAGGAAATAAAAGGTGAGCACCGGGGCGACCCAGGATCAGTGGGACAGACAGGGGGGTGCTCACCGGGCTGGAGTTCCTCTCCAGCTCAGCCTGTGCTCACCTGTGCCTCAGAGGGCTGGGCCAGACATTCCCTGGAAAACAAACACCATTAAACCCTGCAGGAAATCATGCTCTGAGTCATGGGCCATCCCTGCCCTGCCGAGGGGACATTACCCTGCAGACAGCCTCTCCTCCAGGAGCGGATCAGCAGCAGCCGCTGCCTCCCGGTGCCCAGGGACACCCACAGGAGCGGGGCAGCCTGAGCTGCAGCATCTCTGGCCCAGCCCAGCAGGGCTGGCAGGGGCAGGAAGGCTGGAAGCACCTTTGCTGCACCAGCAGCTGATTTACGATGGAAAAAGCAGGCGGAGGGATGGTCTGTGTGTGCCGAGCAGGGTCTCGGCACAGGGGAGGGCAGAGCACAAACCCCCAGCCCCCTCCAGCCCCGACTCCCCAGAGCTGGGATGATGAAACCTCACCGGGCAGCACAGCCTGAGCCCTGACAGGTGCCTGCAGCCTTCGTGGGAAAAGCCTGGAGAGTCCTGGGACACGGAGCTGGAGGCACTGAAGCTGCTGGGGAAGAGGAAAACTCGGGAGGGTTTTGTCAGGGGTAAGAAATTGTGTCTCGTGTTTAAACTTTTTGACAACTCAGTTGCAAGATTAATGATATCAGTAATAAAAGAGGTTTTCCTCCACCTAATCTTTTCATTTCCCATTTTAATTCAAGTCTGACCAGTAAACCATCTCCTTATTCCAGCAGAGGTGATTTAAATCACTGGCTTTGCTAATTACCATGATCTCCTTTAAAAGCATTTCAGGAATTCCCGACAGAATTCCAATTCATGTTCTGAAAACCTGCTCTGAAAGCAAATAAAACTTTGAACCGAAATGCCACCGACCTACTTTAGGTTTAAATTCCAGTAACGTTGGGAGCCGGCTCCAAAGTGCAGCAGCCCGGTGAGCCCAGGCTCCCCCTGCAGCCCCTGCCAGAGCCAGCTGTGGGCACAGCTGGAACACCGCGGTGCTGCCAGGGAGGGGACGGCTCTGCCCAGCACTGAGCTCAGGCCCTCCTCCACACCCAGCCCTGGAGCAGAGGAGGTGTCCTAAATCGGAATCAGAATCAGAATCAGAAGGTTGGAAAAGACCTCCAGGATCATCGAGTCCCACCCAGCCCTGACACCTCAACTAAACCCCGGCACCAATCCCACACCCAGGCTTTGTTTGAACACACCCAGGGCTGGTGACCCCACCAGCTCCCCGGGCAGACCATTCCAGTGCTTTATCACCCTTTCTGTAAAACACTTTTTCCTGATATCCAGCCTGAATTTCCCTCGGTGCAGCCTGGGGCTGTGTCCTCTCGGAGAATGAACCAACCCCAGCCGAGCACAGCCACCTCTCAGGCTCCCGTCAACGGCAAAGCAAAGGCTCAGGACTTGCCCTGAAACTGGGTTTTCCTTTTCCCCTCCAGCTCCTTTCCCCACCCCACGCAGTTCCCCGTGTCCTGGCTCATGATGGGCGGGCACAGAATCCCCCAGTATGCCCAGTGTCCCCAGTATCCCCATGGAGCAGGAGGGGCTGGGCAGCACAGCCCCCCCAGGCACGCAGGGACACTGTGCAGGGCTGGCAGGGCACAGGCTGGCACTGCGCCCACTTCCCACCAGGACCTCGATAAAATTACCCTCGCTGTGTTATTTTTGTCACGTCCCCATTTTCTAAACGGGAAAATATTCCATTAGGAAAGAGTCCAGCTCCCCTCTGGAGGGTTTGGGCTTTTCCAGGCAGTGGAATGGGGGGGTCTCTGCAGCCCTGGTGCCAGCCAGCAAATCCCCCCACGGCCTCCCCCTGCACCATGCAGGGCAGAATTTTAAATTTAAGGGGCACTCAGGAGCCCCCTGTAAGCCACAGATTGTCCCCGTGTGTGACACAAAGGACACGCTGTTTGCAGCTCAGGCCTCCCCCAAATGCTGGAACTGGAACGAGGCCCTGGCTCTGCACAGGTTTGAGCTGCCCAGGTGAAACAGAGCCTGGTGCCACCTTCGCTGCCCTCCCCGGCTGGGCTGAGGGCTGGGCATAGCCACGGGGCTCACGCTGCTCACAGACACCGTGTGACTGACCCTTGTCCCCTCAGGGCCATGTGGGACATGAGGCAACAGCTCTGTCCCGTCCTCATGCTGCTGCCAGGCCCACCAGGGCAGGGCTGTGCCACATCCCAGCAGCTGGCACCCACAGGCTGGCCGAGGGCTGTGTCCCGAGGTCCCTTCCACAAAACAGGACAGGACTGGGTACCAAGCAGCCCAGTCCCTGTGGCTGTGCCTGTGTCCCTGTCCCAGTGCCTGTGTGCCCTGCCCCAATCCCTGTGCCTGTGTGCCCTGCCCCAGTCCATGTGCCTCTGTGACCAGTCCCAGTCCCTGTGGCTGGTCCTGTGTGCCCAGTCCAGGGCAGCAGTCACTCCTCACAGCAGCAGAGCAGGTCACCACCACAGTGACCAGGTCACCACGGCCCGGCCACGTGGCCAGAGCTGTCCTCACCCGGTGTCCGTCAGCCTGGGGGAGGCTCCTCTCCGCCCCCCAGCAGGCACAGCCGGGCTAGTGGAACCAAACCTGAATTATTTTATTCCTTTTTGATAGGACAGACCTTTTAACGTGCCTTGCTGGGCTTGAGGGTTTCCTTTCCTTTTTCTGTCCTTATCCCCTCGAGGGTTTCAGGGTGACACCACCTCCAGCAGCTTGTGCCCGCTTGGATCAAACATCCTGAAAATTTCCTGGAGCTTCCTACGGGGGTGTTCTGGCAGGAGGGGCAGCTCCCTTTCCCTCCCAGCTCCTTTCAGGGCATTTCTCCTCCCCGAGCCTCCAGCACGCTCCCGCAGCATGGCCAGCGCCTGGAGAGTGCCAGAGCCGGGACAGTGAAACCTGAGCTGAGCCACCTGTAGCCCTCTCGGGGCCGCCAGCTCCTCATTCCAGCCCCTCATTCCAGCCCCTCATTGCAACTCCTCATTCCAGCCCCTCATTCCAGCCCCTCATTCCAGCCCCTCATTCCAGCTCCTCCCGCAGCCAGGGCAGCCCGTTCCTGTCCCCCGGAGCATCACCGAGGTTATCCCGGTGCACGGCCGGCCCTGCCAGCGGGAGCCCTGTGTTATAACGTGGATTATAAATTGTAATCCGCAAAGTTTGTGCTACATGGTTAATAACTTTGCAGTGCAGATATAATGTTTTATTTCTGCCGTTAATAATGAAAATTCAGTATAGTAGCAGCAGCCAACATAGTAGTTACTTAAACTGTGTGTTTAGTCAAGACAACATCCAGGGAACGTGTAAAGACCCTGCCATTGACACAGTATGCTTAAACTATTGATACAGTGTGCTTAGACAAAATAACAGATGTTATTCTGTTTGGCCAGAATAGCATCCAGTAAACATGTAAAGAAGACCCTGCCATTCATATACCAACTATCAGCATCTGCCATTCAAAAAAAAGCATAAACCAAGATCCAAGCTACAAGTAATAATAGAAGAGCACAACCATAAAACACGCGTGCTCTAAAACAGCAAACCCAGGGAGGGACCGTGCAAAACAGTTTCTGGAATATGAGGACTAGTTTAGGAAAAAAATATTACTGTTCAACAAAACTAATGCAATTAAAGAAGTATTTAAAAGGCCTCTGAAATAAATAAATAAATAAATAAATAGATGAAGAAGAAGAAGAAGGAGAAGAAGAAGTTATAGATTGCTAAATGCCAAGTCACCCGGCCGCCCGTACTTCCTTTTTACTTAATCTGTTTCCTAATTGTCTTATTTTTTATTATTAAACCTATTTCTTAAAATTTACCAGGAAAGTGGACTCTGTTTTTCACACCCGGCCTTGGAAAGGAGCCCCGGGGCAGCGGCTGCAGCTCAGCATCACCTGCACCCTCCTCCAGGGCCATTCCCGGCAGGTTTGGAGCTGAGGAGCATCATCCCCCCCGTGCCACACATCCCGGCCTCCCCTCCCTGCAGGATTTGGGTTAAGCCGAGGCTGCTGACGTTGCTCTGGAAGTTCAGGCAGAGCTCTTCCCTCCCCGTGACGTTAAACTCGTGCAGCTCCCCCAGCCGCAAAGCCCGGTTTAATCAAAGTCAAGATTAAACCCGGCAGCGTCCTGGTGCAGACTCTCCTAAATGAGATTTGGAACAGCTAAAATTAGTCTAATTTTGCGCTAATCATTAATGGTTTTATCCACGCTTAATTCAATTTAAATGTCCACACAACGAGCTTGCATAGACTCCGTTGCTGAAATCTAAACCAAAATTGAATTAAATGTTGTTCAATTAGATCAACACAATTGGAGCGCTGCCACGAGGAGTGTTTGCCAGAGATGATTATCAGCTGACTGGTTAATGCTGAAAATTACCCTGAGCTCTGTGTGATCCCAAAAGCTCCAGCTCTCAGTACTTTGGGAACGCGTGGACATCTCCATCAGCATTTAATGAACCAAAATACCTTCCCAGGCCCTCAGAAAAGGACTTGCTAACACAAGGTTCAGCAGGCAACAAAAACCCTGCCTGAAAAAAAAAAAAAAAAAACCAACCAAAAATCACTTTTTTTAGGTGAAAAGTCACGATGCCAACAGTTCACGGCGACCTTTGTGTCGGGGGCCGGGCGCAGCTCAGCCGCTGCCGCTGGGGTTGAGCGGGGCCGGGGCCTGTCCCTGGGAGCTGGGAGGGGTCAGCACCGTGACCCCCAAAGAGCCGGGGGAGGAGCCCTGACCTTGACCTTCCCCTGTCTGGCCGCTGTCCCCTCCAGCTATCTTTTCTCCAATGGCCATTTTGTTGAGTGTTGCAGAAGAGGAAAAAAAAAAAAAAAACAAAAAAACCACGGCCCCGAACAGCAGGAATCAGCTGCAACCTCGGCTGCCAAGTTGGCAGAGAAGATAAGGACCCTTTATTTAAAGTAATGAAATCCCAGACGCTGAGGAGGGATAGACAAGTCTTTAGCAACTTTTACAGCCAGTCTTGCAATACAATTTCCTAAGCAGACTCAAAACTTGGGGGGGGGGAAAAAAAAAAAAGAAGAAAAAAAGCAAAAAAAGTCCGAGTTTTCATCAGCAGCATTTCCTTGGAGCGCTGCGCTGCCGGGGGGGAAGGGGCAGCTCCACCGGCCCGGGACGTGCGGGGTGTGAGGGATGTGAGGGATGTGAGCAGCCAGGAGTGACTCAGTGCCCCGCACACCCCCCACGGCACAGCCCGGCCAGGACGGGGAAAACCCGACCGGCTCAAGGACCGCGTCCCTTTTTGGGGCGGGCCCGCAGGGCTCACAGTCTCACGGGCAGGGAACCCGGCAGTGTGTGAGGGATGGAAGCCTGGGCAGGAGGAGGGGAGGAAGGGAGGACATTGTCACCCGCAGGGCTGCGGGGACAGGAAGGGCACACACAGCACCAGCCGCTCCCATCCCCAGGTATTTATGTCACAGAGAGGTTTCCCTCAGCTCAGGGGCATCACACCCACACCCCCCCGTGCCACTGGGCCTGTGTGCCATGGGCAGGGCTAAGGGGACCCCCCTCCTTCCCTCCCTGGCCTGGGGACAAGCTCCCTTCATCTCCAGCTGCTCTGGAGATGGACCCCCTCGGGCTGTTCCTCTCCAGGGATCCAACCTCCTCCACAGCATCCCTTGGAGGCTCCCTCGGAGCTTCACCTCCGTCCACAGGCACCAACCTCTCCCCTAAAACTGCTGCTACGACATCAGCCTGTACTGTAACTTCTGTACACTGGCAGAGCAATTCCCACCATCTCAGCCACATGGATCAGCCAAGAAATCCACCCCAGAGTCCGTCATCTGCAGCAAATCCCAACAGCTCCTCGTGGCTTTAGCAGCTCCCTAAGATGTGCACGGAATCCACAGGATTCCTGCAGGCAGAGCGGTGTCTGTGCTCCGATGGACCCTNGATGATGATGATGATGATGCAATCGTTCTTGCATCATCAGTAGCGCCGGGGGTTAGTGGTGCAACACTCCCTGGCTGCAGCCCAGGCAGGCACAGCGGCAGCTCTGCTTCTGCCCGGGATGGAAACAACCCCGTCCTGCAGGTGGCACAGGGGGTGACACCCAGGGGGTGACACCGAGGGGGTGACACCGAGGGGGTGACACTGAGGGGGTGACACCGAGGGGGGGTGACAGAGTTCCGGCATCAAGTGCAGGAGAAGGGAAGAGCAGTGGGTCTTACGCTGATGTAACTCCCTCCAGCTTTGGAGTTTCCAAAAGTTCCTCTCACTCCCAGGAACTCGGGGGCTGCAGAATCACCTGCTGACGGTTCCCTTCGCCGTGAGGCACCTACAGAACTTTTCACAAACACCTCACACCTCGGCCTGGGTGACACCGGCCCCCCGGTGCTTCCCTGGGGCATTTTCTCCCCCATTTCCCCAGGAGAATGGGCAGCAAGGCGGGGGCATTTTGCTGAATCGGCCGCACAGCCCCCAGCCTCGGATCCAAACGCTCCCTGCTTTAGGAACTATGGACACAGACCCTGTTCCTCCCTCCCAGGCAATCAGCAAAGCTTCTCGAACATATTAAATATTGATTGCAGATGCGGGTACAGAGCCGCACAGCAAGTCAAGCATCACGTCTCTAGTTTGGGAATCAGACTTTGAAACAATTTGAAGGTTTTTTGGAGGGGGTAACACCAGAAGTTTTTTAAGAGAAAGAGGAGAAATGGAAGGAGGGATAGGAAAACACGAGGAGAAATGGAAGGAGAAATAAATGGAA
>VZDJ01000268.1:355746-534381 GCA_008694505.1 Cyanoderma ruficeps | reverse complement strand
GGGGGGGCCAGGCTGGCCCGAGCCCCGGCCCCGCTCCCGGCCCGGCCCCCGCCCGCCCCGCCAGCGATAAAAGGCGGCGGCGCCGGGCCCGGGCAGCAGCTGCAGCGGAGCGGCCGCGACAGCGACAACAGCTCCGGCACAGCCCCGCAGCACCAGCGCAGCGCTCACCGCACAGCACAGCCCGGCCCCGCAGCGACACCGCCGGTAAGGGCTGCAGCGGATGGGGGACGCCGGGGGGATGCCCTGGGATGGGGACGCCGCTGGTCCCAAAACGCGGGGGGACCGGGACCAGCAGCGTGCGCCGCTCACCGCAGCCTGGGGAGGGTCTGCCCTGTGCTGGGGAGGGTCTGCCCTGTCCTGGGGAGGGTCTGCGCTGCCCTGGGGAGGGTCTGCCTGCCCTGGGGAGGGTCTGCCCTGCGCTGGGGCACCGCGGGGACAGCGTGGGTGCGGCAAAAATCCCCCATAAATCCCCCATCCCCATTTAAAGCGCAGCCGGGGAGTCTGCGGGGAGCTCAGGGAGCCCGGAGCGCTCTGCCGCCGCAGCAGCCGGATTTTAACTCACGTCCCCTCTCTCTGCTCTTCCAGAACTGACACCTAAACCTGCTGCTGCTGCTGCAAAAGGAAAAATGGAAACCATGCACGAGCTGATCCCCTTCGCCAAAGAAATGCTGAGCCAGAAGCCCAACAGGAAGATGGTCAAGCTGTACATGCTGGGCAGCGTGCTGGCCTTCTTCGGGGTGGTCATCGGCCTGGTGGAGACCGTGTGCAGCCCCTTCAGCTCCGAGGGCAGGCTGGAGGAGGACGAGGAGGACAAGAACAAGCCCGCGGCGCCCCGGCAGCGGCGGCCGCCGCAGAAACGGGAGGATTTGGTGCTGGACAAGGGCAAGGAGCCGCCGGCGCTGCAGAGGGCTCTGGTGACCCGGCACCACGCGTCCTAGGCCGGCTGAGCCCCGCACGGACTCCGCCCGGCCCGGGGGTTCCAGCACGGAGAGGAGGCTCGGCTGAAGGAGGCTGCACTCGCCGCAAGGGAAAGGGTTTTATTTGCTGCTGTGCAGCAGTGGGGGAAAAATACCTTTTGTTGGTATAAACCCGTGCACGATGCACAGCACGGTTTCTTATTTTTTCTTACGGACGCATTTTACAGCATTTTGCAAGGTCAATAAATATTTTCTATGGTACCGGCGCTCTCTCCTTGCTGCGTTTATTTCCAAAGCCCTCTGGCGCTGATTTTCACAGAGGTTTTGCTCCCAGCTCCGGCTCGTTTTGAGGGGCGGGGGGCCAGGGGACGGTGCAGGAGGGGGCCGCCCCCTCCCCACAAAGCCCAGTGGGGCTGCTCTGGGCTCTGTTCCGTCTGTCCCTCTGGCAGCTGCTCCTTCCCCGAGGGCCACCCGGGGAGGAGGAGGTGGCACTTGGCCCCGAGCTGGAGGTGTGGCCGTCCTTCAGGGGTTATCTGGGTTCAATGGCACAGATTTGTCTCTGCCATGGCCGTGTGCTCACAGAGATGGTTTAATAGAAATCAAAACCCAATTCTTGCCCTGGCAAACCTCCCAACAGGCTCCAGCTGCTGCACAGCTAAAAATCTGGGAAAAAAAAAACCCCCAAAAACCCCCAAACCTTTCTGCCTTTCCTGGGATCTTTCACAAAGCCACCACAGACAGCTGATTGTGCAGGGGAATATTGGCCCCACTGCCACAGGGTGTCACAGATGGAAAAATCCGGACATGGCACAGTCAGTCTGGAGAGTGTGGAAACTGTTCCAGGCTTCAGCCTCTATTCAGAGCACTGCCAGGATCATTAGAGGACTTTCACCTATTTAAAAATGTTCTGGGGCTTAGCAAGAATCTGTTGCATTTGGGACTGTGTCATGTCATCAAATAAAGTGTCCAGCCCGGCACAGCTGAGTGATGCTGACCACACTTCAGAGGGGAGGGCAGGCAAAGAGGCCCTGCCAGTCCTGAGCAGGGCAGAAAATCCTCTTTTATCTGCTCAGAGACACCCGCAGGGCAGGGGGAGCAGCAGGATACACCTCGAACACAAACTGGGAGATGCACCAGCGCTGTGCCACTCTCCAGCTAAAAACAAAACGATTGAGCCAAACACCGGGTCATGGAAAATGAAAAATCTCTGCCAGACCTCAGTGCCCAGTGCCCAGCTCCTCCCCGAGCTGCACAAGGTAAAATCAGGACCCGAAAATACCAGAATGTGGCTGGAGTTTGTGATTCCATTTTCATTATACATAGCCCACAATTCATTTTGTTGACGATGATTTCTGGTACCAAAACAAACAGAGTGAAGACAGAACTCTACCCAGCATCTGCACAAAAACTCCGCTCAAGCTTTACATCAACTTTCAAGTATCCTTTCCTCAATTAAAAGTGTAATCCAAATAGCCTTTGAGAATTACTTCATGTAATCTCTAACAAACCCTTTTGTCTCTGGCAAGTCTGAACAATCCCCCTCCTCGCTGACACCAGTGGAAGTTTCATGGGAAAACAGGAGAATTCCGGCCTGAGGGGAGCCATCAGCTGAGGAGCGTCATTGTCCTGCCCATTCCAGCCTTTAAAGAGGTTTTACATGTTCGGCGGGGCCCCAGGGGCAGGGCAGGCCGGGCTGGAATTCCCTGTGGCACAGACAAAGTCGGGAGCTGTGTCCTGTGGCTGCGTCGGGGATGGAAGCGCCCCCAGGTCTGGTGTGTCCTGCATCAACCGGAGCCCGGCACCCACCGGGATTAAACCGAGGTGAGAGTCCCCGCCCCGGCCAGGGCAGCTGCTAATCGTCCCCCAGTTAGTGTCCTCTGCCACTTCCAGGGGTCTCATCCTGCCCTGTGGGAAATGAGGACTTGGAAAGGGAGGAGAGGGAGCTCCTGAGCCCCGAGGTGAGCGGGGGGGGTCCCGGTGAGCCCTCCCAGGCCGGCCCCCCATCACCACTCCAGGTCTGCCTGCCCTCCTCTTCCTCATGTTCCAGCCCCGGCGTTATGAGCTTACAGCAAAGAGGGTTGTGAACAGTCAAAATAGCTGCTGCTAAGACAGCTAACGGGATTAGACGGGGTCCTGCGGAGGACGGGCTCTGTCCTGCAGGCTGGGATGGTCACCAGACACAGCTCACCGTGCCAGGCCAGCCCGGAGGTCAGCCCTGCCCTTCCCCCGGGGACAGCCGGGAGCCGAGGCAGCGCTGGCTCTCTGCAGAGCGGGCAATTAGACCAGTGTTAATCACTGATTTTACCGCAACGACCGCGAAAAGTCTCGTTTAAACCACACGATAAATTCAGGGTGACCCCTTTGGCACCACTCCAGAAGTGACCGGGACAGACCGGTCCGATGCAGCAGAGAGAAAGGCTGCAGCAAGGCTTGCTCATCTTTAAAGCCCAGCACAGGCTGCCTGCAGCCCAGCACAGCTGCATCCCGGCAGAAACTGCAGCACAGCCACAGCAAACGGCATTGCCACAGCATCATCCCCACAAATTCATCCCCACAGCATCATCCCCACAAATTCATCCCCACAGCATCATCCCCACAGCACCATCCCCACAGCACCAGCACAATCCCCACAGCATCATCCCCACAGAATCATCCCCACAGCACCATCCCCACAGCATCATCCCCACAGAATCATCCCCACAGCATCATCCCCACAGAATCATCCCCACAGCCCTCGGGCAAACTGCAAACACAAAGCTGAATTATAAACCCTGAGACAGAGCAGAGAGAAAGCAGATGGGAGAACGCACACAGGACCGGGGAGCACTGGGCAGAGCAGATGAAGCATTTAAGGCAGAGTTAAACCCGGATCCTGAGGGACAAACCCCTGGGAAGAGGCACACATTGCCCCAGGGCTGTTACATTGCTGGGTTCACATGAGGCTGATTCCTGCTGTTCTCAGACTTGTCTGAATCTGGTTTATTCCAACCTGTAAGCGTGACACTTTCCTGGTACATTAAATCCTCAGGAAAAAACGCAGCTGGCACAAAATCTGGTGAGTCTTTGTGCCCATCTTTCCAAAGATTTGATTTCAGCCTGGAGCTGTCATCCAGCCCCTCATCCCGTGAAACAGCAGCCCTCCCCTCACAGCTCAGCCACTTCAAAGGCAGGAGCTGGATCTTCATCACTCACTATTTGCAGTGTGGACACTGGATATTCCAGGCTAAATTTAGGGGTGCAGATAAGAATATCAGCCTCAGCCACCCAGCTCCAAGGGCACTGGGAACGTGGACAGCGGCCAAGGCTCAGAGCAGCCACAGTTCCAACGATGACATTTCAAGGCAGCAATTCCCAATTTGGTCACGTGTGGAAAAAACCAAAAATTTAGGTCTTGGAAATGACTTCAACATCACAGTATTTTCTCTAACCCAGCATCATGTAGAAATGTGATGTCAAACCAAACTGAACCCACCCCACAATCCTCTCATCTCCCTCAGGGCTGGCAGTGCATTTCCAGTGGTGACAGTGGTGGGGTTCTGCAGGATGTGCAAGGAGAGAAACAGAACTGAGGGCAGCCCTTCGTATCTGTCTGTAAAGAAAGGAATTAGAGCTGTGTTCATGGCAAAGGGCACTGGGACAGCTGGGTAGGAAAAATAACTTTTTAATGTCTATGAGATAAAGGAAAGAAAAAGGGGAAGGAAAAAAAAAGAGGAAAATCCTCTGTATTTGACCAAGACTTGATAATTATTTGAATAAAGCTAAATATCACTCAAAAAATGGGAAAAAAAAATAAAAAAAGAAGCGGTATTCAAATTCCTGCCAAGTGTTTTTTTGATTCCTGAGCTGCCTGCACAGACCTGCCCGAGCCTCAGCCGTGCCGGGAACGCTCCCGGCAGGGGCTCTCCAAACCCCCTCTCCCGGCTTGTTGTCAGAACAAGTTCCCTTCCCACATTCGTTTCCTCCCGGCAGCGCCGAGCTGAGCAGCACAGCGGGAGCATCCCTGGGACACGGCACAGCTCGGACACAGGACACGGGACAGCTGGACACAGGACACGGCAGAGCTCACACACGGGACACAGGACAGCTCGGACACACGGGACAGCTCGGACACACGGGACAGCTGGACACAGGACATGGGACAGCTCAGACACAGGACACAGGACAGCTCGGACACATGGGACACAGCACAGCTCACACACACAGGACACGGGACAGCTCACACACGGGACACGGGACAGCTCAGACACACAGGATATGGCACAGCTCGGACACAGGACACGGGACAGCTCGGACACACGGGACAGGGGACAGCACACACACACGGGACATGGGACAGCTCAGACACAGGACACAGGACAGCTCAGACACACGGGACACGGCAGGGGAATCCACCCAGGGCCACCCCAGCCAGGGCTTCCAGGAGCAGCCGGGCTTGGAAAACCCTTCCCGGGCAGCCCTTCCTGCCCCCCCTCCCCGCCCCCGGGAAAAAGTCAAAAACAACTTCTTAAGTTGCACAGAGGGAAACAAAGCCAGAAAAAGCCGCGAGTGGGAGTGGAGAGCAGCAGCGCCCTGGCAGGGACGGGAGGCCGGGAGCAAACCCTGCGGGCAGCACAACGGGGCCAGATCCCACCACAGCCCCATCCCTGCTCCCTTCCACACCCCAAACTGCCCTGAAACTGCTCGTGCAGAAAACTGCACTCTGCTCAAAAATACCCCATTGTTTCAGTCCTTCATTACCAGCTGCTTTGCAAAACCCCAACCCAACCCCACAATTCTCATCACCACCGGCAAGGCAGGCCAGGGTTGGCCCTGGAATCCCTCAGTGCCTCCATCCCCACGTCCCCCGGTGCCACCACGGAGCAAAGAGCGCGATCCCTTCCTGTCACAAAGGTCGCTGGTTATTGCTTTGCTAATGCCACTAATAAACTAAAATATCTGGAACAAAGCCTCTCTCCCTGCCGGCCACGGACAAGATCCCAGCTGAGATATGGTTAATTACTTCATTTTCTTTCCTTTTCCGTGGCCAAGAAATGAAATGGTTGCCCTACGATCACTACCCCGATCACAGCTCCGGTTCCAAGCAAAGGGAGGCAGGAAAAGCAGAGTGGCTGCCCTGGCGTTATCTGACCAAGGGTGGGCTGAGTGCTTCTTATCAGAGGGAAAGTTGAGACTGGAGTAGGAAGGCAGAAAAGGAAAAAGACATTCATAAAGCAAGAGCGAGGCCAGAGAGCAACACTGCCCTACCAGGCACAGCACTGAAGTATTTTAAAGACATAATATGAGGGGGAAAAAAAACCCCATTAAGCAATTCTGTCTGGTTCTGTTAGAGAGAGACAAGCAGAGTGCTGTGCCCACAGAAACCAGCCCTCAGAGCAGCTGCTGCCCTGCAGGTGAGGCTCCTGTCCTGCAAACACAGCTTTGGTCCCAGCAGAGAAGGCTGAGGCTCCGGGAGGGCAGTTCCAGGAGCTCCCAGAGCATTTCCCCACCCCTGGTGGGATGGAGATCCCAGCCCCACGCCAAAGCTGGGACGTGGTTTATCCCTGTGGCACAAGATCCAGTCACTGAATTTGCTGCTGATGAGGCTCAGGGAGCTACAGAGTGTTCTGGGGGTTTTCCTCAAGATTACATTCATCTAAAAGTCAGAACAAAACTCTAGCAAAACCCAAAGGAGGAACTACAGCAGCAGGACCACTGATTTCTCTGCAGAAAACACATCCAAGTTAAAACACATCCAGTGTTTCCCTGCAAAGCTCCCTGTGCCCCTCGGGGCTGAGGTGGCTGCTCCCCACAGATGGGTCCAGCTCAGCCCCTGCTCCCTCATCCACTCACAGACAAGAAAAAAGGAGATTAAAAACTCATCCCTGCCTCAGCAGAGCAGTCCTGGGGCTCTCTGGGGTGCAGCACGCTGCTGAGCCCCGGCTGCCAGCACCCCAGGGGCAGGAGCTGCTTTGGGGCACGGAGCAGCCACGGCCTGGGGGGCACAGGACCAGCTGCGGGTGTCCCCACATCCCATCCAGGGACTGCAGGAACAAAGGACAACGTTTAACCACCTGCACTGGGCTCCCTCTGATGTTCTCCAAGTGAAACTTGATGCTGCTCAGCAAAGACACACCTCTTCCAGGGTGTTGTGCAAAATTCTGCATTTTAACGTAGGACAGGAAATATGAAAAGAGGTGGGCAGAACCCAAACAGCCCCGCTGGCCAGGCCGAGCAGCAGGGAGCAAACCAAAGGCTTTGCTTGGCTTATCCATCCACCCACCCGTGATTTTCCAGGGCTTTGGAAGCTGCAGCTCCTCCGCTGACAGGTTTTTTAAGGGTCGCATTGCTGCTTCCCTGAGGAGCAGCTCTGCAGAGGGGTCTTTGTTCCTTCCTTCTCTCTCAGGCTGCATTTCCTGACTCCACAGTGGCATGGGTCGGTTGCAAAAGATTCTCATTCCCTTTCTGGGATTGGTTTTGGCCTTCTGGTTCTATTCTGCGAGGGACACTTTCAAACCGGGTAAGTATCCAAAGTGAATCTGTCTTTAAGGAAAAAAAAACCTACAAAAAAGCCACATTTGGGTGTTTTGCATGGAAACCGGACAGGGCTCGGGCCGAGCCACGGCCGAGCCTTTGTGTGGCGGCGGAGACTGGGAAGTTGCTTTAACAAAGATTTGAAACCAAAGTGAACGAGGACTGTGCAGGAAAACCCCCCGAGGGAGCAGGTGAAGCAGGGGCAAGAGGCAGAGGGCACCGAGTGCTGCATTTACCCCGTGTGCAGGAAAAGAGTTTATAAATGAGGCTCGTGAGTGTTAGAGTTTTAGTTCGGAGCACGCGCTCAGCGGATTGTTTTTATTACAGAATAGTCGTGGCGTTGATAAATCGTGCCCTGGCTTGTGGAAAAAGCTGCTGGAAGAGTCCAGCCCTGTCCCCGTGTCACTGCATTCTGCAGCAGCTTTTTCCATGAGATGGGGGAGCCCTGCCGGTGCCGGATGCTTTGCCCCCACAGGCTCCTTTACCTTCCAATTAACTGCTGATTCTCAAGGGCAACTCAGTGGCTTTTTTTTTCTTTTTTTTTTTTAGTTTTAAGGGGTTTTTTTCTAATAGCATTTGGCTAACTGAAATGGCTGTGCCTCCGTGGCAGAGATGCTGCGGGGGAAGCGGGTGATCGTGACGGGAGCCAGCACGGGCATCGGGGAGCAGATGGCTTATCACCTGGCACGGATGGGATCCCACATCCTCGTCACAGCACGGACAGAGGCCCGGCTGCAGAACGTAAATGACAACTGGGGCACCCTCACGACCATGGCAGGGCTCCCACAGGCACGGGGAGGGGACCCCGGTCACAGCCACGGGAACATCCACAGCACAGGACACAGATGGGAACAGGGACACTCACAGGACACAGCTGGACACAGGGACAGTCACAGGACACAGATGGGCACAGGGACAGTCCCAGGTCCCAGGCAGGGAACAGTGACACTCACAGGTCCCAGGCAGTCCCAGTGACACTCACAGGTCCCAGGCAGTCACAGTGAACACTCACAAGTCCCAGCCGGGCACAGTGACACTCACAGGTCCCAGGCAGTGACAGTG
Source organism: Cyanoderma ruficeps (assembly GCA_008694505.1). Lineage (NCBI taxonomy): Eukaryota > Metazoa > Chordata > Aves > Passeriformes > Timaliidae > Cyanoderma > Cyanoderma ruficeps. Next base: position 525,892 of record VZDJ01000268.1, on the reverse strand, counting down.
ACACTCACAGGTCCCAGCCGGGCATGGTGACACTCACAGGTCCCAGTCGGGCACAGTGACACTCACAGGTCCCAGCCGGGCACAGTGACACTCACAGGTCCCAGGCAGTCCCAGGTCCCAGCCCCGCGTGCCCTGCACAGACACAGCCATCCCCTCCTGCAGACTCAGCTCTCCAACTCCAGTTCCCGTGTCTGAACTGAGCCCACATCCCCACCCACCCTCATTCCACGGCAGTGCGGGCAGGCTGCTGCTCCCCTGCACACCAATTCCAGCCCGGCAGAAGGAGCCAGACCGCCCCGGGTAACGCGCTCACACAAGGAATCATTTTCCAGGCTCCCTTTGAAGCTCACAAGGCTCCAAACACACTCCCACAGCTCCAAACCGCCGCTTTAAGGTGGGGACACATCACAGGGAGCTCAGACAGACACTCCCACACCACAGGGGGCTCCGGGGGCAGGGAGGGGGCCGCTGACTGTGCTGTGGTGCAGGTGGTGCGGCGCTGCCTGGAGCTGGGAGCGGCCTCGGCGCGGTTCGTCAGCGGCACCATGGAGGACACAGCCTTCGCCCAGCGCGTGGTGAGGGAGGCACAGACCTCCCTGGGTACGTCTGCAGCCTGCTCTGCACGGTGCCACCACCTCGGCCCGGCCCTGCTCTTTGCCACAGGGAGAAAAAAAGTGGGAGAGATGGGGCGAGACAGGAGGAATTCTCCCCTACCTCTGCCCTTTGCAGCCCTGCCCCTCTGCCTGCGCTGCTGCCTCTCAAACTGAACTGCGCTCTCGATTTCAGCTCTGTGGCCTCCTGACATGGTGTTGCAGTGTCACAGCCCTGGATTTCATCAGCCCAGTGCCAGGGTCTGGCAGACCCAGCAGTCCTGGCCATTGTGGCCATGGGTCACAGCTCAGAAATGCGCCAGTCCAGCTCCCTGTGGAGCGCTCCCTCTCCCTCCCCGGCCCACAGACAATTCAGGGGTGATCTCCCTCAGGCCGTGGTATTTGCATTTTGAGCTAAAAAAATACAACACAACAAAATATTTACTGGCAGCCACCATCCAGGCTGTATCCCTGCTCTGGAGATAACAGGCCACAGCTCTGACCCAAAAACCTGATTTCCTTGGGTTACACTTATTCTGCTCCTAGAAATGTTGTTTTGCTGGTTGCAGCCCTCTCCCCCCCAGCACTAATGCCCATTTTTCTGCTTGCAGGAGGCCTGGACATGCTGATTCTCAACCACGTCGGTGCATCCTACTTTGGCTTTTTTGATGGGGACGTTGAGCACGTCCGGAAGCTCCTGGAGATCAACTTCCTCAGCTACGTGGCCATGACCACGTCAGCCCTGCCCATGCTGAAGGAGAGCGAGGGCAGCATCGTGGTGGTCTCATCCATGGCAGGTCGGTGGGCAGTGTCACCTGCCTGGTGACAGGGGACACACCAAAAGGCACCTGGGCTGATTGTCACCAGGCATCCTACAGGAGCCATAACAGCTTAACGCTAAAACCCCACCAAAACCAGCCCAACACCCGAACCCAGCTGGGTTTGGGATGGTCTTGATGGAATTTGTTTTCTGCTCAATCCAACTGCCCCGTTTTGTTTCTGAGTGCAATTAAACCCCACGTTGGTCAGTGTTCTGGTGATCAGCTCAGTGGCCAGGGACAAGAGTTTCAAGGTTGTTCCATCTCTCCCCGCTGAGGGGTTTGTGGTTCCTGGGGGTCGCCCGTGCCCTGAGCAGAGATGTGAGCCATGGCTTTGGCCTTCAGAGCTGGAAGGCAACAAGGATATTTGTAGGGCTGCTGTTCAGGGCCCAGGATGACTGTAAACTCCCTCTGGGTAAAATACTGTCTGATGAAGGGCAAAAGAGAGGCTGAGGCAGAGCAGCCTGGTGTGCTAACACAGACCTTCACTCTGTGTCCAGGTAAAGTCGGGTTTCCCTTTACCGTCCCCTACTCCGCGACTAAGTTTGCCCTGGATGGATTTTTCAGCTCCCTGAGGCAGGAATTCGCCATTCAGAGCATTAACGTTTCCATCACGCTCTGCATCCTCGGCTTCATCGACACCGGTAAGCGCAGAGCTGTTCAGCCCTTGGTCCCTGCCCGGGGCTGAGCGTCCCCAGCCCGGCTCCTCCTGCTGCCCCCGCCCTCTGCCACCACCCCGGCCGCAGCGTCCCTGGGGGACGCCACCTCCCCGCCGCCAAAACACAGCCTCAAAAGTCATTTCCTTCCCCGTGGCACATAAAACCGGGCACGGCGTACGGGCTGGCACAGCCTAATACCCCTCGGGTGCCCGCTCTCCCCTCATCCCCTGGGGATCCCTGATCTCCGCTCATCCCCCGGGGATCCCTGATCTCCCCTCATCCCCCGGGGGTCCCTGATCTCCGCTCATCCCCGGGGATCCCTGATCTCCACTCATCCCCCGGGGATCCCCGCTCTCCCCTCATCATCCCCCGGGGGTCCCCTCATCCTCCGGTGCACCCCTCGGGTGCCCGCTCTCCCCTCATCCCCCGGGGATCTCTGATCTCCCCTCATCCCTTGGGGATCACCTCATCCCCCGGTGCGACTCTCGGGGTCCCCACTCTCCCCTCATCCCCCGGTGCGCCCCTCGGGGGTCCCCACTCTCCCCTCATCCCCCGGGGATCCCTGATCTCCCCTCATCCCCCGGGGATCCCCGCTCTCCCCTCATCCCCCGGGGGATCCCTGATCTCCGTTCATCCCCCGGGGGTCCCCGCTCTCCCCTCATCCCCCGGGGGTCCCCTCATCCCCCGCGGCCCCCGGCGCTGACCCGGCCCTCAGAGCGCGCAGTGCGCGCTGCCGCGGAGGTGCTGCGGGAGCGGCCGGCGCCGCGGGACGAGTGCGCGCTGGAGATCCTCAAGGGCGCGGCGCTGCGCCGGAGGGAGCTCTACTACCGCTACAGCTCCACGCGGCTGCCGCTGCTGCTGCGGGACTGCGCCGCCGAGCTCCTCGATTACCTGGTGAGGAGCCGCTACCGCCTGCCCGCGCCCCCCGGAGCCCCCCGCCCGCCGCACTGAGCCGCGGCCACCGGGAGGGTCCCCGGGCCAGCCCCGGGTCCCGCCCGGCATCGCCGCCGCCTCCGGGTGTCACCCGCGGGGACAGAGCGAGGCCCGCAGCGGCGGCTCCGTGCCCCGCTCGACCCGCCCGGCCGCGGAGCGCTGATTATTAAGCTAATTGTTAAATAAAGTGTGCTAACCGGACGGCTCCGCGTGTGCCGGCGGGGGTTTATGGCTTTTCTCGGCTGTTGGTGGGCACAGCTCCACTGCCAGGGATCCAGGGGCAGCCACAGCTGCTCTGGGCACCCTGTGCCAGGGCCTGCCCACCCTCACACTGAACAATTCCTGCCTGATTTCGCTTCTCCTGGCTCCAAGATCACCTGCACAAACCAGCACACGCGGAGTGGGCTCTGCCCTTTAAACCTGCAGAAAATCACTTTCAAACCCGTTTGCCCAGCAGACGCTGAGCAGCATCACAACACTGGGAAAGCTGAAAATCTTTCCTAATTAAACTATTGGTTCTCTTACTGCCTTTTGCAACCCACGGGTTCCTCAACAGTGATGTTTTTTAGGGGTAAGAGCCACACAGCAAACTGCCAGTATTATACCCACGGTGATAACCCAGAGGATAAACCAGAATCACCAGTAATGGCTGGAAAATGGAACATTTGCCAGCCTTGCCCTCTCCAGACATTGCTCTGAAGCTGCACAACAGAGGGAGGGCTGATCAGTAAATCCTCGTGGCAGCCAGCGAGGAAGGGAAGGGTTCCTCCTGGTTCCTCCTGGTTCCTCCTGGTTTAGATGTGGAGAGTGGAGAGAGGGATGTCCTCTCATCCCACAGCTGTGTGCTCTGAGGGGACACTGCTGTCCCAGCCCCCAGGACAGCCACCAAACCACGCACCCACTGCTCCGTGGAGCTGGGACTGCTCAGTGCCTTCCCTTCAGAGCTCTCAAAAAGCACACCTGACAGTCCTGGCAGGCCAAGGGTGCAAAGGGACAGCCTAAAGTCCAAAGCCACACGCTCCATTAGGTTAATGTTTGCTAAATCACTGGCAGGGCAAAGAAAAGGTCCAACAGATACCAGCAGACCTGCGTAAGACCCAGCTCAAAACTTCCCAGCCCCATTTGCAACCTCCAGCCACCTTCACCTCTGCAAAGAGATGGGATTGCTCCTGAAGATTTTCATCCCTTTGTTGGGAGCAGCACTGGCCTTTTATTTTTATTCAGCACCTGAGAACTTCAGTGAAGGTAAGTCCTGTGGGAAAGAGGCTTTAGGAGCACAGAAAGGCTGCTGCCAGGAGGGCAGCGTGTGCCCTGCGCAGGGACCTGGAACAGCCTGGCAGAGTCAGAGCAGGAGGGCTGGGAGGGCAGAGAGCCCCTGGGCAAGGGGTCAGAGCCTAGGGAAAACGCCTGGAACTACAGCTGGGACACCACGCCTGACCTCTGTAAATGACTTACTCAGGAAATGAGCAGTTTTCCTGCTTTAAACAGTCAATCCTTTTAAACATTCAAACCTTTTTGGTCAGCTCTCACCACACCCTGGCCAGGCTGGGTGCACAGCTTGAGCCTCACATGAGCTCCCCACCAAACTGGGACCAGAGATCAGACTCCAGCAGGGTCTGACAAGGCTGGCAGGGACAGAGAGGGGCCACAAGGGGACAGAGAGGGGCCACAAGGGGACAGAGAGGGGCCATAGGGGACAGAGAGGGGCCGCAGTGCCCACATGCAGAGCGGCAGCCAGGGCTGTGCCAGCTCTGAGCTCTGCACCCTGCTCTGCACAGAGATGCTGCGGGGGAAGCGGGTGATCGTGACGGGGGCCAGCAGCGGCATCGGGGAGCAGATGGCTTATCACCTGGCCCGGATGGAGGCCCACCTGCTGCTCACCGCACGGACAGAGGCCAAGCTGCAGAAAGTAAATGGCAAGCAGGGCTGGATGGGGATGTTCACCCCAGCCCGGGCACACCCGGTACCCTCCAGATCCACCCCAGGGCCTCCCCAGCACGGACCCTGTCTGGCAGGGCAGGAACAGCCTGGGGTGGGGGTTCCATGCAGGGGAGCCCCCCCCCAACCCCATTCTGCCCCCCCAGGTCGTGGAGCGATGCCTGGAGCTCGGCGCTGCCTCCGCCCGCTACATCAGCGGCTCCATGGACAGCCCCAGCCTGCCCGAGGAGGTGCTCAGGGAGGCTGAGAACACCTGGGGTAGGTGCTGCGCCCCTCCTCGCCCCGCGGCACGGCCCGGCCGCCAGCGGCTGCCGGCTTCGGGGCGATGGCGAACCCGCTCTGCCCCCAGGTGGCCTGGACATGCTCATCCTGAACCACATCGGCCAGAGCGGCTTCACCTTCTTCAGCGGGGACGTGGGGCACGTCCGGAACCTCCTGGAGACCAACTTTGTCAGCTACGTGGCCCTGGCCACGGCTGCCCTGCCCATGCTGAAGGAGAGCGAGGGCAACATCGTGGTGGTTTCATCCGTCGCGGGTGAGCTCAGAGGGGCCCTGCCCACGGCCCTTCCTCTGCCGGCCTGATCCCTGCCCAGACTCTCCTCCAAAAGGCAGAGCAGGGGCCACAAGCGGAGAGCCGGGACTCAGGGTCAGCACACGATTTAGATCTTTGGTGCACAGTTCAAATGCTCTGGGAAATTCATGTTTCGTCCTGTCAGTCTCTTGGCACCCTCTGATCGCTGTCACACAGGTGATTTCGCCAGCATGGCCACGTATTGAACACACATTTGCAGCACGTGGCATCTCTGCAGGGATGCAGGAGCAGCTGCACTGGGAGGCACTTTGTGCCACACGTCACATTTTAAACGCTCCTGCGTGTGTTTATTTCCCTCAAGGATTCACAGCAGCTTATTCCCAAAATCCCGACACTGTAGCTACTGACAGGGCAGGAGGAAGGGAGAGCTGTGCCTGCCCGGCACCTGAAGCCCAGCATTGTGTCTCTGCTCCAGGTAGAATCGCCGGCCCTTTTACTGCTTCCTATTCCGCCACCAAGTTCGCCTTAGAAGGATTTTTCAGCTCCTTGAGGCAGGAATTCATCATAGACAAGGTCAACGTTTCCATCACACTCTGCATCCTGGGCTACATCAACACAGGTAAGCTCAGCCCCACCGGGACCCCGCGGCTCAGCCCGTTCCAGCCATGCTGAGCCCACCACCCACGCCCTGGCCCAGTCTGCTCCAGCAGCGTCTGTGCAGCTGTGGAAGCAGCAGGACTCCGGCTACCAAAAAAGGGCTGGCCCGAGGCCTTTGGCTCTGCCACCCTGGCAGTGAGCTCAGGGGAGGCCCCGTGGCCACTCAAGAGGTGGAAAGGAAAGGGAAGGATTGCTGTAATTGTTATTTTTAGTTCTAAGCCTCGTTAAACAGGTCTGATCCCCCGGAGTCTGTCGGTTTGTAGACGCCCCAGACACCCTGAGGGTGCTGATGGCGCCTGTGGCCGTGTCCCCCCCTAACACATCCCCGTCCCCTCTAGAGAGCGCCGTCCGCGCCGTGTCACACGTTATCCCGGACACGCCGGCCCCCAAGGAGGAGTGTGCCCTGGAGATCATCCGGGCGGGAGCGCTGCGCCGGCGGGAGATGCTCTACCCGCCCCGGGCCGTGGGCACCATGCTCCTCCTCCACAGCTTCGCCCCCGAGCTCCTCGACTCCATCATCCGCGGCAACTACCGCCTGGAAAACGTCAGGAGAACGTAATCCCTGGACTGTGCCGGGACACCTGGGCCCAAGCGGGACGGATCTGGGGTTAACCCAGCTGCTTGGGTGATCCTTTCCTCACCACTGGGGCATCCCTGTGCTGACAGCCGGGGGCGGGACACTCCAGGAGTGTGTAACGCAGCACAAAAAATGTCCTTTTTAGAAATGGACTCTGGTAAAGGGATTTTTTCCAACCAGGAGGCACTTGAGAGAAGTCCTGCAGCAGCATCTGCTGCCAGCGTCCTGCTCACCAGCAGGATTCCTGCTCAACCTGCAGGAGCTGTTCCCTCTGGAAAGGCACCGAGGCAGCTGAGCTGAGCCCGGGCCCAGAACCAAGGTTTGGGCCAAGCAGCACAAACCACCCAAAGCCCGAGAGAGTCTCTGAATCTGGAGATTTTCTGTCACACCTCCCTTCCACGCCGGTCTTTGTAAAAATAAATCCCATGTTACTTTGAGATCTCTGCTCTTCCGGGTGTTCCTTCTCCACGTGCACAAGCAGGGCGCCCTTATCAGCGCCCGGCGCCCTTATCAGTACCCAGCTGGCTAAACCGACCTCCTCCCGATTTGCATTAACGAAGCTTTCACTTCTCTAAGGACCTTAATGAATTTCTGCCATTCCTGACCTCTCCTCAGCTGCCAAAACACACTTTTTCCCCCCCCCCTTTCCAATCTGCAAGAACCCTTACAATAATAGCATTACTGTACTGTACTTCCCTAAGGCTGGATCTCTGCCCCAAAGCCACTGCGGGAAAACTCCGTCCCCGAGTGCCACGAGCAGTTCCATGAGCCAGCACTCGGCCTCTGAGTCGCAGAGCAACAAGGGGGGATGCCCCAAAAGATAACTGCTGGCTGTGCTGAGGGCCGGGCTGGACACTTGGGGCTCCCGAGATAAGCCTGTGAGCACACACAGGAACCGGGGCTCGGCCGCAGCTGCACCGTTTCCTGTTTGACACAGAGAAAAGGAGAGCACAAGATGAGGTGGGTGGCATGAGGAGGGCAGCTGGGGCGTGTTCCTGCCCGACAACACCCGGCTCGGCACGGCACCCGAGGGGCAGGACAGGACCCTGGCACCAGGTAAGTGCCGGAGCACCCGCAGCACCAGGCTGGTGGGGCTGGAGGGGAGCGCAGGCTAAAAGCAGCACCCGGCACCTTTTTCCTCTTTTTTTCACCCTGCACAACTTGCCCCAGGAAAATGTAACGTGAGCCAGCGAGGAGCACGGGGTTTCTTCTGGTTTCCCTTCAAGCAAGAAGTGCAACAGCTCGGAAAGCAAAGATAGAGGACGTGTTTAATCAGAGAGGGCAATTTGGGGTAGCAGAAGGAGGAAACGGAGAATTAGCTTGTCAAGAAAGCCTCCACAGTTTGCTCAGCCCGGGGTGAGTAATGGACTGTGTTTCTTTAAGCTTTATCCTGCTTTTCAGTGCATTTTTGGTGAACTGAGGCTTTTACAGCCCTGGGACAGGCTGGGCAGGCCAGAGGCAGCACAGGTGGGAGAGGGCTGAGCTTTTCCTGACTGGGCCTTTTCTAAAATGGAACAAAACGAGTTGAAAAACGCTCAGCATTTGAAGCAGTGTCCTGGCTGGGACTTGTGGGCACCTTCACCATCCGTGGCAAGAGGTGCCCACCCCAAAAATGCTGCTCGCCCTCAAAGGAGGCCCCTAGGATAAAAGATAGCACCAGGAATGAGCTTTGAGCACCCCACAGCTACCACGAGGATGCTAACAACAACTACAGAGCAGATTTTAATACAAACTAAAAAGCTCGGAAGTATTCTGCGTGTAACTGGCACTCCAGAAGCACTGCCCAACACCCCACAACCATTAAATCCTAGAAACAGCCGGTTTTCACTCAGGCCCTGTGTTTTGCCCTGGTTTCACAGGGCAAAGACCCCGAGGGGACGAGGCCAGCATGCCCAGGAGGGCCCGGCCTGGGCGGCGGCCCGGGGAGAGCTACGAGGAGCGGAGCGAGCGGCGGCAGGAGGCGCGGGAGCGGCTGCGCTGCAGGAACAATGTCACCACCTGCCGCCGCCCGGCCCGGCCCGCCCCGCGCCCAGCGCACAGCCCCCGGCAAACCGAGTTCCTCAGGAGGAGGAACCTGGCGGCCGAGGCCGGGGGAACCCTGCCGGGACAGGAGCCCGAGGCACGAACCCCTCCGGAGCCCTCCTCGGGGGTGGAGCACAGCCCAAGCATCCTTCAGGTAACATCTGCCCCACAGCTCAGAGCTCAGCCTGCTCCAGGTAACACCTGCCCCACAGCTCAGAGCTCAGAGCTCAGAGCTCAGCCTGCTCCAGGTAACACCTGCCCCAAAGCTCAGAGCTCAGCCTGCTCCAGGTAACACCTGCCCCACAGCTCAGAGCTCAGCCTGCTCCAGGTAACACCTGCCCCACAGCTCAGAGCTCAGAGCTCAGCCTGCTCCAGGCAACACCTGCCCCACAGCTCAGAGCTCAGCCTGCTCCAGCCATCATAGAGCATCAGCATCCGAGTGAAAGCACAGCCAAAATGCAGGTTGTACAGACAAAAATGTGCATTTCCCTGCAAGCTGCAGAGTGGGGCGTGGGGACAGTCACCCCCCTGCTCATCTCCTGTTGGCCAAGCCCTGAACCACTTGGAGATTTTTCTGCCATTTCTCCCGGTACAACTCCACGTTTTCGCTGCCAGGCTGCACTTTTACACTTACACAAATTATTTTTACCCTTGGTAAGTGAGCTCCATCCACCTGGCTTCCCTCCATCACCTGTGCTGTGAGCAGGAAGGGTGGAGGAGGCAGGAGACTCCCTGGCACTCGTTACCCCTCCATGCCACACAGGAACCCAGAGGGCTCCCTGCCTTCAGGAACATCTTTGGAGGGGTGCAAAACACCCCAGGCAGAGCCAAACAGATCTCCTTGTAAATGTATTTCTGTGTAAAAATCCCCTGGCACAGCCTGGGGGCTCACAAAGCTGCGTGAACAGAGACAGCACAGCACCAGTTGATTTACACAGACACACCTCGAGCTCCCTGAACAGCCCCAGAGTGAGCAGAGCAATCACCCACCTCCTGCTGCCTCTTGCTTCAGCAGCCCCAGCCCCAGGAATCTGCAACAAGCACTGGCATGCAGGGGCCTTCCCTGCTGAGCTGGCAGAGCTAAGGAGGCCCCAGCCCGGGGAAGCAGAACTGGCACCTCTGCTCTGAGGCAGCAGAGACTCACAGCAGGGCCCAGCTCCTGCCCACCTTGTCCCGTTCTGGGGGTGTCATTCCCCCATCCCAACACTCCAGATGTTCTCCACTTTGCTACAAGGCTCTGGAGCTGCTGTAGCCACGGCAGCAGAGCCCATGGATTCACCACGGCAGCAGAGCCCGTGGATTCGCCACGGCTCCTTGGCATCTCCTTGCTGCCCCTCACCTACAGCCCCTGCCCTCGGCCTGTTTTGGGGAGACACTGACTCCAGCTGCCCTCTCGTTCCAGCACCCGAGGAGCTGCCCCACATTCCCCCCTGCTCAGTCCCCGCTGAGCCACAGCACCCCCCGGGGACAAGGGGACTCTCTCCACACCCAAGGTAGGTGAGGGATGCTCAGATTTTCCCAGCACAACGTTCCCTTCCCGCCTTCACGTCTCCATGGAGCTGTTTGGCTCAGCTGGCGGCTCCCTGGCCAGCATCCCCAGCCCAGTCCAGTTTTCCCTGCAGACTGCAGGAATTAGGAACATTTGTCCTGGGGAAGGATAAACCAGCCCACAGCTCGACCACCAGCTGCTCTGCCCTGTTGCTGTCCCAGGATGAGCCAGGGGAGTGGCTTCACTGCAGGATAATTCCCTGCTGCTCCTCTGTCCACCAGAGCAGGGCATTTCTTTGCCCCTAGTGCCCACTGGGCTGTCACTGGACACTTGAAGCTGGGAGCAATGGGAGCCATCTGGGAGCAGAAAACATCCCCAGCCCCTCAGGGGCATCACTCACCCCCTCTCACTTTGCCCCCACAGGAACCCAGACCCTCCCCAAGCCGAGCTCAGGAGTGAGAGACTCGAGCCAGCAGACAGAGTAAGCAGCTCCTGCCCCATCCCTGTCGCTGGGAATTCCCACAGGGCAGCAGCTCCCCAAGCCCCAGAGTGCTCACCCCCTCCAAAAGGCACGAGGTTTGCTGCACAGGCTCCCAGCTCAGCTGGGGAGGGGGTGGCCAGGCAGAAGACCCCCCCGACCCCTCAGTAACACACTTTGTTTTTCCTTTCAGCTGGGGAATAGCAGTTTTAAATAAGGTAAGGAAAGCACCAGCATGGAACTCCTGAAAGTTAAACTGCTGTGGAAATGTTTCCACTTCCCTGGAAAAACTAACCCAATGGACCCCAGCAGGCTCTCCTTCTCCACCCAAATATTGGCCATTTAATCACTTTCATTTAAAAATATTTAGATTTTCGTAGCACGTTCATGACATGTTTGTAAACTGAAACAAACCTATGTTAATATATTTGCCCTTTCCCTTGCAGGAAATGGTACAGCTCTCCAACTACCTGAAGGTAGGTACCAAACCCACTGGGACAGCTGCTTTTCATCAAGAAAATACCTTTTAAATTAGTATTAATATCGCTAAATGAAGGGATGTTAAAAACCGTGTTTTAACATGGCCAAAAAAAAAGCCAAGAGAGCTCAAAGTCCTGGAGGCCCCAGGCAGGGCCTGGGGGGCTCTGGGCTGTCCCCCCCTGACCGTGTTCCCCTTGCCCACAGGAGGCCCTGCACCGGGAGCTGCTGCTCAAGCAGAAGATGGTGATTTTACAGGAGCTTTTGTCCACTCTGCTCCAGGCATCAGAGAAATCCTGGCAGGTACCAGAGAGCTGCAGAACCCCTCATCACCTCCCCTGCCTCGCTGCCACCCCTCTGCTTAGGGAGGGCGGGACAAACTCAAGAGAAAAGGGGGAAACTTGGCCTGAATTTTTCCTCTTTTGTGCCCCAAGAGATTCTTGCAAAATGCACTTCGCTTCAGATCAACGGCAAGGCTTTCTTATGGGATCATGAAACCAAATAATTCATGCCCTTGTGGCATTGAAAAAAAAGTGGTTTGAAAGTTCTGTTGGGGCAGAGAAGCGAGTGATTGGGTGAGGGGGGTACAAAAAACTGGTGTTAGACATCCTGTGCTCAGAAACTTCCCCTTGCGCTCGCTCCTTCAATATAACGTGAGCAGGAAAAAACAGCCAGCCACAACTGGCAGGAAGTGGCCACGAAACCTCAGATTACAAACAGGTGGGTGCCCCTTGCTGCTCGCTGCCCCTGCTGCAGGAAAGACTTTGCTGCTGCCTCTTGCACATCTCTGTTCGTCAGCCTGAAACTCAGCTTTTCATCAGCCTAAACTCAGCTTTTCATCAGCCTAAACCTCTCCTCAGTGCCGGAGCCAACAGGCAGATGCTGCTGCTTGGAGAGGATTCCACGAGGCAGGTGGGGCTGGGGGGCTTCTCCAGGGGCTGCTGGCAAAGGGAGGGATGGCTGGAGAGTGAGGGTTGGGAAGTGAGGGTTGGGAAGTGAGGGTTGGCTGCCCCTTCCCAGCCCCAGGTGGGATGCCAAATGTTTGCTGCAGCAGCTTTTTAACCCTGTCTAAGGTTTGGGTATCAGAGATGAGCTGTTGGACGCCTGTGGATGGAGTGGCAGCGACTCCTGGAATGGCCACAGAGCCATTCCTGAGGGCTGTTCACGTGGGGTGGTGGCCTGATGGGGCAAGCGAGGGCTCTGCAGGAGGGTGGGGGTGTCAGGCTGCAGGGACAAAGCATTTGGTTCCTTCCCCCTCCCACAACTCCACTTGGAGGTCAGAGAGACCTTCCTACCCCAGGTCTGTGCCTTAAATCCCCCCTCAGCTGTAAAACCTGCTCAGCTGGTTCAGAAATGCTGCCAGAGGAAGGATGGTGCTCAGTGAGGCTCTGTTATGATTAAGGTCCCTTCCAACCCAAACCCTTTCCATGATTTCTGCTCCAGAGCCCGGGAAGGGCCTGGTTGCCTCATACACGGCACAGCCACATCTGTGCACAGCAGCTGGAACCCGTGCAGGCAGCAGAGGAGGAGAGCTGAGGAAAACCAGGCAAGACATCACACATCTAAAATTGCTTTTCAAAATTCCACCTACTCGCTAAGAGCCTTTAGTTCTTTGCACCAACAACTGAACCGGGAAGATTTAGTCTTTGGGACCGTAAACGTGCTCCTGTGCAAATTTAAACAGCGCTGAGACACCAGGGAGTCTGGTTTTGCTTGGGTCTGTCAGCTATTCCTGGAACATCAAGGAGTTTCTTTTCAGAGTCGTGACTTCGAGCAGCAGTGGGCAGAGAGGATATTGGTGTTCTCAGTATTGCTGGTGGAAAAAACAGCCTACGTGAACTCTGTGCTGGAAACGCTGTCTGAATTTGCATGCAGTCTGCTTCCACAAAGCCCGAGCAGCCTGACTAACACCGAGAGAGGATGGGGAGGAAAATGAATCATCACCCGTGCCCTCCATCCCCCTGCCCAACTGCAGATGTTGCAACACGGACCCAACCTATTTTCTAAGGAAAACAGTGAGACAAGACCTTTCCAGCAGCTGGAGGCGGGGAGGGAGCACAGGCAGAGACCAGGGGATCCGTGAGGACAGGCAGCAGCTGCATTCCAGCCAAAGCCAGCCAGAACAACCCCAAATCCCCTCGCTCCTAACGTGTCATGTCACTGCCAGCACCTGCACTCAGTAACCAGAGAAAATGCCTCAGGACAGGTTTTCGATCCATCAAAGTTTTACTTCCCCCATATCCCACTTATTCTGAGCCTGGGAAGGTTTACATGAGCTCTCAGCACTGAAGAGACTTTGAGCTGATTACAGATGAAGGGAGAAAATGAATCAGAACACAAACTAACAAAACACTGGGGGCACGTTGTGCAGTTCATGGCTTCACATCTCACTTCAACTGCTTTTTCCCCAGGGTCAGCTGAACGAGGACAAACTGAGGTGCAAACTACGGGTGCTGGAGAATCAGCTGCAGGCCTGCACCCAGGTAATGTCTGATTCACTGACAAACACAGGGCAGGAAAGGCAGGAAAACAAAAACCAAGCCTTGGAAATGGGTTGGGTCTCGGTTTCTACATCAATCTGATTAGATGCCTACCCGAAAAGGACTTTAACTCTTGGCTGAAGCAATGCTTCACAGCACTTTAGCAGCAGCATTTACACACTCTGGGTTTGCTAATACTCAGGGTTAGCAAGGTCAGGAATGTGACAGAAAAGCACTTCAAGCTTCCTTTCTTTAAAGAGTTACTCAAAGGAGGGTGTGAAGAAGATCCTGATAGAGATGGAGGACCAGAAGCAGACCTATGAGCAGAAGGCAAAAGAGGCTCTTCAGAAGATGCTGGAGGACAAACTCCAAACAGAGCAGCAGCTGCAAAACTCTCAGGTGAGCAACATGTCTTACAGCTGGCTTGGCTTTAATTTAGTCCAACTGTGACAAAGAAAACCCACATGTCAGGGAAAGGTAATGATCAGCAGCAAAGATTAAAAAAAATATGATGTTTTAGGTACCCAGCAAAGCCCAAAGCAGCTTTAATGCAACCTCTGCTCGCTGCAGGAGCTGCACATCAAGTCACAGACAGCTCACAGCTGGGGAAATGTACTGGGGTTTGTCAGCCTGAACTGCAATCCATGTCCCCCGCCATCCCTCTGGGCCATCCCCTGCTCTGCACACACACACAGGGCACGGGGCCTCCAGATCTGCTTTTTCTGGAGCTGCTCATTTATATGAAAACAGGTTTTCCCCAAGAAGCAGCAAATCGCTTTGACCCAGAGGATAACTGGTATTGGCAGAAAAAAAGAGCGAGTTTTACCCCGAGGACAGGAGTGCGTCCCGAGGGAACAGGGAACGCTGCCCGTGATGGCTCTGTCCATCAGGTGGCATCAGCCCCACACGAGTTTCGGTGTCCCGGTGCCGGGGGAGCCAGCGCGGCCCAGCTGGTGTCACCAGGGCAGGGTGGCACCATGGCCCTGGGTCACCCCCAGCCCCGGGTCCCTGCTGTCCCCTCCAGAGAAGCCTGGCAGAGACACGAGAGGACCTCGCCTTCTGGAAGGAGCACGACGCCACCCTCAAAGCCGAACTGAGCAGGGTGACCACGGCACACACCGAGCTCAAAAACAGCTTCCAGGCTTTACAGAGCGAGCTCCAGGTAGGCCGGCTCCCCGCAGGAGCAGCTTTCTCTGCAATGCGGGACTTTGCCGGTCCCGGGGTGCCCGGAGCGGCCGTGGCTGCCCCATCCCTGGAAGTGGCCAAGGTTGGACGGGGCTCGGAGCAGCCAGGGCCGGTGGAAGGTGGTCGGGGGCAGGCCGGGATGAGCTGTGATGTGCTCCCAAGCCCGAGCAGGCTGTGACCGTGTGTCCCTCGCCCAGCGAGCGGACGCGCAGAGCGAGCGGCTGAGCCGGGAGCTGCGGGCGCTGCGGGAGGAGCGCACGGAGCTGCTGCACACCGCCAGCGCCCTGCGCAGCGACAACGACCGCCAGGCCCGACACATCCGACACATCCAAGGTACCCGGGGCCGGGAACGGGGCGGGCTCTGCCCTGCAAAAAACACGGAGGGGACGAGGAAAATGCTCCCAAAGCCACGGTGCTTAGAGCCGCTCGCTCCCAACGTGCTGCACGCCTCAGCTTGCCACAAAGCTTCTGGTTGTCAAAGTCCTCCAAAAGTTGTTCCTAACCAGAGTAAAGAGTTCAGAGAAGTGGCTTTGCTAGAGGAAATGATCTAATGGGAGAGCTGAAGAGAAATAAAAATCTAAGATGTGTCCTCAGCTTGAATCAGGAGTTTTCACCCTTGGCAGGCCGTGGGACACAGCCCTGCAGCCCGGGAGCTGTGGGATGACGGTGTCCAAATAATGTCCTAAAGCAGCACTTCACACAGAGGCCAGGAAACTCACACACGTTATTTCAAACTCACACGTGGCTATTTCAAACATAATTAAGGAAGAGAAAGTGGTGGGTTGCAGTTCTAATCTCATAGCAGGTCTTGCATGAGCAGCTTTGAAATAAACCGTAAATGGCCCGAACGCAAGGCACGAGAGAAAAAGCTGCCAAAAAAGCAAGGGCAATAAACAGCTAAAAATCACATCCCTTCAAAGTCCAGAGCAGACAACAATGTCTGCTCCACTCTACACATGTGGAGAACAGAAAAGTACCGCCCTTGCATAAAGATACACAGAGATTTACACCAACCTGATTTCCTTCTCTCCTTATTTCAGATAATCTGCAAAAAGAACAAGAGCAGAAGGTAACGCTGGAGGAAACAATCAGCCATTTGCAGAGTAAGTGACAAAGAAATGCACGAAGTTAGAGACCTCCTTTAATGCTGCAGACAATAATGGTGCTTTTTGTGTTCCCAGACTTGATCCGCAACCAAAACAACCAAGGGAAGAGCCAGGAGGTGACGGTGCAAAGGAAAGGTCAGCAAACTTTGTAACCCCCACGTAGCACTCCCTGGACACAGGGGGTTTCCTGACTCTAGGAAAAGTCTACAGTGGTTTAGAATAAAGGGTTATTTTAGAGCTACACAGAATGAGTTGTTTTGCTAGCTAACATTAAAAGGTAAATGTATTTATGATGGCAAACACTTTACAAAATAAATGGATTTCACTGCAAATTCTACTTCAGCGGCTACACCATATTTTTTCTAAACAAAACACATTCCAGTTTATAATTGCAGCTCTTGACAAAAAAGAAAATAATAAAAAAAGGCATTTTAACTCTCCCTCCCCTCCATTTCTGGCAACTGCTTAGAAATATTGGTCTTAAGATGATGGAGCTACAGCAGAGACAGGCCTGTGATAACAGAGTCAGTGTCTCCTGCTTTGTGCATAGCACACAAATATTATCCTTAAACTGTGCTGAATAAACAAGAGCTAAAGCCAGCCCAGAGCCTGGAGCTGTTTCTCATCAGAAGCCTGACTGTTTTCTAGACCAGGTTCTCACCACACAGACCCCACCTCTCACTCCTGCCAAGGAAAAACAAAACGCTCTGTTAGAGCACCCCGAGGAGGAGGGAACAGAAAATCTGAAGGATGAGATGCAGAAAAGGACAGCCCAGCCCACAGCAAAGGAGAACGAGGTGAGGAAGTCACTCAGATGTTGCTGGTGCGAGAGCTCCAGCAGGAACATCACACACCAAAGCTCTGCAGGGATTATCTGCCCCAGGTTTTTATCCTGATATTGCCCTTGCCTGAATGCCCAACGAAGCCCCTACACACAAGGACAGGGCTGCAGGAGCAGAGCTCTCCTGGCACAAACCCACTCCTGCTCTCACAGACAGGAGAGCCTCAGCAGCCTCACAGGGAGAAGCCAAAGCCACACGTTAAGAACCAAACCCCTCAGCATAAAGGAAGGAGAGGAGAAAAAGAAAGTGCTTGCACCAAGAGCAACAAAAATAACAGGAAGGCCCTGCTAACAGAAGCAATGCCTTTTCAATTGGGCTGCAAAAAAAAGCCCCAACCAATGAAAGCTTTATAGCCTTTACACTTTGCCATCAAATCAGCCTTCTGCCAACCAACAGCCCCTCAGCTCTTATAGCATTGTTCAGCCAGCAAGGATTTACTAAAAAGGACTTGTAAAAAAAGTAATTTATGACTTAGTGTAGTAGAGCTGAGAGCAACACAGGACAGGAGCTTATCACACCAACCCCCAGGGCTGAGGGCACCAACACCATCAGGGACCACCCAGGAGCTCCTGGGAGGGCTTTATAAAACACACTCACGGGGGGTGGGGGGCACAAGACATCCAAGGGCCCCCTCTTTTTCCTGAAGCCTCTGGGCACAGGCAGCTCCTTCCACAGCTGCTGCCCGTGCTCTGCTCTGCTCATCAGAATGTCTGGGAGAACTCCTCTCCCTGTCTGGGCGGTCAGGAAAAGGGGCCATCCCTGAGTTTTGGGGCTGTGCAGCACAGCCAAGGCACCCGTCCCATGTGTGCCATCTGTCAGAGGGTTAAAAGGACTGTCAGGAATTGCAGTCAGGATCAGAAGGAATTCCAGACTGAGAGGCAAACCCTGACAGGAGTCTGCATGCCGCGTCTTCCCGATCTGCACACTCCCGCAGTCATAAAAATCCCTGATGCTCCTTTCTCCCCCGCCATGTGGCTGTGGCAGCAAAGCCAGGCAGGAGTGGGATGGTGGCACCACGCCGCAGTAACGCTGAGCTCTGCTCTGTCCCTGCAGGTTCACGAGGACGCTCAGGCAGCAGAGCTGGGCCGTGCCCGGGGGCAGCCGAAGCTCTGCAGCCACTGCAGCAGCCCGGGTGTGCACCGAGCCGAGGGGACCCACCCTGCTGAGAGCCCCTCGCTGTGCTGGCAGTGCTCGGAGCTGCGGGGGGAGCTGGAGGCGCTGAGTGAGGAGTACCAGTCCTGCCTGGCCCGGCTGCGCCAGTGCCGGGATGAGCTGAACCGCTCCCACGGCAGCCAGGCACAGGTGGGAGCCCCCTCCCCACCCCAGCGCTGCCGTGGGCCTGGGACAGACCCCCCCACTCCTGTGTGCCGTGCACAGGGATGAATGACGTGTTTGCTGGGGCTGAGATGGGAAGTGGCACCCCCCAGTGCAGGGGGAAATGGGCCACTGAGTCACAGAACCAATGTGATTCCAACTGAAGCCGTTTATTGTTCACGTGTCATGGCAGATACAGATTCTATAGGTCTGCTGCCCACCTGGGCATCTCTGGGTTGGCCGAGCTGCTCCTTCCTGAGGCCGGCACACATCCCTCAGGACATCCAATGGTCAATGTCCATCCTCACCTTGTGCTTCCCCTATCCAGGGTTTACATTTTTCGCAGAGAGTTTCTCAGGCTCTCTTCTTATTTTTGATGCTGTTGTTTTCTCAGTAACCTTGGCCAATTCCTGAGAGCTCTAACAACAAAGCTGCAGGTGGTTTGATGATGTTACTCACCAGCAGTTTGGCTGGGGCATCAGACTGGCCTGTGTCATACAGACACATTGCTGCACAGACCCCCCCTCCTGTGTGCCCTGCAGAGGGATGAATGACATGTCTGCTGGGGCTGAGAAGTGGCACCCCCAGCACCCTCCTTGTAACACAAGCTTCTCCTGGCAGAGGCAGCGCGGTCCCTGGGTCCCCCTCCTGGTGGCAGTGGCAGCAGTGGCCATCGCCGCCTTTCTGCTGAGTTCCAGCCTGTGAAGGAGCTCCTTGATGACCGACCTCACTGCGGGAACTGACCTCGGCTTCACCAAAAGCAACCTGACCTCACGGCCCCGGCTGCTGTTCTGTGTGTGCACGTTGGGTTTGTATCCCGAGCTGGTTTCACTCCAGACAGCTCCCCATGAACACGGGGACATCACCCCTTCCCTCGGCTGCTTCCATTTCCCTGTTCCTGCTGGAGGCTGCACTGCCCAGTCCCCGAGGCACTGAGGGACAAAGCCCCTCTGGCCACCACTTGTCGCGGTGAGAGGGGACAGTGCATGCCGTGCCCTTGGCATCCAGCCTGTCTGGGCTTTTGTGCCCCACCAAGTTCTCCTCCTGTATTTATTGCCTCTCTAAATGGGAGTTACTCATCCTGGCCCATCTCTGCTCTTACCTGACAAAGAAATCCAGCTCAGGGGGGCTCCTTAGCACAGCCCCCTGCTGCGTCCTGAGCAATCCTCCCACCTCACACCCACCAGGCCCTGTTCCATCCCACTCCTGCCGCCTCCCTTGTGGCCGAGCATCCCCACAGCCACAGGAGGCGATTTCCCTTTCGCTGCCAGCAGCACACAAATTCACCAGAGACGGGGTTTAAATCCCTCTTGCAGCTGCACTGTGCAGGTTTTACAGCAGCACTTGCCCCTCATTCATGGGCAGGCTCAGACACACAGGCCATGACACCACCTCGCATGGGAAGTAAATATACGTGAAATATACACGTAATAAACACAAAATATACACATGGTAAACACACGCGGAGCCTACAATAAACTTGACTGATTCAAAGCACTGTGGTGTTCAAATCATTTATTAATCCTCAGCTGCCCACTGCAAATAAATACACACTGACTTTGCAGGGTGTGATGTGCAGGAAGGCAGGACCGAGGCAGCAGAGCAGCTGGGAACACACATGTCCACACACTCGGTTTTTTTAAAGAACATGTGTTTGGTTTTGTCACCAGCCTGCGGTGACTGTCACAATTCAGCCTTCAGTGCTCAGGGACCATGAGAGATGCA
This sequence comes from Cyanoderma ruficeps, assembly GCA_008694505.1. NCBI lineage: Eukaryota > Metazoa > Chordata > Aves > Passeriformes > Timaliidae > Cyanoderma > Cyanoderma ruficeps. The sequence goes on along the minus strand of VZDJ01000268.1, from coordinate 506,070 downwards.
GGAGACATCCCACACCGGGCCCTGGATCTTCTGCCTTGGTCTCTGATGCAGTGAGAAGGCTGAAACATCTGAGTATGCTCATGTTTTACAAGGCAACCGCTGGAAGAGACACGACCTCGCTGGAAATGCAGAGATCCACGAAATCACTCTGGGCACTGAAAGCCTCCTTGAGCTCCTGGCACCAGGCATCCAACACGTCCCCGAGCTCCGCACACAGGCTCTCCGGCACGCTGAAGGAGTAGATCTGCACCCTGAGCCCATCCTTTATCCGCGGGCAGGACGCCTGGGCCGTGAACACCCTCAGCGGGGTCAGCGCCAGGCAGTTCTCGGCGCCCTGGGCGAAGGTGTACACGGCGGGGTAGCCCAGCAGCACCCCGGCCACGGTGCACAGGTTCCAGTCGCCGGGGACAACCTCGCTGGCGGTCACCGGCTCGGCGCCGGCGGCCTCGGCGTCCCGCAGGTGGCCCAGGAGGGCGGCGAGGTGGCCGCGCACGGCCCGGACCTGTTCGGGGCCGCAGAGACCCGGGCTCCGCCGGCCCGCAGACACATCCACCAGCGGCGGGGCCCGGGCACGGAGCGCGGCCCCGACCCGGCTGAGGGCCGGCCCCGGCCGCAGCACCAGCGCCGAGCCGCCCATGCCCAGCACGTGGAGGCGGCCCGGGGCCAGCCCGGCCTCCCGCAGCCTGCCCAGGTACCGCCGCAGCTCGGCCGGGCCCGCGGCCCCGCAGTCCCACAGCAACGCCGGCTTCAGCCCGGCCGCCACCGCCAGCACCTCCCCGGCCGCATGCAGAGCTCGGGCCGCGGGCAGCCGCCGCCTCCGCCCGGCCCCGGGCCCGGCCCCCAGCGCCTCCCGGGCCGCCGCCACCAGCAGCGGCACCGGCAGAGCCGCGGAACCCGGGGCCATCAGCGGAACCCGCCGCGGGCCCGCGGTTCCGGGGCGGGCCCGAGATCGGCCCGGCCCCGGCGGAGCCACCTCCTGCCGGGCGGGGCTGGGAACCGCGCCGGGAGAAGGGCTGGGGACCGGGCAGGGGTAGCGGCACGGACGGGAGAAAGACTGGGATCCGGGCCGGGAGAAGAGCCGGGAGCCGGGCCGGGGCAACGGCACGGACGGGAACCGGGCCGGGGCAGCTCCATGGCCGGGAACCGCGCTGGGGCAGCTCCAGGACCGGGAGAAGATGCGGGATCCAGGCGGGGGCAGCGCCCGCAGCCTGGGCACAAAGCAGGGACAGGGACAGCGCCGAGCCGTGCTTAGGGCGCTGACAGCTCTGTACCATCACTGAGTGCTCAGGGTTGTACAGATCTGAAATATCAGCCCCCAGGAGACTGGAGGGAGCTCCAGAGGTCCCTTCCACTCCCAGTCTGTCATATATGCATTTGCAATATCTGTATATGCATCCCTATAAAAAAACCCCACACTGAAAGAAGTATCATCGTTCAAGGTTGCTGCTACAATCCCATTAAAGAGAAAAAAAAATAGACAAAGTGATATTGTCTAGGCAGGTTTAATAGAGCACAGATGATTTTCTTTCTCCTCCTTTAATGATCCAGTGTTTATATACATTGTATTATAGCAGATTAAAAATATTACAGAATTGCAGATCTGATTTATACAGAGGGGTTGCTTAAGCAAACAGCTGAAGAGGGTGAAGGAGTTAGAAGTATTCCTGTAATCCCCTCGGTTTCGAGCCACTTCCAAAATGAAAGCACCACAGACTGCTGAAATTGTGGGATCAGATGACGAGATTTACAGATTTTATTGATTCGGATTCAGGCAAGGCACTGGTTAAGAAACACTCGTGTGTATGTACAAGGTAAGAAGGGCCGGTGGGAGGAGGGCGGGTCACTGTGCTGGGAGTGGCTGTGCCATGTGCATGGCCGGGGCCGGCATGGGCCAACCCTCCTGGTGGTTCTGCAGCAGCCGGTACAGCTGCTTCAGGTGGGCCACGATGTTGTCCTTGATGTCGGGCGTGGAGATCTGCAGCCGCACGCTGCCGCTGTCGAAGGAGCGCGTGAAGTCCCCAGAGAACATCTCGTAGATCATCCGGGCCACAACGGGGATGACCTAGTAAGGAATAAAAGTCCCTTTTTTAGCCTAAAGGCACGTGGAATAGCCCTGTTACCTGCAGGAAGCCCCGTCGTGGATGCAGTATTTCCACAATACTCTAAAACACGCTCACAAACCAATTCTGTTCAGCACGTGTCACACTTGTGTTTGCTCTCCCAAACCACCAGTCTTAACTGGAGTTTTCCTGGTGTCAGAAGGCACAGCAGAAAAGGTCTCAGTATCCGTGGGAATTGATCCCAAACCCAACAAGGCTGGCACACACCACCCCAGAGCCACAGTGCCCTACCTGCACCACGATCAGCTTCCTCTCCCTGGGTTTTCCATCAGGCCACTCCTCTCCAAAACAGAAGTAGATCTCGTATGGTGGCTGTTTCTCAATTTGTCCCTTCTGATGGGCAATCAGCTCTAGGAAGAAAAGCAGAGTGCTGCGGGGTTGTCTTCTTCAGGCTGGAAACACCCACGAGATCCCACCTCATTGCATCACCCCCGGCCTTACCTACACACTGTCCTCTGCCACCTCTCACACAATTAATTACAGCTCCCTCCTTGCACGTGAAGTGATTTAAAAGCAAGGCCCTCTGATGTCCCTGAGAGCATTAAATGAGCGTACAGTGCCTTTCTCCTGCCACACACCCACTCCAGGTTCCCCTGAAGTCAGGGGGCAGTGGCCCCAACCCGCTCTCCACCCCCAGTACATCCAGTGCAGCCCACCCTTCCCAACAGTGCCAGTGTCCAAAGCTCTCTTCCAGAAGCAGAAGTTACCTACCGCTTAGGAACGTTTCCAGACAGAAGAGCTTGACCTTCTTTTGCCTCTCGATGAGATTTGGGGTGGTGGAGGAGGGGGCACAGGGCCCGGACCAGTACACCTTGCACTGGCACAGCCGCACGGCGTAGATGGCGTGGCCGCTGACCTCCAGGATCAGTCCCCTGTCCATAACGTCCAGCAGCCGGCTCGTGAAGATCTTCTGCCTTTCATTGGTGATCTGCTCTGTCCCTGGAAACTTGACCTGCTCCAAACTGATGGGCCCAAAGAGCTCCTCCTGGTCTGGCATAGGGCCCAGCTCTCCGTAGAAAAGTCTGCAGCCCTGCGGGTTGCTCACGGTCGTCGTGGGTCCAGTCTCCTTCCCTCGATATTCAAACTTGATTTCTAGGTCTGTCACTGAGAGAGAAACCATCAGTGTGGCTTTTCCTGGAGCATCAGCAGCAGGGACACCACACAAGCCCCGCTGCCCCCACGGGGAAGCTTAAACCACACACGGTTCTGTTTAAACTACACAAGTTCTCCTCACTCACCCACAAATAGCCACAGGAAAAAAAGGCAAAACGCTATTTTCTGTGAGGTTTTAAAGTACAAAAGCAGAAGCACTGTTACAAGCCCGTGCACGTACTTGGCAGGGAGCTAATCCAGAGCTCAGGGCTGCTGAAGAAGTCGTGCTGCAGCGTCGTTGGGGGCATTTCCATATCCAGAGGTTCGTTCTTTGGCCACACGGTTTCAGAGCTGCAGTTTTCTGCACTGGCCGGAGCCATTGGAGAATCTACAAAAAGGCAACAACTCTTCAATAAATCAAGATTTCATTTCAAGCATGCAGCAATTTACAAACAAATACCTTCACTAATACATTGGTCTGTGCCACCAACCATTGATATTAAGAAATGGAAACGTCTCTTGGATTGGGACATGCTGAGATTGATTCAATTCTTCCTCCTCTTCATCATCAAGATCATTATCCTTTTCATCCCACGGAGCTGAGCCAGTGGAACCTGCAAACAAGCACATTCTTGTGGGTGGATGATAAACATGAAACGCTGAAAAAATATCATCTTCATATTGGATACTGACTTACGCATTTTTCAAATTTCAATTAAAAAGGATAAATCTGATGCATACAACATGCTGATTTCAGTTTAACATATAATTCTAGAAGGCAAAAGTTAAAGCATTGGTGAAGTAAGACACAGCATTGCCAACATTGGACTGTTTAACAGGGAAACATACAGCTGTGTGCAGCTCTATCAATTTTAGTACTACAGCATGGTTTAAAGGCCTTTTAGTTTAAGCACAGGCTTCACCTGGCAGCTGCTCCTGCTGCACAAGGGCAGAGAGAGTTAACGCAGAGAGGGCAGGAGCTCCCTTGGAGCAGCGCCTGCCCAGGAGCCAGCACGTGTCAGCAAGGCCCTCACCTGGATTAATGATTGATCCCTGCGACTGCGGGATGTCGCACACTTCATAAATTTTAATCGGGTTCATGGGCACCTCCTTGGTGCCGTCGTACATCAAATTAAACTCCCGGCTCTTGTTAAGTGCACATCGGAGCTGGGCCTTCCACTTTGCAGGGTCTGGCTCGTCCACTCCTTCCTGGTACTTTCCTGTTTCCACGGCCCATGCCTGGGGACAAAGTACAGCCAGCTCAGTCCAGCCCTCCCCACACAGCAGCTTTTATCAGAAGCCAAACTTCCAAACAAATCCACCGTAAAAATCCTTCCCTTGCAAAAGTCTTAATTAGAGCTCTCGTGATAACAAAAAAATGGAAATTCCCACTTTAGTAGTTTTTCCCATTAAAAGAAAGTGGATAAAAAGATGCAAATTCCAAAAGAGTTTTCACAATTCTGGATTAGAGATTTTGTGGGTCTTGGATTCAAGACCAGAAGTCATTTCTGACAGGGAGCCTGTGCAAGATGAATGGACTTGGTTAAAATGGAGTGGAAGGACAGCCACAGACATCCAGTCTCACCCCAAAATCTGATTATTGGTCCGGGATTCCTCCAACACAGAGGTCAGAAATTCTTCAAAGGAGTGCAGGGAGTTACAGTGAATCCCTTGGGATAAGAATATTAGGGACAGCAGCGATGAGTGCTTGTGATGAGCTTGTGGTGGACCTCTTAAGACTTACATAACAGCATTTCATGGTTTGCTGCCAAGAGCAAGCCAGTGACCACATCCCAGCCCGAGCAGATGAAGCCAACAGCAGTCATCCTCCAGAGACCATGAGTCACACAGCACGCAGCCTTCAGTGGTGGGAAAGGGTTAAAGAACTCCACACCATCGCAGGCAGTGCCAAGCTTGGCATCCAGCTGCACAAAGTGGCTTTTTCTGAGGTCAGATAAATAGAAACTCCCGAGATGCCCGTCCAGCCCCTGGGCCAACAATCCAGCCCTTTGTGTCTGTTCCAGCGCCGTGGGATGCCCGCTCTCTCCCCTGGCTCACCTTGAAGATGGTGTTCTCCTCCTCGTGCTGGGGGCTGTGCCGGGTCGCGTGTTTCCAGGGGATCTGGAACCGCTTGGCCTCACGGTTCAGCCAGATCAGCCCGGGGTACATCCCACTGTCCACCTGGGCCACCAGCCACGGCTTCAGGCGCACCCTCCGCGGGTGGAGGGCCATGGTCTGCAGGGGGAGACAGCAGAGGCACTGCTGGAGCTTACCTCAGCCTCGTCTGCTTCAAAGAAACTGAATTAATTTAGCCAGGAAGGGCCCTGTGCTGTGTAACTGCTGTTACGTTTATGGTACTGCACCCTGAAACCACCGGTTCAGACTCCTCTGCCGGGAACAGTCACACACACCCCCCTGAGCAGGGCCCAGGACTGTTACAAGGACAGCAGCTCACATTGAGTGTTCCAGAGCACATTCAGGGTTATTTGTGCTCACCGAGCACACGGAGGGCGAGCCCGGAGCAGACCTGGGCTGAAAACCCTGAGCAGGAGATAAAGCCACGAACAAGCCACAGCAAGAACAGGCAGCAGAGTTTCCAAAGCCTCCACGTACACCTTGGAGAAGGGGCTGATCTGATCTCTGCTCCTTCAGCCCTGTCACACTCACAGCGAGGAGCAGAAGGGCTCACCACGGGGAGGTTTAACCCAGCTGAGGTGCAGGGGCTGCTTCACCACAGACTCTGAAAGTCACTTTATGGCTTTTCCATGAATGCCCCGAATGCAGCACAATCACTGGCAAACAGCACTGACCTGTAATAACCAGGATGTTTATCCAGAAGGACATGAACTGCAGGCCTGCCTGCGCTGCTGCTAAAAATCGACTGCTGTTTACTTAATGTTTTTGTTAAGTAGCCTTGCGTTGCTCATACAACTGCAGCCAGCCAACAATATTTTCCTTGCGTAGAACAAAGCCAAACAAACAAAATTAATGCCTGTCCCTCTCTAAGAAAAGGCAGCACTCAGTATCTTTAGATTTTGGGAGGGGAATTCTGCATGGCAGGTGTTATCTCCCATATCCATTTGTAAATCCTGAAACAGGTGTGAGAAATTACAAATATTCCCTTTAATAAAGCAGTTACAGGACAAGTAAAACTTTTGCCATAAGCCCTGAATATTGCTGGAGGAGTTGCAAAATGCATCTGGTAGCAGAGATGGAGAAGATTAAAAAAATCCTATCCAAGAACTAGTCTAGGAACAGGTTTGATTTGTTCAAATACCTGCAGATCCCATTCAGATGCAAGTGCTCACACAAAATTAATCCAAACACAGCTCAGTTTATCTGTTTATCTTTTCTGCAAAGAAAATGTTCGGCTTCAACTGAAAACCATCTTTAAATAATGGCTTGAAAATGTGTGGGCACATTACCAGGCTGTTTCCCAGGAGCTGCAAAAGATCAGGAAGCAATCACCAAAATTATTTTAGTGCTCCTGAAACTCTGCTCTGTTGGTTCTCCATGTTGAAAATGTTGTTGGAATTAAATCTTCAGAAGGGTGCTTGCAAAGACACAAAGCCCAGGTTAATCCTGGACTTAGAATTGAGACCAAAATCAGGTACTGATTCCTCTTGAAAAGGAAAGAAAGGTGATATTTTGAAGGACCCTTACTGCAGCTGGTTTCCACAACCCCTTTTACACTTAACCTTAGAAGCAGTCCCTGCTAATAACGCGTGCTGTGCACACACAGTAAAATTCAAGCCCCCCAGAGGAGGAGATCTGTGCCCCTGTCCCAGCACACGTCGGGTCACAAGGTGGGTGCTGGCCGGGATTGTCCCTGGGCCCGCAGACAGTCTGTCAGTGCTCCACACCACAATGCTTTATGACCTTTTATCACCAATGACTTGTTGACACAATAACTAAGAGCAAATCAACTTGAATCCCATTGCTGGGCTCAGACGGTGAGTCAGCCTCTTACAACCTTCAACTTCGATCCGGTGGGTTCCACGAAATGCCAGACACCTGGGGAATGTCTGTGCACGCTCACGGCCCTGCCAAGGCAGCCTGGGCCCTCGCTCAGTGCTCAGACCCAGGGACTCTCCAGTTCCCTTTATTCCCACTCGATTTGGGTGGTGTGTAGGGATAATTAGGGGTAATTAGGGATTTCTTTTCCATAGAAATCCCTGTGTTGCTAATGCATCTCTGGTCAGTGATGTAATTACTCCCTGTGCCTTAATTATTAGTATTTCTCCTTGGAGACATTCAGCCCAACCAGAACAACTCAAACTCGGGAAGGAGCAGACAGCCTGCAGCCACTCCCCGGGGGGCTGCAGAGGAGTGACCAAGGCCAAGGACATCCCCAGTCAGCTGTGGTGACACTCGGGGCCCTGGGGCCCTGGTGAGGTGTCAGACAGTCCAACAGCACATGGAGCACCAGGAAAACCATCCTGGAGCACCAGGAAAACCATCCTGGAGCCCAACTCAGCTTTGCTGTGCAGATGCTTTCGCTCCACACCCAAATACATTCAGTGTTCCTGCTCCACCTCATCCATCAAAGCCTCTGAAGATGGAAGGGTCTTCTCGGGGTTCTCTGCTGTGAACCCACAGACCCTGCTCCGTGCTCGATACCTGTTTGACTCATTATCCTGATTTCATGGACCTGAGTTAATTTTTTCAACGGCAAACAAAGTTTCCCACAGAGAAACGAGCTGAATTTCCATGGGACACTGGATCACCTCCTGCACCAGCACCCTGAGGCCCCCACGTTTCAGAGGTCGGTACATCTCCTGCCTCCCACCACCCGTGCTGCCCCTGAACACCATTAACCCTTTGAATTCCCAGTTTGCACACCCCAGTCTGGTCACCTCAGCCCCCGCCACGGCCAGGCAGCCCCTGAAATTGGAAGGGGCACGAGTTGTTACAGAGTGTGGGCTTTGGGGTGTAACAGCTGCCGTCTGAGGACTGCAGTGGGTGAAGGGGGTGGGGGGAAAACACCAGCCTTGCCTTCACTTTAGGCCTCGCTTCACACCGGCCTGAAAGGCGTAGCCCGGGGCTAGCCAGCCCAGCGCGGCCGGCGGAGCCGATGGCACCGAGCGGTAATTGGGCATTTTCAGCCAGATCTGCCCTCCCGGCTGCGCCCGGACCCGCACGGCGCCCCACAACCGCCGCCTTTTCTCCGGGGCCGGACACCGCAGCCTCCGGACCCCCGCACGGAGCCCGGCGAGTGCCCCGAATCCCCGCCCCGCACCCGCACCGGCCCCGCTCCGCCCGGAGCCCCGCGCGGGACGGGGCCGCGCCCGGCAGCTCCCGGGCCGGGCGGCTCCGGGGCCGGTACGGCCCGATCCCCGATCGCCGATCCCCGATCCCCGCACTGCTCACCCCGCCTGTCTGTCCGTCTGTGCGTCCGTCTGTCCGTCCGTGGGGCTGCGGCGGCTCCGTCCCGCGGGGGCTCGGGGCCGCCCCGCGGGGCCCGCGCGTGGGGCAGCNCCCCCCGCCCTTCTGCCGCCGCCCTTTTCCTGTCTAATGGAATATTTAGGAAGCTTCCTAAAACCGGGATATTTCTTTTCCCCCGGCTAAATGGAGTATTTAGAAAAGGAAGTCTGCTTTTAAGCGGGATGTCTTTGCCTTTTAAACGGAATGTGTTGGGAGGAAGACATGAATTCCTGGGTTTTTCTGCAGTTCGAAGCGTGTTCAGCTGAGTCACAGAATCACGGCACAATTAAGGCTGGAAAAGACCTCCAAGATCCCCGAGTCCAAACATTAACCCGGCACCGCCAGGTCCGCCACTAAACCGTGTCCTTTGGCACCACATCCGCGGGGTTTTGAGCACTTGCAGGGACGGTGGCTCTGCCACTTCCCCAGCAGCCTGTTCCAACGCTTGTCCGTCCTTTCAGTGAAGAAACTCTCCCAAACATCCAATCTAAACCTGCCCTAGCACAACCTGAGCACATTTGTTCTTGTCCTCCGTCCATCCATAGAATCCATATCCAGTCAATGACAGCACAGGATGAAATCAAACCCCCCAAGTCAGCTCTGATTAAATCCACAGGCACACAATTTTTTCTCTGAAAAGCATAAAAATGTCCCTTTCCCCTGCCTCCATCCCCACTCTGGGGTCACACCTACCCCTGGGAAGGGGCTCAGCAGCTTCTCCTTGGTCCCTCCGCAGTCTCCTGCCCTCCGGCCTCACGTCTTATTTATTTTCCTCGTAGGTGGAGAACCGTGACTCAGTGGTGAATCTTGGTTTCAAGGATCATACAATACTTCACCATTCAGTTTCAATGAACCAGAAAAAAATACGGGAATTTCCCTTCTCCTTCTCACCATGAACACTATGGAAAATGCTGAACCCCGACTTTGGGAAGGCTGACTGACACCCACAGCTCAGCCCCCAGCCAAGGGTTTGCAACTGGACAAAATCGTAGAGATCTTCATACAGAGACAAAACAATTCACCATTTTTCAGGGGAAGTTTGCCTTGCTGGATGCCGAGTGCAAGGCAAATACCTCCAGCTTCATTCGGCGTGGAATTTCACTCAGGAGAAACATGCAGGAGTTTGTCAGCACATAAGAAAATCTTTTCTGGCAATGAGCAGAGGACAAGGTGTGACCCTCTGAGCTCGGTGCTCCCTGTGCTGGGTGAGATGGGTTTCCTTAGTGGTTCCTGACCATTCCTGAAGTGCAAATCAAGGGGCAGCTTCTCCCGGCACAAAACACCCTTGCTGTTCCTGCTGTATGAAAGCATCAGTGGTAGGACAGTTTTGGGAGCAACCGGGAAGAGACACAGGGAGACATTGGGCTGAACTCCAGGCCGAGTATTGGAGGATCTTTGATCTCTCCTCAGATGGGTCAGCACAAAAGCCGCCGTTCATCCTCGCCGCATTCCTGCTGCTCACGCCTCCCTCCCGCCGCAGGGAAGTGTGAGGATGCTTTGGGTGGCCTTTGTTTGTGCTGGGATGCCGGGGAGCCGAGAACGGAGACACCGGCGGTGCTGCTGCTCGCTCTCTGCCGCCTTGGCTGTCTGTGCAGTGCTGGGAGCTGCCTGGGCAGGGATTTGCCCTTCCTGAACCACTGGAAGGGCACTCGAGATGCCCAACCCGCAGGAGGGGTGCTGGGGCAGCTCGGGGCTGGGGGATTTGAAAGATGGAGCAATGTGGCAAAGCAGCTGGCTGAGGACTGCTCCGGCCTGGGAGAAGGGTCCAGTCCTGCCTGCAGTGTCCCTCTGTGCCTGCCACAGCCTCTGGTGCCCCTGTCACAGCCTCTGCTGCCCTCCCAACACCCTGCTGCCTTCCCAACACCCTGCTGCCTCTGCCACAGCCTCTGCTGCCTCTGCCACAGCCTCTGCTGCCTTCCCAGCACCGACACAGATGCCAAACAAATGAGTCTTCCCAGCCCTCTGCAGGGTTTGGTGGTTTGTTTTTTGGGTTGTTTTTTTTTTCCCTCTTGAGTTTCTACCAGCCTGTGCTGGAGCGTGCGGCAGCACGTTGGGGTGGGCAGCTGACGGGAAATAAACTGAATTTTTCCATGCTCTGGGCTGGGAAACTCGGCGGCTTTGGGGCTGCAGAGGTGATCATCCGGGGATAACTCATCGGGCAGGATGTGCAGTCAGGTGTTGCCCGTCTGTGGCTGATCATCCCAAGTGTTCACTCTGGCACAACACACAGAGCATTGATCCTGCTCCTTCAGGCAGACAGGCAGCACCAGCCTCTGCACTGTGGTGTTTTCTAGAAGTTATTCTTTTTATTTTTACTTCTCTCTGCCTATATTTACCTCTATCTGCATAATTTTATTTTTTCTAATCTAATGAAGAGATCTTTGGGCTGACAAACTGTCCTTTATGAAGCGACATCCTGCTGGCTGGGACACAGCAGCTCCTTCAGTCTGCAGAGCACACAGAGCTTGGACAGAGGAATTTTCATACCAGGAGCGATGGGATTTACTTTATTTCAGTGCCAAATTAATATCACTGTTTTATCAACACGATTGTATGTCATGATACCTGCAACAGCAGCAGCTGGGCTTTGCACTGCAGGGCTCCTGCAGCCCTTTGTTCCCCGCTGGAGAAGATTGCAGCCATCAAAACAAAAAGGAACCATTTTCTCTCCTGGGAACAGATCACCGAGTTCCCATAAGGCAAAACAAAATTATGCAATGAGTCAAGACAATGTCCTGGGCATGTGGAGTCTTGCTGAGTGCTCTCAGCACTCACATTCCAGCAGGCAGCTCCGTGCAGGAGAGCAGCACGAAATGGTGGAGAGGCTTCACCCCAGCACATCCCAAACTCCCCAAATGTGCTGCAGGAAAAAGGGATTCATTCTTCCCACCCTGTCCTGGCAGCACCTCTGTGGCCTGGGCCGGGGAGAACTCCTGGCCTCACCAGCCTAGATAATTCCAAAAATTATATAAAATAATCTATAAACATGATTGTGGCTACCAAAGGCTTCTTTCTCTAGTGAAGAAGAGAAGAGGGAGGGATGGATTTACTGTTATTTTTCTGGTGGGCAGCCTGGACGAGGCATCCCTGAGTCAGGGGCTGAAGCACTCCCAAAAGGAAGGGTTGGGTTCATTACTGTGTTGCATTCTTCTAGGCACAAGGGTAGACAAGAATATCACTAAACAAAAATGCTTTAACTGAAATAGAACAGTCTTAAATTTTCTGGCAACTTCTCTGGCCCTTCCCATCCATCTCCAGGCTCCTGCTGTGTTGTCTCTGTCCTCTCTTTGCTCTTCTTTTAAGTGAAACCAAACCTTGCCTGGGTATCCTCACGTGTGAAAGTGTTGGGCTGAATTATACTCCTGCAAATCTCTCTGTGTATAAATATAAATATAAACATAAGTATAAATATAAATAGAAATAGAAATAGAAACATGTACATATTGAAATATAAATATAAATNTATAAAATATAAATATAAATATAAGTTGAAATATAAATATAAATATAAATATAAATATAAATATAAGTTGAAAAAGAAATAGAAATAGTGCCACTGCTGGGTCACTTGCAGGTGTGAGGGGATTCAGACCAAACCTCACTCTACAGTGCACCATGAATTGCTCTCCTGTCCTGCAATATCCAAATCAAAATTCTGCCTGGCTCTTAGCCAGTATTCTTCCATGAGAGAGGCTCTTCTTACCTAACCAACACCAAAAAAATGTCCCAAAAAAGTGAGCAGCTTAAACCCCTCTGGGCCTTGGCATTAGGATAAGAGAATCTATGGTTTCCTATTAATGCTGCTCCAATCCTCTTAATGAAGATATTGGGCTGGCTTGGGCCCATTTATAGCTCAGGTCATTCCTTGCAGTGACACAGATAATGGCTGGGCTCAGAACGAGTGGTTTGGGGTGAAGAAAACACGATCCTGGTGCAGGAGGAAAGGGCTCTGAGTGTGCTGAGAGCTGGGGCTGGCTCTGGGCCCTGCTGGACACGGGGCAGCAGCCCAGGGAAGAGCTGCACTCCGTGTCTGTGATCAGAGCAATAAATGAGGTTCCAGGGAGAATTTCCACGGACAGACATGAAGAGGGGAAGGGAATACGGAGAATGTGCCCTGAAAATGCGGAAATAAACAATTCCTGCTCTTTTCAGCTTAAAGCTTTAAGATGGGGAGGTGACAATAAGAGGGATATGTCTGTACCTGGGTGCCGTCACTAATTGTCTCACAGCCCACAGTAGGCATTCAATTAATTTAATCCACCAGCAGGGGTTTTTTCATGGAAGTGTTTGTTTTCTCAGGATTCCCTCTCTGTCGTTGTTGCTTTTCCTGTGCCCCATCTCACTGAAGCCCTGAGCAGCCCCTACAGGCAGGTAATACAAGCTTTGCGAAGATTAATGTTCCTTCCCCTATAATCCCTTTTTTTTCTCCCTAGAAAACTCTACAGGACAGAGGCTGGGGCTGTGTGTTGTGTGTGAAGGGAACCTCTGCTCCCAAATCCTTTGACAGGGAGGTATTAATGTGCAGAAAGACCCTGAGGCCCTGGAGTTTGTTCCTAAATAGGGCACAGCTCAGAACATCTGAAGGTCTCTGGGGCTCATGGGTGGGAATCTCCTAATGATCTTTAGTTATTTTTATCCCAGCCCTGTGCTCAGTGCTCTGGGGCAGAGGAGCCACTCTCAGATCTCCCAGGGAGCCCACGGAGCTGCCAGGAGCTGGGCAGGGGAGGAGGAACAAGAAAATAAAGCTCAGAAAAGGGGAAGGTGGCAGTAGCAAGACACAGCGTTAGCATCAGAGAGAGGCACGAGACAACGAGAAGAAAAAGAACGAAGGAACTTTGGCAGGGCTTTTCTCCTTTCCCTTCTGCTTTTCATCCTGCTTTCTGGAGGAAAATGGGGCAGCAGTTCACCAACGCCGAGGGGGAGCAAGGAGAGATCGACGTTGCGGAGCTGCAGGAATGGTACAAGAAATTTGTGGTGGAATGTCCCAGCGGGACCCTCTTCATGCACGAGTTCAAGCGCTTCTTCGGCGTCCAGGACAACCGGGAAGCAGCAGAGTACGTGGAGAACATGTTCAGGGCTTTTGACAAGAACGGGGTAAGTGCTGAGGAGCTGTCAGAGTTATTTGTGTCACAGTTTCCCCAGCTGTCTTCTGCAGTGGGGACACGTTTGGGTTGTGCCCACCCGTGACTGAGGTGGGGCGAGGGCAGGACGAGGAGCACAGGCTGGCCTGGATTTATCTCCTCCAGTCTCTGCCCAAACTGAGGGCAGAATGTCCCCTGAAAGGACTAAGGGGGGATTAAGAAATCGAAACTTAGGCAGCCGTTCTTCGAGACCCTCAAACAGCCAAGGCTCCCACACGGCAAAAATATTTCTCTGTTGAGACAGAAGGGAAATTACAGCGCAGGGGAATCCTACTCAGGCTTCTTCTGTGTTGGAGGAAGTGTCTGTATCAAGCACGAGCGGGTGGTTCGTAATAAAACACTGATTTCAGCTTTGCTTTCCAAAAGCAGAGGAATGCTGAACAATTCAGACAGTCTGGTTTTGATTCCCTTTGCCATATTTGTCATGGGACACCTGGGGAAAGTGGGTTTTCTGGTTTAGTCACAGTTCCTGCATTCCCTGCTTTGGCTGCTCAGCTGCCTTGGCTGAGCAGCCAAACGGTTCAATTATTCTTTTCCTGAAGCCTTTGATCATTTTCCAGCTGTGGGGATGTTTGTTCCTTGTATCAATACAGGAGAAGGGGACTCAGGTCGTTCACCTCTGATCAACTCACCTCCCTTAAGCTCCCTTTGAAAACAGGGTAAAAATCACATGGAAGTGGCAGCAAAATTCAGTTTGTGGAAAAGGAGTTAAAAGGCCGTGGAAGATGTTGGCAGGTCAGGCTGGTCTCAGAATTCCAAGGTGCGAAAACCCAAATTCCTGCAAAAAGTGAAAGCGTCAGGTCCCAAATTCCATTATGAAAGCTGTGGAGGAAAGGTCGCAGGGCAAACCGTGCATAAAAGATGAAATCCCATTCCTAATTTATAGGAGTTTTCCTAAGAGGACAGGAAATCTGGTTTTAAGGGATGCTGGTGAGGAGGAGCCCAGGCTGGGTGTGGCTGTGCCTGCTGCTGGTCCTGGACTGCTGCAAACCTCCCTCAGAGTGCCCGACAAATTCCTGTCCCCTGCATTACCCTCCTGGCAGTTTTAACCCAGGTTTTCTGGAAGTCGTAAAGCACTTTTCAGCTTTCCACCCAGCCAAGTGTCATCCAGCTGCTGCTTCTCCCTTGCCACAGGATAACACCATCGATTTTCTGGAATACGTGGCTGCCTTGAATCTTGTTTTACGAGGAAAACTGGAACACAAGCTGAGGTGGACGTTCAAAGTGTATGACAAGGATGGGAATGGCTGCATAGATAAACCTGAGCTGCTGGAAATCGTTGAGGTAAGTGGGAATTGCCCAATCCCCCTTTTAAGCAATCCCTGCTCTTTGGCAACGTGATGAGGCGTGTGGGGCTTGTGATAATCGCGTTTCAAAGCTGCCGCGGATGGTGATGAAGTGAAAAAAGCCCGACCTTGGTGAAAGGGTTTGGAGAAAGGTTTGGTGAAAGGGTTTGGAGCCTGCCGGGTGTCTGAGGGCTCTGCTCCGCTCAGAGACGCAGCCTCGGGCTGCTGGGGATCCTGGAGCTCTGCTCTGCCTTTCCTTTCAACCTCTCCTCACCCGGGTTCCCTGTGCGGGGCTGGGGAGGAGAATTTCACGCCGTGCTCTCACTGGGGCCGTGCCCTGGCTGGGTGGCTGGTGACAGTGCCCTCAGAGGTGCCAACCAGCGCCCAAATTCCTTTGTGCTGGTGCCCGTCGGGGTTTCTGCTGTGTCCTGCACTGGGTTTGGCCGTGGCTGTGGGGGCAGAGCAGAGGCCTCAGTGATTGCAGGGTTTGCTTGGCAAGGGGGGAGCTGCTCTCCTCCCGAGTGACACAACAAGGGGAAATCACCTCGAGTGGCACCAGGGGAGGTTTAGATGATTATTAGGAAAAATTTCTTCACTGAAACTGTCCATCCCTGACACAGGAATCACCGTCCCCGCAGGGATAGAAGAGCTGTGTAATGTGACATTTGGGGACAGGGGTTTGGGGTGGCCTTGGCAGTGCTGGGTTGGATGATCCTAAAGGGCTTTTCCAACCTGAAGGATCCTGTGGGGCTGAGCAGACAGCCAGGCTGCAGCACCTCTGCTCTTCCCTGGGGTGAAACATCTTGGGGCTGTGCTGCAGCACCACGGGGGCTGTTCCCCATGGCCAGCAGTGCTCGGGAGGCTGAGGACCACTGCTCATCCCCACCCTGAGCATCTCAGGGAGGTGCAGTGGCAGGAATTGCCCCTGTCCTGGCTGGGAAGATGAGCAGCTGGTGACAGCAGGTGTGACAGCAGGGCAGCCTGTCTGGGCCACGTCCCATTAGAGTTTTGAGGTCAGCCCAGAATTGCCCAGAACTGTGGGGCCACTGCTAATCCTCTCTCTTGGAAGACTTCGCACAAAACCCTTCGGCCTAAGCAGGAAAGGTGACAATGGACAGGTGGTGCCACGGGAGGAACAGATAAAGTCTGAGCCTTTCCTGTGGCCAAGGGGAGCGCAAACTGTGGGTCAAAATATGAGCTAAGACAGGTTTGATGTGCAGCTTGGAGAGAGGGCCACGTGCCTGGCTTTGGATGTGGGCAGAAATTCACACTCAAGGCTTATGATGCTGTGAAACTCCTGCTTTGCTCTCTGCAAAGGAGCCCTGGGGTCTGCCCAGTGCCTGTGAGGAGAAACCGTGTGTGTCAGCAGCAGCTCCACAGAGCAAATGAGGTAATTAATGTGCAGTGAGTGTAGGTGTAAGGTCAGGGGTTCCAGTCCACATCTGAGGCTGTTGAGGGGCAGATCTTTCCAGAAAGGTTCAACTCTCGGCCTTTGAAAAAGACCTTCACAGTGAGGGCACGATAGCAGAGTTCAGCGCTTTTCATTTTCCAGTCCTTTTCCTAATCTGTGATCTCCCTTCAGTCTATCTACAGGCTGAAGAGGGTGTGCTGGTCAGACGTGGAGGACAGGACCCCGCTGCTGACACCAGAGGAGGTGGTGGACAGGATATTTCAGCTGGTGGATGAGAACGGGGATGGTGAGTGATGGTGCATTCCCGCCCGCTGACGGCTCCCCGAGCTGGGCGGGCTGTGATGCGCCCGTCCAGAGCTCCCTCGGCTCTATTGTCTTACAATGGACACGGCTGGGGTTGGTTCTGCTCTGTTCCGGGGTCAAAACCCTCTTGGTGGAGCAGGGTGAAATCTTTTTCGTTGTTGTTTTAATGTAAAACCCCGAGGAGTCCCTGCTGGGGCTGGGTTTTGCCGTGGCTCAGATCCCATCCCCGGAGAGCCCCCAGCAGGCAGAGGGCAGGTCCCAGTCCCGGCGCCAAGAGCTCAATAAAGACACTGGTGCCAGGCTGGGAGCTGCGGGACAGGAGTGGCACGGTCCGGGAGGAGCCTGGGTGAGCCCCTGCCGTCTCCTGTTGGGGTGGGACAGGTGGGTCACAAGATTCCCTAAGATCGTGTCTGATTAGCATCTTATCTGACACACGATGGGATTGCTTCTGCCTCCTCTCTTATCTCTCGGGTTCTGAGCGCCCATCTGGTGTCCCCCTGCTCTCCCCCACAGGACAGTTGTCTCTTGACGAGTTCATTGATGGAGCCAGGAAGGACAAGTGGGTGATGAAGATGCTGCAAATGGATGTGAACCCCGGGGGATGGATCACTGAGCAGAGGAGAAAGAGTGCTTTGTTCTGAGACGATCCGGGTTTGGCACAGCTGAAACCGCGATGCTGACTCCCTGTGACCCTTCCTCTAGCCCGGTAGTGACTTTCCTTTTTAATTCGATCTCAGCATCCAGATGAAAACTTGAGCTGTTTAAGGAGTCTCTCGATGTAAAACCCGCGTGCTGAGCACTGCTGGTACCCAGGGACTATTTCTGGCCCGTGAATAAGTCTGGCTGTGTACACAACACTCTGTTTGCCAGCTCTGCTTTTTTGGTTACGCCCCAAGGAACAAACTTTTTGTGGCTTCTTGCAGCAGATCCTGAGCAGGGTTTGGGGCTGGGAAGGGAGGGATGCAGGCAGTGGTGCAGCCTGCAGTGCAGGCTGCTGCTGGCAGGGCTCATTCCTGCAGAGCTGCAGCCCCTCAGACCAGCACTGGGCTCTCTCTGGCTGCTCTTGGAGCTTCGGGAGGTCTCTGTGTGGGGTTTGTAGCCTTCACTGCTGCTCGTGTCAGATCCCTGCAGACCAACACAGAACCACCAAAAAATGAGAACTGGATCAGAGCAGCGGCCGGGACAACACGCAGAGCTGAGGGAAACGAGGTGAGGGCTGGGCAGGAGGAGCAGCAGCTCCTTCCTCTCCCTCCTGGGGACCAGGACTGCTCCTCCTGCCTGCTCAGAGGCCTGAGGGATGCTGGCTCCAAAGGCTGACACTTCCCAGCCCCACTCAGAGCACGGGATGGCCCAGGTGTGACTCTGCTCCCTTTGAGCCCCTGGTTCTTATGGAATCATCACTCTGGAACAGCTTTGCCTGCTCTGGGAAGAGTGGATGAGCTCTGGGAGCTCCAGGATTTTCACTGCACTGGGAAAGGTTCGGTGTGAGAGCAGAGATGAGGGAAGAGCAGAGTTTTGTTTGGCAGTGTCTCTGCAATGAGAGGATTTGTGCTGCTCCATCGGCAGGACCACAGAATCAGAAATCATGGATGCTTTGGGTTGGGAGAAACCTTAAAACTCCTCGATTCCCAACCCGCCTGCCCTGGGCAGGGACGCCACATCAGGTCGCTCCAAGCCCTGTCCAAACTGGCCTTGAAAAGTGGAAAAAGTGACAAAAATTCCAGTACAGTGGTTTTACACTGGACTTAATTTAGCCCCAGACTACAGATGTAAAATTTACACAAGTTGCAGGCTGAGCTCTGCTGTTCTAACCCATGTTTCTACATAGGTGTATGTGGGAAAATAATTTGGGTTGAATCAATATTTTGGTTCACCTTTATTGGATTTACTGGTTCGTTTACAAGGAGAAAACTCCCCAGGAAAATAACATGAGTTAGTTTGTCTGTTCCATTTTCATTTTCCCATGGGATCAGTGGGCCAGGTCATACCAAGGAAAAGATTTACAACCCCTTTTTTGTGGCCTTTAATTAGGACTGTAGTAACTGTCATTAGCTGATTAGTTTGCTGGTTTGTGGTCCTGTCAGTTTGCCCGGTGTTTAAATTCCATGGGGAAGTGTTCAGGATTAGACACAATCAGTGCTAGAGCTCAGACCGTGCACATTTCCACTTTGAAATAGCCTTTCTATGAGTTCTCTGTAAATACCGAGCAGTTTGTCGTGCGCTGACTTATCAGAGCTGATTAGGCTTGTGCTTTCTGCCGCTCTGGGGCAGCTGCTCAAAGCTCTCTCTAGTCAATAGTTCATCAGCCCAAAATCCGAAAGAGAAATCTGACATCTGACTTGAGAGCCTGGATAAAAACATTCACTTTTATTGATTTTCCAGCTTGTGAAAAAAAATGTTTTTATTGGAGGATGCAAATGTCTAAGAATTCCTCACATTTCGGCATCTCGACCCAGGTAACGCCCTGCTCCTTACAGGGATTTAGAGAGGCTGCTCAGCTCATAGAATTGCGCTTTGCTGGTTCACTGAAATGCTTCAAATTCTCCAATTCTGCTCACCTGGCCAGCCCAGGCCCTGCAGGGGCTCTCTGGGGACCCCCAGGCCAGCAGCCCCTCCCCTGGTGAGCACTTGTACAGATGTCAGTGGAAGTTTTGTAAAACACAAACTGAATAAAGAGATATTTATTAAAACCCTTTGCTTCCTAGTATTTATTTGTTAATTAGGTGAAGAGCTGTGTAAGCACCTGAGTATCTGGCTGAAACTGTAGCCTGTGAGTGTGATATATTGAATTTAGGGGAGGAGCTGGGTAGGACAGAGATAAGGCAGAGATGACGATGCTGTTGCAAAGCAGAGTAGGGAAGGAGCCTCTTCTCTTTAACTTCCGTGTGATGACAGCAAAAACCATGAGAGTCTAATTAAAAAAAAAAACAAAAAACAATAGTTGTTTAAAATCAAATGAGCTGAGTGCTGCAATCGACGCCCCCATTGTAACCCTGCCGGGACTGGGGCAGGAGCCGGGGGGGCTCAGGATGGTTCCGTGGCCCGTGGCCCGGGCAGAGGTGGGATGGAGGTGCAGGGGGTGTGTGTGTGCCAGAGCTGGCAGAGCCCAATGGAAAATCCTTCCTCTTATCAATCGTGTAATCTTTGGTCAAGAAATCGCGAGGTACTTTGGCCCGAGGGTTATTTTAAAGCCGTGGCTATAAAAACCCTGATCTCCTCCCAAACTCCGTTCAACATTCACAGCAGGCTCTTGATGTCAGGCGTTTTGCATAATCCGTTTTCCAGACTTAGGGCCCAGCTCGAATTGGATTTGACTGATCGGATTTCTTCCTGCTCTAAACTGGGAAACAGGATGGCTCGGAAAAGGCAAACGCCACGTGATTTTTCTGGGCTACCATCTGCTCCGTGCTGGATGCCCCTGCAGCTGGGCGGGACCCAAGGTGGGATAACCCGGCTGGAAAGATGGAGCTGAGGCTGTTGGTGAAGGGAGGAGGGAACAGGACCCAGGCAGGCATCATCGCATCCTAAAATGCTCCGGGAGATGCGTCCCTGGAGAAGGCGCTGAGCAGCAGGAGCGGCAGGCTGAGGGGGAGAGGGGATCCCTGCGCCCAGCCCTGCGCTCAGCCCCGCTCCGAGGTTTGGGCAGGGCCGGCTCTCCCGGGGCTGCCCGGGGCAGGGTTTGTGTCCGAGTCATTCCCGAAGCTCCTGTGGGCGGGTTCCCTTCGAAAATGTCCTGTGGAAAGGCAGAGTGACCTCCTGAGCCCCGCGCTGGTCACTGCAGGGACTGCCGGGGGTGGTTTTCACACAGCGCCTGTGCTCAGCTGTGCCACCGCAAAATTCCTTTCCTTTCTTTCCTCCCTTTCCTCCCTTTCCTCCCTTTCCTCCCTTTCCTCCCTTTCCTGCCTTTCCTCTATTTCCCTTCCATTCTTTCCTTCCTGCCGATCCTTCCTTTCTTTCCTTTTCTTTCTTTCTTTACTGTCCTTGTTTTTTCTTTCATTTCCTTCCTTCTCTTTCCCTTTCTTCTTTCTTTCCTTCAAAGTTAAGTGCACCTCAGAAGCTTAGAAAGTGTCTCAAGCGCTTAACCCTTAAAGATCCCGCACTAAAGGATGTTCCGGGATCTGAGGAGCGCTGCCGGAGCTGCGGCAGAGCAGCCGAAACGTGGGGAAAGGGGCTTTGGGAAGCCCTTGGGTATTTTGGGGGATTCCCTCGGGTTTGGAGTCCAGGAGCTGTTTTGGGGGAGTCGCTCGGGTTTGGGATCCGGTCCCGGCGCGTTCCCGCTGCTCCCCGCGGGGCCAGCAGAGGGCGCTGCGGGACGGGCGGACACGGCGGGAGCGCGCGGAGACCGGAGAGGTCACAAAACCCGGGATGGGGACAGATGGGTCCCAAAAACCGGGATGGGGGCAGAGGGGTCCCAAAAACCGGGATGGGGACAGATGGGTCCCAAAAACCGGGATGGGGGCAGAGGGGTCCCAAAAACCGGGATGGGGCTGGCATGGGCACAGGGATGGGGACAGGGACAGCTCTTTTGGAATAACTTTTCCTTTATAAATAGGAATCTGGCGGTCAAAGCTGCTTCTCGCTGCTCCGTGGCTGCAGAGGAGGGGCTGGGGGGGCTCCGGCAGGACTGGCCGTGTCTGTGCCCGGGGAAGCCGCTCAGGAAACCCACGCTGAGCTCGGCTCCCTCCTCGTGCTGGTGCAGAGCCAAAGGGCTCCGAGTTTTGTGCCGGTCATGGGTCATGTGCGGGGGTGTTGGTTTTGCTGCAAGAAGGAGAGTTACACTGGGAGTAAACAGCTCAGCCCACCTCTAATGAGGGGTTGGAGCTGCTCCCTCTCGCAGTGCTGGGGGTGGACAGAGTTGGCCCATCGAGGGCTCCTGTCCAGGGTGGTTTGTGAGCCCGACACCAACCCCAGAGCAGCTGTTTCTGTGCTGAGCCACTAAATCTGGCCTGCTGGAAACAGAAAGATTGATTGGAAGAGAGAAGAAGCATGACCTGAAATAATATTGTAAAACGTCTTTATTAGTTCGCCGTAGGAGTGGAAGTACAAAATCTTCCAGGTAAAACTCTGTCCAATGAAAAGGACGCGCAGGAAAAAAAATGGTCAGAACTGCGAACACCCAGTGCTAAATAACAAAACTCTCAGCTGGGCAAGAAATCCTCCCTGGTGTCCCGTGTTGCCTCACCACGCCTGGGGCTGCTCCCGTGGGTGAGGAACCTCCCTGCAGGAGCGGCCGAGGCTCAGCCCCGCTCAGCTCGGGCTGTTTGGGGTGGGGCCGCTGCCGCAGCCGCCCTTGTGCGTTGGGGGCCGGCGGCCCTGCCCTGCCAGGGGCCCCAGGAAGGGGAGCCTGGGGCCGAAACCCCCGGGGCACTGCCCTGATCCCTCCGGAGGTGATGAACCCTAGGGCCTGTCAGGAATCCTCTGAGCTGTCTCCCCACTCTGTAGCAGCTCCCCCCTCCAAAACCCGCACGGACATGGGGGTCAAACCCTGCCGGTGCTCATTTTCCAGGTGGTAAAACATGCAGGAATTGTGCTACAACGCTCCTCCCTCTCAGCTTACTGCATTGCTGGCTCTGCTCATCTGGAAGGAAGGAAGGGAGTCCTTCCAGATGCTTCAGGGAGAAACATTTCCTTACAGTCCAGGGGGTTGTTTAAAAAAGGCACCATTCAAGGTTTTTAATGCTTTTAAACAAAAAGCCACTGCATTCACCCCTCCTCTTTTTCCAGCTCATAAAAACCTGTGCTTTAACTCACATTATCACTAACTGACCAAATAGTAATGAATGAAGGAAGGAGTGACCAGAACTGGTGACCTGTTAAATACAAATGGAAGGAGAAGGTTTGGATCTGTTTTCCCAGGACCTCTCTCACTGGGGCCAAGTCCTGGGCAGCCCCTGGTTGGACCCCGCTGAGGGGGTGTTGGCCACGGCCTCGGTGGGAATTTTGGGGTTTTCTTGGTGTGTTCTTGACCTGCACAGCCTGGTGCTGCTCCCCTGCCTGGGGAGCACTGGCTGTCCCCTCTCTGAGCTCAGCAGCAGCATCCAGAGGCCCCGAGGCCACCCCGGGTCCGTGTGGGACAGCCCAGCTGTGCAGCCCGTCCCTGCAGAGGCCTCTCCTCCCGCTGCCCAGGCACAGTCCCGGGACAGTCTGTCCGTGGGGGCTGCACCCCCACAGCCCCATGGAGGTGACAGTGCTGGGGGAGGCCAAGGGGAAGCGTTCCAGGAGCTACTGGGCAGCCTGGGCATCCTGCTCCCCCTCGTGCGGGTTCTTGCCGTCGTTCTGGATCATCCTCACGATGTGTGTCAGGTCCAGGCTGCGGGTCAGGATGTCCAGCAGCATCTCGTCCTTCTGCACGCCCTCCATGAACTCCTCCAGGGACAGCTCACCTGCAGAGAGCGTTCACAAGGCTCTGTAAACCCCACAGCTCTGTGAACCCCACAGCTCTGTTAAACCCCACAGCTCTGTAAACCCCACAGCTCTGTTGAACCCCACAGCTCTGTGAACCCCACAGCTCTGTAAACCCCACAGCTCTGTTGAACCCCACAGCTCTGTAAAACCCCACAGCTCTGTAAACCCACAGCTCTGTAAACCCCACAGCTCTGTGAACCCCACAGCTCTGTTAAACCCCACACCTCTGTTGAACCCCACAGCTCTGTAAACCCCACAGCTCTGTAGAACCCACAGCTCTGTTAAACCCCACAGCTCTGTAAACCCCACAGCTCTGTAAACCCCACAGCTCTGTTGACCCCACAGCTCTGTTAAACCCCACAGCTCTGTAAACCCCACAGCTCTGTTGAACCCCACAGCTCTGTGAACCCCACAGCTCTGTAAACCCCACAGCTCTGTTGAACCCCACAGCTCTGTAAAACCCCACAGCTCTGTAAACCCACAGCTCTGTAAACCCCACAGCTCTGTGAACCCCACAGCTCTGTTAAACCCCACACCTCTGTTGAACCCCACAGCTCTGTAAACCCCACAGCTCTGTAAACCCCACAGCTCTGTTAAACCCCACAGCTCTGTGAACCCCACAGCTCTGTAAAACCCACAGCTCTGTTGAACCCCACAGCTCTGTTAAACCCCACAGCTCTGTAAACCCCACAGCTCTGTTGAACCCCACAGCCTCACTCCTCCCTGCAGCACCCCCCCCGGATCTGCACAGCCCCTGAATTGGGGGTCTCAGCACTGGGTTTTGTGTCCCAAAGGCCAGCCCAGCTCCCACCCGGGAGGGGCTGTGGCCGGGACCCCTCGGGCAGCCCAGAGGGGATGGGCAGCTCCACCTTCACAGGGAGCCGCCCCCTGCCAGCTCTCCCCGTCCTGGGGTTTTGGGACATCCAGCAGCAGGAACTGCTCTGGCAGCCCGGAGCGCAGCAGAGGGGGAAGGCAGGAGCAGGTCCTGCCCCAGGAGGGGCCTCACCATCCCCGTTGATATCGATCTTGTTGAACACCATGTCTGTGAACTCCTCCGCCGTCATCTTCTCCTGGCAGCCGTTGATGGAGCGAATGGCCTGGAGGGAACCAGGGGCAGTTACTGGCTGCTGTCCGTCAGAACAAGTGGCCAAATGACCAGACATGAAAGGCCAAACCCTTTTCTGGGGCTAACACTTGTTTTCGGGCAGTTAGGCTTTGAAAGGAATAAGTCCAGTCTAAAAAGTTGGAGATTAAAATCGCCTAAAAAAGCAATCAATGCTTTACAAGATTTAGTGGGCATCCTGGGATAAGCCAGAAGCCATTCACCTCTGAAAACCCTTAGATTAAGTTCAAGTGCTTATCTTAGCCCCAGTTTCAGTGAGCAGGGTTAAGGAGGACCAGGGGCTGCTGTGTGTCCCCGGGGGTGTGGGAGGCACCAGCTGGGAGCGCTGGCAGAGGACAGCAGCAGGTTTGGGCAGCAGCAGGTTTGGACAGCAGCAGGTTTGGGCAGCAGCAGGTTTGGGCAGCAGCAGGTTTGGGCAGCAGCAGGTTTGGGCAGTGCCTGCTCATCGACCATGGCATTCACTGGGCTGGAGTTCCCGTGACGGCCTCTCTGTGCCCCTGCACCCAACACCCGTCTGTGGCAGGACGGGGAGAGCTGAGCCCACTCACTTTGATGATGTTCAGCAGCTCAGCCCGGTCGATGCAGCCGTTCCCGTCCACATCGTAGAGCTTGAAATACCACCTCAGCTTCTGATCCACCTTCCCCTTCAGCACCAGGCTCAGAGCTGCCACGTACTCCATGAAATCGATGTAGCCATCCTAAAAGCAGAAGGTTAGAAGCTAAGGAGAGAGTCAGGCAGGAGAGGGTTTTATTGGACTGGTCCCTCCACCCTGAGACCAGGGGCTTGTGGAGTGCTGTGGTGAAAGCCAAGGTTCCACCTGAATCTGCAGAAATGGTGTAAATCACAGAATGATGAAATCATTAAACTGGGGAAGGCCTCCAAGATCATCAAGCCCAGCCTTGGACCGTTACCTGTTGGGGAGGCACGGGCTGGGTGGGTGGATCTGCCTTGGGGACTGAGAGCTGGCCTGTGCTCAGGGAATTAACATGCCAGGCATTAATTACCAGCCCAAAGCAGCGGGAATTCAGAGGTCAGAGAGGTTTGTGCAGATGAACGCTGATAAATTACCCAACCCCATCCTGCCTGCACACACCTACAGCTCCTTTCTCCTGCCGGGGGGTCTCATTTCCAGGAGAGGAGTAAATTCAGGAGTCACCCCAGCACGCTGCTGACATCTCGGCCTGGGGAGGCGTTTCTCTGTCCCTGTGCCATTCCCGTACCTGCTCCACGTTTGGAGCACAAACACTTCTATCTTTGACTTTCCTCCGGGCTGTTTGCCCACCCCAGCTCACGCCGCGGTGTTTGCGGTGTCCAGCTGGACCCGGGGTGGTGGCACCGCCGCAAAGCTGCTGGCGTCAGCTCCCAGGGCACCAAACTGCCCCCGGGCCCTGCTCGGGATGCTCACAGCTCCCAGAACGCGTCTGAAACGCCTCCTGCCCACCGCAGCGCGTTCCCACGGGGCTTTGAAGGGAAATGGTTCTTGCCGTGGTTTGTGGCGCTGCCCTGAAGTCCCCGAGAGCCGCGTGGATGTGGCACTGGGGACGCGTCCCGTGCTGAACGCGGCAGAGCTGGGTTGGCGGCGGGGCTCGATGATCTCAGGGATCATCCCAAACTCAGGGATTCCACGATTCCCTCCGCAAACCAGGGGCAGAGCACAAGGCAGGGTTTTGTCAATGAACAAAGGCACCGCCCCAGGCCGGTTCCAGAGGAGATCATCTGCTTTATCCCGCTGCTGCAGGAGCCAGATTAGGTACAAATAGCTCCTAAGCCCCATTCCCGGCAGGATTTCCTGTGCATCAATTCCCTTTTCAGGCACGCATTCAAACACGGGGCAGTGAGCGAGGGAAAGGCCAAGGCACAAACCGAACACCTGAAGGATTTAGGGTCTGATTTGCATTTTTGTCAATGGGATTAATCCTACTAAGCGCTTTGGGTTGCCATAAAATAAACTCCTCATCTCGAAGGAGGTGCAACTTCAGGTCATTCGCAAATCGAGGAGGATGCAGCTTCCTGTTGGAAACGCAGCATCCATCTGCTTCCCTGGCACGGCTCCTGAGCTGGGGGAGCAGCATTCCCAAATATCTGTTCTGGGACTGCATTCCCAAATCCCCGCTCCGGGACTGCATTCCCAAATATCTGTTCTGGGAGTGCATTCCCAAATCCCCGCTCCAGGACCGCATTCCCAAATATCTGCCCCGGGACTGCCCCGCTCTGGGGTCCGGCACAGCCACAGCCTGGGCTCACTCCTGCCCCTCCACAGGGATCCCGAGTTCCTTATCCCATGGAATGAAACCCATCCCAGTGCAATCCCTTTACGGTTCCAAACAATGCCAACAGCCCCGGCCCGTGCTGGGGACTCATGAATGCAGCCCTTGTCCTCACGGCGACTGTCACAACATCCAGTGTCTAAGGATTAAAGGGCACTTCATTTTAAAGGGATCAAAGACCGCCAGATAAACCCCCACTGTTTAAAAAGGAAAATACCAGTTCGGGGAGAAGTCTCTGCGTCCTTGCGGAGCGGGCCGTGGGTGAGGAGTTTATGCTGGCATTTTTCACGTTCCAGGACTGATTCTACAATTTACGAGGCCGCGGTGAACCGGGCTGTGCGTGCTCAGAGCAGTTTGTCTCTCACACCCACCCAGCCCCAGCCCACGGGATCCCAGCACGGCCGAGTGGGAAGGACAATATTTACCTTATTAAAGTCAAACGTCTCAAACATTTGCTCAACGTATTTGTTCGCTGCCGGACTCAGGTTTTTCAAGCCAAAAAACTGTTTGAACTCGTAGAGGGTGAGCTGGCCGGAAGGACACTCTGTCATGAACTTCTTGTACCACTGGTGGCACTCGGTGGTGCTCAGCTCCTCCACGCTTTTCCCGTCCATGTTCCCCATCTCCACGCCAAGTGCTGGTCCTTTTGCAGCCAAAAATGGAGGGTTTGTGAAATTTAGAGGGGAAAAAAAAATCGCAATTCTGCTTCTCGCTTTCAAAGTCCAGACGTGCCCAGCACCGCAGGGGTCAGGGCATGAGGAAAAGCCCAAGTGCCTGGTGCTGTACAGATTCCAGGGGCGATGGACACGGGAGACTCGTCTTCCCGGGAAAACCCAAAAGCACAAAACCCTCTTTGGACGGGAAGGTGACATTTAAGTACCCAGCAAATCCCTCCCCAGCCAATGAGTGGTGGTTGCCTCCTGCCGGGCATTAAGAGTTCAGGGTTAAAATAGAAAAGGGGTAAAATGGGGAAGTCTTGCAGATTAGATGCCCAGCAGGAGATTAGGAGGGTGGAATTTTCTCTGTGATGAGCTAAGCTCTTAATCCACTNGGGGGGGGGGGGGGCTGGTGTCACATGAGCAACAACTTTTTGCACCAGAAACAGAGTGAGAAGAATGAGAGAAAACCACTCTGAATTCCCTGTGCTGTTGTTGGCTTTTGCTTTCCCTTCACCCCACTCTGCCAGAGGATTCCAGAGGGGCTCCAGGGCCTGGAATTCAGGGAGAGGGAAGTGCCTCTTCAGCTTGTGGAAGAGATGCACCAGGAGGGTAAAGCTGGTGTGAGGAGACAAATATAGACAAAGAATTGCTTTGAATGGTGAGGGTTTAAGTGCTTTAACTGCAGACAGCAGGAAGGGGAAGGGTCCTCTCCCCCAGCTCCAGGGGTCCCGTGTGCCGTTTTGGTCCTGCTAATCGAGTGGTTTTTTTCCTCAAAATTGTCCCACACTCTGCCCACCCCAGCAGGGTGTCCTGGCTGCTGCTTTACAAACTCAGCTCCCAGCAGTGAGTGGAGTTAAATGCAGCTGCGATTTCCACTTATGATGGATTACCACGAAAAATTCTCCGTGTAAATGCAACCAAATGCAGTGGTGTTTTCACTCTGACACACAGCATTGTGAGAAGTCCTCAGGAATAAAATAGGAATAAAATACCCTCAGAAAGCATCGTGGGCCAGATCCTCGGCTAGAAGTGAATGGATGTGACTCCAGGATCTGTCCCGCAGAGAGTTTATCCACAACACAGAGTTTATATCCAACAACCGCAGTTATTTAACAAGTGACAGAGCCCAGCATCGCTTCTGCACCGCAGTGAATTAGGAAAAAACACTCTGCTAAAAAAAGCGCCATTACACAATCATAAAACACTTACGGAAAAGGAATTAAGCCGAGGAACGCTAATTGGATGTGCTAATTCCGTGCTCCCCGGCAGGCCCCTGTTGTGCAAGGCGAGCCCTCGGTGCTGCCCTGAGCTCCAGCCCGTGCCGAGCCGGGCTGGGTGGGCACTCACTCGGTGCCCCGCGCTGTGACACCCAGGGCAGCGGGCAGCGCCCGACAGGACAAGTCGGACAGGCTTTTTTACACCAAAATCCACTCCGCATATTTTCCTGGGGAGCAGCGGCAGAGCCTCCCCGCCCATCCCTCAGCCCGGCGCTGGCTGCGGGCCGTGACTCCCGCCCTGATGGGACCCTGCGGCCGCTCCGCTGCTGTCTCGGGGCTTTATTGCCTGTGCCGTGCTGTCCCGGCTATGGCTTGGGGCCGTGGAAGGGTCTCCACTTGCTGGGCTCGGTGCTCTGCAGGTCGACGCGGCGCCGGCCGTGCCGGGCGCTCTGCTGGAAGCGCGCCCCGCAGAACGGCCTCTGAGCCGTGCAGAACGGGGCCAGCGAGTTGGGCCACTCGGGCCGGTAGAACACGAACTCCTGCGGGCTCAGGGGACGCCCCCCGGGGTGGGCAATCACCGGCACAAAGCGAGAACTCAGGGGAGGAGCTGGGGCCGGCCGGTTCTCCCAGCCTGGAGGCGGGTTGGTGATCTCTGGTGTCGCTTTGGTGTCCTCCATTCTCTCGGCTCTCGGGTGGTCTTTGCCAGGGGCTTCTGGTGGTTTAGCCATCTGTGGAGAGAAAGAGCGAGAAAAGCAGGTGACAACTGCCCCCGATCCTGGCCGTCCCCTCCAGGAGAGTCTGGGAGGCTCCTGCAAGGGCAGCCGGGGCAGTGTCAGTGCTGAGAAGCCCGCGGTTGGTTTGCACACCCTTAGCCAAAAACCTGAGGCTGGTGCTGCTTAAAGAGAAAGGGAATTTAAACTCAAATGATGCTCTGGAAACACGGAAGTGACTTTATAAACAAATGTTGAGAAAATACGATTGATAGGAAGGACTTGATCCTCTCCTGATTCTCGGTGACGACAGTGATGATAAATGCCAGCAACACACGCTCCTGGTAAAGCTGTCACCAGCCACAGCCAGGGCAAGGCAGCCTTGAAAACCAGATCGTTCTACACAATCTGGTCTGAGAGGATGTAGCAGCGATGGCAGAACCTGACACTGTCCTTGCGACCATCACCTCAGCAACTCTGGGTGCCTCTGCAGGGACTCCGCAGCTCCCTGAGCCTCCTCCTGCTGCTCTGGGAATTGCTCTCAGCCAATCTCCAAGTGGGTTTTTTCCCCCAGAAATGTGAAGGCTCCAGGCAGGGCACCAGGACCAGGGTAAAACCCCATTTGAACGGAGCATTTGCAGGAACCCTTTGCAGAGGAGGGGGTGGACGTGACCCCCAAGACACACAGGGGTGACCTGTGACCCAGGGCTGTGCTTGACTGCAGAGATATTTCTGCTGCTGTTACCTAAGCATGACTCAGTTATCTTGTTTTCATTGACGACACCTCCGTGTCAATGGAAACTGGCTCTTCCCTCAGCAATTAGCCACTCTCCTCCTGCCTGTCCTAAATAAATGCTCTGCTGTTTGCTTATTTTTAACCTTGTAAAGAGGTTTCCTACTTTCCGTGACGTACTTGGTGATATTTTTGTTCCCGGGCTCCTAAATCCATTAGAAGGGGAATGCCTGCAGATTGTTTAGAAATCTCCTTAAAGCCTTTGAGGGTAATCACCAGATCCCCACAGGTTCACCACCTCTTTTTGTTGCTCATTTCCCCAGGGCAGATGCCAAAAGCGTGACAGGCTGGACCTCAGCACACAGAGGTTATTTCAGCAGCTGCTGCCACAAGGAAACCTCAGTCCATTTTTCCCCAGGGGATAAAATAATGGGATTTTGACTCCTGAAAAGCAGATTTCGTACCGCCACAGCCATTTCAGTGAGGTTTGTGCCCCTCTGCTCGGGACTTACACTGTTCAGAAACTGCTGTTTTCACACAGGCGTTTGCTGGTAGCTCCTGGCCATCCTCACTCCGGAAGAGACAAGTACACACAGGACTGTGCTGATGCCTCTGCACCCACCCAGCAGGAGCACTAAAGTCTATAATTCCCCGTATTTGGGGCGTGGAGAGGAGGCTGGAGCTGCCTTGGCAGCCCCATTGCCGAGTCATGCAGATGCCTTCAGGATGAGCAAGGCTGGCTGGAGCCCTGGCAGTCACCGCAGTGATGGGCAGGTACCGAGCCAGGGCGTGCTGAACTCTGGGCTCTGCTGCTGCTGTGGGGCTTGGCTGCCCCACGGCTCCTGCTCCTCTCTGGGGCACCTGGAGCTCTGCAGGAACCTCCTCCCTGCCCGGGTGAAGGCACCTGCCTGCGTGATCCCCGCCTTGGAGGGGAAGCACCAGCTTAAGGTCCCGGCGCTATTTACGGCACTGCCAGCGCTCCGTGCCTGAATGAGGAGTCACGTAATCCTATTGCACCCGTTCCTACGCGGAGGGATCCCTAATCCCTCCCAAACTGCCTGATGTCTGCCTGAGCAAATCCCTCCGGTGGGTCTCAGGGAAAGGCTGGCTCGGTCATCAGGAAGGGTTCAGAGGTGTTCCCTGGGGAGGAGCTCCCTGGGCAGCTCCTGGAGCCTGGCACAGCGCTGCCCGTCCTGTCCCTGCTCCGGGAATGTCCCAGTGCCAGGCCTGCCCATCCTGTCCCTGCTCCGGGAATGTCCCAGTGCTGCCCATCCTGTCCCTGCTCCAGGAATGTCTCAGTGCCAGGGCTGCCCATCCTGTCCCTGCTCCAGGAATGTCCCAGTGCCAGTGCTGCCCATCCTGTCCCTGCTCCAGGAATGTCCCCATGCTGGCAGCTCCTCGCCTGTGCCCCAGAGCCACCCCAGGACCCATCCCAGGAGCCACCTCAGGACCACCACGTGTGTTCTGCTCTGATCTCTCAGCACCACGGGGGCAAAGCCGGCTGACGGCAGCGGCGGGATTTGCACAGCAGGGATGGGATGAAAAACCTCACTGACATCACTGGGGCTTTGTCAGGTTGGTCACCCACAGGGCAAGGATCTGCAGCCCACAGGAAGGGGACATGCTGAGACAGTGTCCCTCCTGCCCATCTGTGACCCTGGACACACACCTGTGAGGTTTCCTCAGTGGCAGGAGGGTGGCACTGGCTGGGGTGGAGGCAGGAGACGGCGCTGTGGGAGTGGGCAGGGCTGGGTGTCCGGGCTCTGGGGCTCATTGTGACCACAGCGGCCACTGTGACCACGGGGTGTCACCGGGGTGCTGGGTGTCACAGGGCTGGGGGGCTGAGCGGTGCAGAGCAGTGCAGGGGGGACATGGGGACCAGGATTTGCAGCCCTGGGAGCCACCGGTGCAGCTGGGGCACAGCCAGGCCCTGCAGGACGCTCTGCTGGCCCTGCCACCCCGGCTGCAGCCCGGGCCCCTGCCCCACTGCCACCTGCTGCTTCTCTGCCCCCACAGGCATTTGCTGCTCTGCAGGCAGACCCGAGGGTTTCTCCTCCCATCCCTCCCTCCTGCAGGTCGCTGCACAAACCCTTCTCACACCTGGGAGTCCAGCAGGAACCATCCACATCTGAGGGCGCAGCTCCTCACCCTGATGCAAAAGCAGATTGTTCCAAGGTGTTTACCCGAACTGGGATCAAAGGCAGCCTCACACTGCGGTGTGTTACATCACAGCAGTGCTCACACGGCTCTTTCTATGCCATAAAATGTGCTGGAGATCCTCCAAGCACTTCTCTGAGCTTTGTGCCCAGCCCAGCCCACCGGTCCCTTTTGCTGTGTGGCCTCAGTCACTCAGGAGTGACAGTTGTCCTTCCTTAAAAATACAGCCCAGCCGCCCACCTTGGCAATTTTCCTGTGTCTCTGGAGTTTGCACTTCACAGAAGCCACCGTGCCCAGCCGCACACCCAGCCTGCTCCTCGTGCTGCTCCTGAGCTTTTCCTGCCCTTCTGAAGGGAGGTCTGTGCTTTGCTGGGAGGTGGAAATCACAATGGGAATAGCAGAGCCTTGATGGCCCATTAACAGGACAGATCTCCTGGAGGTGGGACAGGTCAGTGCAAGAGACGAAGAAAACTTGGTTTTAACAGAAGTTAACCCGTTCACAGAAGATTCCCACCCCGGAGTTAGGAGGAATGGGTCCTGGAAGAGATAAAGAACTCTGCCTCGCCTGGTTTGAACAGATGGTGACAGCATACTGCTGGTTACATCTTGCATTGCAGCCTAGGGCACTTAAATATTACTTTTCTACATTGTAAGATATTCATTGTTTCCTTTTAAGATATAAGAGGACTCCGACTACAACAGCTGTGATGAAACAGAGCTTCTGATATTTCCTATAAATATGAGCTTTGTAAATAAAGGATTGCCATTCAGCAGGAAGGAAATGGATCCTCCTGTATTTCTGTCATTCTGTGTTTCTGTGACCCTGTGATTCTGTGATCCTGTTATCCTGTTATTCTGTGTTCCTGTGTTTCTCTGATTCTGTGTTTCTGTTATCATGTGATCCTGTGACCCTGTGTTTCTGTGACCCTGTGATTCTGTGACCCTGTGTTTCTGTGATCCTGTGTTTCTGTGATTCTGTGATTCTGTATTTCTGTGACCCTGTGTTTCAGTTATCCTGTATTTCTGTGATTCTGTGACCTTGTGATCCTGCCCGAAGCTCAGCAGAACAGTTTCCCACCCGGAGCCGGCTGCACTGATGGCGTTTCCCAATGTCCTTCCTATCCCGTCTGTTCCCTGCAGGCGGGACAATCGCTGCTCCCCAGGCGGGACAATCCCTGCTCCCCAGCCCGCTCCAGCCGCTCCCTGTTGAGTGCCAGGCGGGCTGTGTGTCTCCCTGTGTGTCTGTGTGTCTGTCTGGCCGGGAGCGGGCTGCCCGCTGCAGCCGGGACAGGCACCCGTGCAGCGCCGTGCAGCCGCAGCCCCGCTGGAATGCCCCGGGAAATGCTGGCAGGTACTGGAGCTCCTCTACCACAGCCTCGGCATTGAAGTTTAACATTTTCGGTCTCCTTTTCCGTCCCCATTTCCCATCCATAATTCACTTTATTTAGGTGCTGCCCCGTCATCTGTGCCACGATTAGACTTCCCTTTTGGAATATCATAACAGCGCTCATTCCTCATTCTTCACAGGGGATTTAATGTGTTGGTTTCATTCGTTCTTTAGAGCAATCAAGAAGATGCTTTTCACGAGAAAAGGATCATTTCAAAGTGTTTAAGTGTGTGATGTTTAGCACTGATAACAAGAAATCTCTATTGTTCTGACTCTCAAAACTCGGCAGAGATAGAAAGAGGTGTAAGATCTTAACCTGAAGTTGGAAGCTGTATTTCAGAGTTAATGTTTTGACAACTATTTCGGGTTTAAAGTTCTCTAGAATTCCCTGCATTTATTAGTAGCCAATGTTAACCATTAACTCTCAATTTTTACTTGCATGGCCCGAAAAATTGTTAACAGCACCTGAAATCTGCTTTTGTGCCTGCAAGTAGAAATGGTTTGGGGTCAAGTCCCATCTCTTTCAAGGTTTTGCATGTAAAGCACCCAGACCCTGGGAGCACCCCGGTGTCACACCGGGTGTTTTGGGGTGAAGGTGATGGGACAGAGAAACACGGCAGGGAGGGAAAGAGCAAAGCCCCGGAGGGTTCGGGCTGGGGGAACGGCCGGAGCCGAGTCAGGGAGGTTTGGGCTGGATATTAGGGAAAGGTCCCTCAGGAACGGCGTGGCTGGGCACTGGAGAGGCTCCGCAGAGTTCCAGGAGCGCTCGGACAGAGGTGTCAGACGCAGCCTGGGGTTTGGGGTGTCTGTGCGGGACCGGGACCGTCCCCGCTGCGGCTCGGGCCACTCGGTGGCTCTCAGACCCGAAGGTTGCCCGTACCTGCGGTGATCTCCGAGCAGGGGCACCGGGCGGAGGGCGGGCCCGGGGGTGGGACCGTCCCCGCCCCTCCGGAGCCGCTCGGTGCCGTCCCCCGCCGGTGGCGGGGGATGCCCGGCCCGGAGCGCGGCGGCAGCGCCCGGCTCGGCCACGATGAAGAAGCACCACCCGCACTCGGTGCAGGGCACCTTCAGCCGCCTCTTCGGCAAGCGCCACTCCAGCCCCACCGCCACCAACCTGTTCGCCACCAACCCGCCCTGGATCTTCACGCAGGAGGTGACCTCGGACAGCGCGGGTGGCACCGGTCAGTGTCCCCCGCCCGCCGCGGGCCGTGCGGGGTCGGGACGGGGCGGACCCGGGGGGAGAAGGCTGCGGTGGGGTCGGGACGGGGCGGACCCGGGGGGAAAAGGCTGCGGTGGGGTCGGGACCGGGCGGACCCGGGGGGAGAAGGCTGCGGTGGGGTCGGGGCCCGGCGGGGGCTCCGCTGCTGCCCGGCGGGGAAGCTCCGGGAGCGCTCGGTGGCAGCGGGATGCGGCAGCGCAGCTCCCAAAGCTGTGCCCCGAGCGGGCGCGGAGGGTCCGCACCTCGGCTGGGCCGGCGGCCGCTCTGGGCAGGTTAAACTCCGCTAAAAGAGCCCGAGGAGTGGCGGTGAATCTGTTTTATTGCATCCCGCCGCGCTTTCCCACGCCATGTTTGATCTGCGCCTTCCCAGGTTTGAGTTATTTACTCATAAACCTGTTTCTCGCAGGGTTGCGAGCGGGGAGGGAGCTGAGGGTTGCATATTCCTCGGGATTTATTTGTGTTTCTTTGTGGTTTTAATTGCAATACGGTGCCCTGGAGGCTCATGTAGGAGGGAGCCAAATTAATAGTAATGGAGCCAGGTAGATAGAAGATAGCAGTTCGTGGACGAAGTTTGGTGGCTGTAAGAGCCCAACAAACTTCCAAGATTAACAAAATGGAAGTGCTGCCTGCTGAGCTGTGCAGGGTGAAGTATTGTCACTGAAAGCAACTGCGAGGTGGTTACACCCCAAAGGCCGAGCTGCTGAAACCAAGATAAAATGAAATTGTGACAGGGAGTTTCGTGCAACTCTGCAACCTAGAAGGAAAATTGCTGATTTCTAACTGTCGTAAATCTGAGGATTCAAGCTTCTCTCTGATGTGGTTTGGATNAAAAGAAAAGAAATTGCTGTGTCTGCTTATTACAAGCCTGATTTGCGTGGCTGCAGTTCTGCAGTGGCAGTACAAAAGCTTTCTGCTCAGGTGTGGGTCAGACTGCAAAGGAAAAGCCGGGAATCCTGAAACCCTGAGCCTAAGAACAGCTGTCGGATCGCTCCTTGGCATTTCTGCCCTGGGTTTGGCTTGTGGAGGGTGCAGTGGCAGTGTGGCAGTGGCACTGTGACACGGGCAGTGTGACACCGCGGCCGCGTTTGCAGCGCTGTGTGGGGCGGGTGAGGAGGGGACAGCAGCCGAGGGGACAGCAGCCGAGGGGACGGCAGCCGAGGGGACAGCAGCCGAGGGGACGGCAGCCCCGGGGACGGCAGCCCCGGGGACAGCAGCCGAGGGGACAGCAGCTCCGGGGACGGCAGCCGAGGGGACAGCAGCCGAGGGGACGGCAGCCCCGGGGACGGCAGCCCCGGGGACAGCAGCCGAGGGGACAGCAGCCGAGGGGACAGCAGCCCCGGGGACGGCTCTGTTGTACACAGCACGGTCCCTGGCCCGGTTTCTGGGACGTTTCCTGCAGAGCTCCGTGCAGGAGGAGTCCACTGCTCCTGCCGATCCCCACCTTGGTTTCTCACACAGAGTAAACACAAGTTAAGCAATGTGCAATGGGTGTAGGTTTGCATGTCCCTGACTCAGAGATTCCTGAATATAGTGACTGATGCCACCTCCTCCTCCTGGGAGCTGTGGATACCCCGGCTCAAACCTGCTGCACCTCCTCCAGGTGATGCAACCCCCGGGGAGGAAGACGTTCCATTACATGCGTGGCAAATTGTTTATTTAATTTCCCATGGCTGAGCAAACACAAATGTCTCCAGGACAGGCTGAATGTCAAAAAGTGGCCGAAGCAAGGCCAGTGCTCTGAGCCAGCTGCTTCCCACAGCTTCCAAGGGTGCGTTTCCTGATCCCTCCTTCCAGGAAACGAGGCTGGCAGAGCTCAGGTCTTGTTGGTGAAGGGCTCCCAGCAGGCAAGTCCTGTTTATCTAGCAAAGAAAACACAACTACAAGCGCTTCATTTTCCTTTAATTAAAGCATTCAGGGTAGCAATGCTTAGTAATCTAGGATCAAAGTCCTTGTGATCTTTAATCCAGTTTCTCCCTGGGTTTACCTAGTGACTTGTTAAATATAAAACTCACGTTTCAAGTCTCAGAACTACTCTGTCGCTGCTCAGCCCGAACTCTCCTCTTGTCTTGGCCTTAATTCCTGCTCCTTACTCACTGAATGCGGGGTCGGCCACAAAATTAATCATCACAAAATCACAGAGTGGCTTGGGTGGAAAGGGACCTTAAAACTCATCTCGTTCGTTCCACTCCCTGTCATGGGCAGGGACACTTCCACTGGGTCAGGCTGCTCCAAGCCCCATCCAGCCTGGCCTTGAAAGCTTCCAGGCAATTTGCTGGCACCTCTGTCCTCCCTGGGACTCCAGCAGCTCCTCCCGAGGGCTTGGGCCCCTCCCAGGCAAGGAATTGGTAAAGTCTTGGTAGGACCAGGCTGGCTGAAGCACAGCTTGATTGGTGATTTGAAAGCTGGAGAAAATGTCCTTTGTGTAAAGAATCACCTGTAGTGGGAGACGTTTGGTGTGAGGGAGGGGAGGCTGTGATTGCCAGTGATATCAGACAATAGTGATATCAGACAACAGTGATATCAGACAACAGTGATATCAGACAACAGTGATATCAGACAATAGTGACATCAACATCAATCAGTGAGAGCAGGGCAAACACTCCTGGAGCAATCCCGGGGTAACCTGGGGGGTAGTGGGTGGGAGAAGGGAAAAGCTGACCTGCTTCTGGACTCTGTGCTGTGTTTGAAGGTGGTGTGGAATTCGTCTGCCTCCAGTCCCCCAGCAGAGGCTGTGCTGCCTCATGCCCAGCCCCTGGTGTGGTCAGGTTCTTCATTCCAGGTGTTCACACAAGTTCTTTCCTTCTGTGGGACGCCCACAGAGGCTCAGCTCCTGAGCTCCCTCCTCCTTTTTCACTAGACTTGGTGTAAAGCTGTTTCCTCGGGAGCTCCTCCTGATTTCTGCCCATCCTTCTCCTCCCTCCCTCACTATCAAAGTCTGTTGTTGTGAACGCTCCTGCAGCTTTCCCTTCAGTCACAGCCATTTTGTTGCTTCCCCCTCCTTCCTCAAACCCTCAGATTTTCTTTAATGTCGGTCTCCTTGGCTACGAGTTATTTGTGTATCTCCTTCCAGCCAAGGTGGGGTTTACGTGCTTCAGTATTTCTGCTTGTTAATTCATGCTGCTAATCAGACACAAAGAACGTAATTAAATTAATTTTATGAGCTTTATTCACTGTCAGAAATAAACCGGCCCAAAAGGTGTGGTTCAGGGTGAAAGCACAAGGCTGGGAACCAGGAATTCCTGATGGCTTCTCCTGCCTGTCACACCAGGCCCTGTGACTCCCTGCCCTGCTGGCTCCCTCCATCCACGGCAGTGTTTTCTGGGAAGTCACCCAAAGCGGGCTGGAGTGTGGAAGTGTTGTGAAGCACCAGGAATTACCACTGTGGGATGTCAGTGCTCTGCCCACAGAGTGCTCGGCAGGACAGGAGCTGTCCCTCCTCCTGGTCGGCTCTGCTGCTGCCTCCCCTCAATTCCAGCTGCTCAGATCAGCCAGGATTGCATCCTGTTCCTTCTGAGCGGCTTCAGCTCCATCCTGCAGAGCTCAGGGAGGGCTCTCCGTGCTCTGCAGGTGTGTGGCAGGGTTGTGAGTGCCTGTCCTGCACACACGGGACCCTTCTCTCCCAGTCTTCCACTCACCTCCGAGACACGCAGGTTTCCCTCAGGAACTGCTGTGCTTTTCCCGCTCCTGGGATGCAGCAACTTCTCCCCGGCTCCCTTTAAACTCCCACGGTGTCTGGTGTTGTTTTTACCCGAGCCCAGGCTCAGCGGCGCTGCTAACAGTGTGCTCTCCCCCCAGGTGATGTGATCGAGGTGTATTACGGTGACAATCGCTTCGGGACGCTGACAGACTCTGGCACAGCCACACTCAAACCCCGTCCGAGGGTCCGGCCGCTGCTGACGTTCCTGCCCCTGGTGAGTGCCCGAGTCACTGCTGGGCTGGAAGCCGGGCCCAGAGCCAGCCAGGCCGGCGGCTGCTCTCAGCCCCCACCCGAGGGAGACAGCAATGAAAGGCAAAACCACTCTGTACTGACTCTGGGTGCGAGGGATTAGGAGGTGATCTGAGTTCGGGGCTGGTGCGGGGCACAGACGAGGCACTCGGGGGAGAGGCGTGAGCACCATCAGGCTTGAATTTTCAATTAAAAAATTACTGCTGAGCATGGAGATGATAGATCAGGCTTGCACTGCAGTTTATCTCACCACTGCTGGCAGGATCTGTCCCAGGATCAGGTGTGTTGCTGGAGCCAGCAGTGCTGAAGCTGCTGCAGCAGAGGAATGAGGTGGTGTTCTGGGTGTGCAGAGGATGATTCTTTTCAATCTCTGCAGGAAAAAAAATCTTCCTTGCAGAGCTCCCAGCAGCAGCAGCTGGGAGCAGGGCTTGGAGCAGCAAGGGCCAAAACAGCCAGAGCAGAGGGTCTGGAGGTGGCTGTAAATCCCAAAGCCAAGTTTGCTTGTGGCTGGCTTTGAGGAACCCCGTGCAGCGCTTTCCAGAGGTCTCATTCCCTCGAGCACAGCCAGGGTCAGGATTCACGGAATCCCAGGGTCTGGGTTGGAGGGGACCTTAAAGCTCATCTTATTCCACCCCCTTCCACTAGAGCAGGGCGCTCAGAGAGGCTCTGCAGATGTCAGCAGTTAAATTGAAGTGATACCCGCAGGTCACCAGGTCAGCGGCGACAGTAAAATGATTAAATCCTTTGGTCTCGACAAGGAGGTGATCTCTGCTAATGGAAGTGTGTGTGGTAGAGGGATTAACAGCAGGAATGCCCCCGGGACAAATCCCAAGGGCTGTCACCCAAGCCCTGGTGCTGCTGCTGCCCACAGAGGCACAGCTGGCCCCGGGGCTCTTTTTCCTCTTGAGGGTCCCTCACCAACCCGGCCTTGTCTGACAGCAACGCCTTTAACTGATGCAGTTAGTCGGGAAAAGCCGCGTTCTGAAGGATCGGTCTGTGCTGGATGTTTGCACCCTTTCGGTGAGGTTTGACGGTGATTTGATCTGGCACCTCTTCTGCTGCCACGCACATACCTGCACCAGGTACACACCTGCACGGGGCTGTTCTGCAGCTCCTGCCTTAACCCTTTCCCCCCACCCACGGGGAGCAGCTCCCAGTGAGTCAGGAGGATGCACACGCCCTGCCCCGCAGCTCCTGTGCCTCTGCACCTGGCAGCTCTTCCCACAGCGGCAGCTCCCTTCCCCCGGCTGGCCCGGCCCTGGGCCGCCCCACGGGAATCACAGCAGGCACTGCAGGGCCGGGGTCCCCCCACAGCCCACTCCCCACTGCAGCTGCAGGGAGAGCTTTGGCATCCCGAGGGAATCGGCTCCTTCAGCAAACCACGACACTGCCCCAGCTCAAAAACAGGGAGTTTGGGGGCAGAGCTTTGTATTCAGAGAAATTCTTGTCCTCTCTGAGAGCCCAGGGTGCTCAGCAGTTGTATTTTGGGGTGGCTTTTGTAACGGGCAGCCTCAAACCTTGGCCATTTAATGGGTGGGCAGGGTGGGCTCCTGAGAGCCCGGGGGGACCATGGGGACATCTGACTGTTCCAGGGATGAAAAGTGATTCCTGGTGGTTACAGTGAAAGCTTCCCCCCACGGGATCCTCAGCAGGCACAAATCTGATTCAGGGACCACAAACTGGAAATGCAGGTTCCTGGCACAGCACCCAGAGCCTGCTCTGAATCAGCTGGAGGTTTTCTGGGCTGGCCACACCCCGAGCAAACACCAGGAACGATCTTCCCAACCATCTCTGCAGACTGGCAGCGTGCTGGGGATGCTTTCCATTTCAGAAGCCAGCTCATGACGTGGGGACGGGTGGTTTTTGAGAGATGCTGAGCATTAGCAACCACCACAGAAGGTTTTGGTGATGAACAGGCTTGCCCAGTTTGAAATGACACGTCCAAAATTACTGCTCCTTTGTGAAGTGCAGACTGTGTCCTCCAGCTTTGCATAGCTCTCTCCTGACTGCCAGTCCCTGTCCCCTCCCCTCCAAGCAGGTGATGCATACGCTGCTGGTAGAGCTCAGACACCTCAGTTTCCCTGTAAGCCAGCAGGTCCCCTGGGGGTGCTCTGGAAACCAGCAGCAAGGGATTTCCATAGCAAATGGGAAGTGCTGGGGCTCTTTCTTTGTGATTTTGGTATCTAAATTGCTCTGGACAATTGAGCTATCAGCTCTTGAAGTGTCTCTCTTGGCCTTTGCCTTCCCTCTGGCTCCCAGATAAAGTTCAGGATCTGCCCTCATGCCCTCACAGCCCTTGGCCTCTCCATCAGCACGGAGCGGTCTGGTCCTCGTGCAGTGCCAGGGGTCTGAATTCCCTCACTCCTGGGTCACAGTAACTGGCTCGTTCCCTTCTGATTATAGGGGATCTTGGGTCACCTGCAGGGTGAAGGATGCTGCGAGTGAAACATGTTTATTTCCCTATTATTTTGGCCAAAGAACTCCAGGGCTCTTCCGCAGGGGCCCAGGTGCTGCTGTTGAATGGGCCCTGCCCCAGCAGCTCCTGAGCTGCCAAGGCCCTGTGTAAGTGTAATGTGCTGTCTGAGCCTGGATGGGGCTGCATGAACGAATCCAACTGACCTCTGATCCGGGAGACTTTGGAATCCCGCAGCAATCTGATGCAGAAATGGTGATAAGGGCAGTTAAAGGCAAAGGGCAGGGGCTCAATCATTATCCAGGCTTTTGTGCGCAGGAAACGGCTGGAAACGGCTCGGGGAGAGGCGCAGGCCCATGGCAGGATAACATTTCCTTTGTCAAGGGCTGTCAACAGAGCAAACGGTGCCTGGGGTGAGCAGGAATGCAGCAGGGTGGATGCGGAGCCTGGGAACGGGACGGTGTGTCCCTGCCCGCTGCCCATGTCGTGTCCCTTGTCCCTGAGAGCTTTGTACCTTTGTGACGTTGTGGTGCCCCAGGCTGCCCCCAGACCCCGTCACCCTCGCGGCCGGCGTGTGACAGCCCGGCCGTGCTGCTCCCCCCGGCTGTGCCCGGCTCAGCAGCGCTGTGCCCTGCGCAGGGGTGCCCAGGTGTGTCCCGGAGCGCCCCCGGGAGCCACCCCAGCCCCGGGGAGCCACCCCAGCCGTGAGTCACAGGGACACCAGAGCCTTTCTGCTGCTGGCAGAGCCCCGGCCAGCGCTCCAGGTGAGTCAGCCTGCCCCAGTGTCTCACGCTGGGTGGCTGTAATTACCCGCGGTGCCTTCCCTTCAGGCGTCCTCCCAGATGTGTAGGCTGCTAAATTGCTGGTGCTGTCCCAGCTACAGGCACTGCCGAGTTCTCAGCATGAGCGTGAAGGGAGTAATTGAGAGCGGGACACAAACCACACAGGGAGCAGTTTTCCCCACAGTGCTCAGATATGCCGGTGCCAGTTTCCCTAAAAGCTGCAGGCCTGTCTGTGACCTCAGCCCGGTGTGTACGTGACTGTGGCAGCGCTGGCTGCAGGAAAATACCCCCCAAACCCAGGGGAGCTGCTCAGTCCGCTGGGACATGAACGGTGAGGAGCCAGGGAGGCCCGAGGGGGATGTGAAATAGCTGAACTCCTCTCCAGCCCTCGTGGGAATTGTGTCCACGGCCTGGGCAGCCTTGATCACTTCACTCATCCCCTCAAACCCTGTCAGCAGCAGCTTCCACAGGGGCCTCCATATCAGGGACACTGCCCTGGATCCCATCAGGGCTCGTGTGGACAAATTACCAGCTGCTTGTCAGCCCTCTGCTCTGATCCCTGGGCGTAAGACTGACAGCTCTGTTTTCTCAACCCTTGCAGAACGCCCAAGAATCCCATGGGGTGGCTGTGCCAACACCGTCGGTGCCAAAAGACTTTGAGGAAAAGGCAGCTCTTGGTAAGGGATGTTCTCTGTGGAGCCCTGGCCAGCACAAAGCGCTCAGCAAGCCCTCGGGGCAGGAAATGTGTGTGTGTACCGAGCTCTGGAGCAGACAGTCTGCTCATATATTTTCATGCTAAAATAGAGCTTGCTATTAATTATTTTTTGAAGTCATTGAAAATTAATTAATTCCTCAGGGGTGAGGCAGAGCGGCTGTTAGAGTTGAGGAAGTTTTAGACAAGCTCGGCAAGGGGCTGGCTCCCCGTGCAGGCCACTGGCACAGGCCAGCACTGATGGACAGGTGCTCACGGGCTGTGCTCTCTCTGTCCTTGCAGGCTCTGGCTCCCAGCTCAATGGCAATTATCGGATGTACAGCTCGGTGGGGGACCTGCGCCCGCAGGCCCTCGATGGGGATGACCTGGACGAAGACATCCCCCCGCCGCCATCGGTACCCCCACCACCCCCTCCGGCAGCTCCTGTGCCACCCCCTCTGGCCTCCCCGGTGCCTCCACCGCCCGAAATGCTGCCACCGCCGCCACCGCCGCCACCCGAGATGATGCCACCCCCACCGCCACCCGAGGTGGTGCCGCCGCCTCCAGCCATGGCGGCCCCGCTGCCTCCCGCCCCTGCCCTGTCCCCCCCCAGCACTCCGGCTCCTCCAGACTTCATCCCGCCGGCCCCGCCGGGCGCCCGCGACCCCGCGCCCTTCGGCCCCGGCATCTCCAAGTGGAAATCCGAGACGGTGCTGAACACGAGGCAGGCGGACGCCGAGGGGCCGCTCAGCCCCGCCGAGGCCGGGGTGCCCGCAGCCCCCAGCCCCAAGGAGAGCCTGCAGCCCAAACCCGAGCCCCACCTCACCTTCCCCAGGTCGTTC
The DNA here is from genome assembly GCA_008694505.1 of Cyanoderma ruficeps. Lineage (NCBI taxonomy): Eukaryota > Metazoa > Chordata > Aves > Passeriformes > Timaliidae > Cyanoderma > Cyanoderma ruficeps. The sequence continues at coordinate 462,741 of VZDJ01000268.1, read as the reverse complement.
AAGGTGCCGCCGCCGGCCCCGGCGCGCTCCTCGTCCATCCCGGTGCAGGAGGGGCAGCCCGGCCGGCAGGAGCCCGTCCCCAGGCAGCCCCACGCCCGGCCACCGCTCCCACCCTGCTTCACCATCCGACCCGCGGCCAAGGCGCGGCTGGGAGAAGCCGAGCAGAGAAATTCCGGGCTCAGACAGGGCGTTGGGAAGCCGGCTGGACACCCCGCGCTGAGCCCCAAGCCGGGCCCGGGGCTCAGCCAAGGCACAAATCCCGCCGGCCGCCGGTCCCCACTGCCGGGCTCCGAGGGGGAGAAGATTCCCCAGCTGAAAACAGCCGGGAGAGACTCCCCTCCAAAACCTGAACCTCTCACTGCAAACGACCTGGACCTCCCTCCTCCGGACTACCCGACCCCCGAGGACGACTGGAAGGATGCCAACAACCTGAACAAGCTGCGGGACGAGCTGTCGGCCCTGCTGCGCTCCCCGCGCCGGGAGGAGAGGCCACTGGAGAAGCCGGGCCCTCCCCAGCCCCAGGACAGCGCTCCCAGCCGTGCTGGCAGCCGTGAGCCGGGGCTCAGCGAGCCCCAACCCGGCAGGAAGGACGCGGGGTTATCCAAGGGAGGGGAGGGTGAGAAGAAAGAGGTGCCCAGCAGCCCCCCCAGCACCAACGGGGGCTCTCCCAGCACTGCAGTCACCGCCCCAGAGAGCAGCCCTGACACACAGCCCCGCAGTGTGATGACGATCAGGAACGAGCTGGAGGCTGTGCTGTCCCTGAAGAAAGAGGGGAAACCTGCTGCGGGGCTCAGCAGCCAGAAGCAGGGTGTGGAGAATGGCATCAGCACCCCACAGCCGAGGAAGAGCCCCCCTAACCTGAGGAAGAGCCCCCCTGACACAAGTGACTCGGTGGTGCCAAAACCAGTCCCCAGCCCGCTCCCAGTCCCGGCCGTGGAGAAGGAAGAGACAGACCACAAGGATCATCCTGCTGCTGGCAAGGTGACCGAGGAGGTGAGCCCTGCTGCCGGGTCCCTCAACAGCACCGTGAGTCCCCCAGACCCACCTCAGGGCCCGGCAGAGGAGCCCCCTGCTTCCAGCCCCTCCTCACCCGCTGTGTCCCCTGCACAGAGCCCGGCATCACAGCCCAGCCCAGCACCACAGCCCAGCCCGGCATCACAGCCCAGCCCGGCACCACAGCCCAGCCCGGCACCACAGCCCAGCCCGGCACCACAGCCCAGCTCGGCCGTCTTCCAGTACAAAGTGCACCGGGCTGGGGCCAGCTCGGCCGAGCCGCCCTGCACCCCGGGCTCGGCTGAAACCCCCTGCCCCAGGAGCTCGGCCAAGATCCCCCCGGACACCTCGGGAGCGGGGCAGGAGGAGGTGCTGATCCACCCCGTGACAGGGGAGCGTGTGGAGCGGGGCTCGCCCATGGCGCTGCTGCTGGCAGCCCGGCAGCGAGCACAGCGGGGCCGCCAGGCCGGGGACGGGGCGGCCGCGCTGAGAGCGAAGCCGCCCCTGAGACTCAGCAGTGCCTCGTCGGACACCACCTCCACCAGCTTCTTCCGCCACGAATCCAAGCCTTACTCCTTCACCGTGGTGCCTCGGCCGTCTGCGGCCAGCCCAGCGGGGCCCGGCTGGAGCAAACCCCCCTCGTTCTCCAGCTCCTCGGAGCAGGGCCGGGCCGTGCGGGCGGCGGGCGAGGCGCAGCCCCCCGGGCCCCGGCGAGCCGCTGCCTCCAGCCTGCTCCGGGGCCTGCTGGACTCGGGGCAGCCCAGCCAGCCCGGCCCGGCCCGCCACGGAGGGCCCAGGGAGGAGGAGAACGGGGATACGGCGCTGGACTTCGGGATTATCCCCCCGCCCCCCGAATTCAGCAACGAGGTGGACGAGGGGCCCCTCCCGAGCCGGGAGGAGAATCGCAAGTGCCCCAGTGTCCCTGAGAGCAGCCGGGGCTCGGGCGAGCCGCGCTATTTCAGGTGGTCTGGCTACAGCCGCAGCTACGGGGGCAACCAGGAGCCAGCAGCTCCTCCGCCCTTGGAGAAGAGCTGGAGGAACGGCGACTTCACACCGCAGTACTCGGATTACGGCAGCTCCACGAGTTTCCCCAGCCACGGCCCCAACCCACGCCCGCTGATCAAGAAGCGCCTGTACATGTCGGAGCCCGACAGCTCCTACCCCCGGGCAGCCGCAGCCCCCCGGGCCTCGGGCACCCTCTCCTCCTACGGCCCCGGGGGGTTCAGCTCCGCGGCCGGGGAGGGCTCTCGCCGCCTGGGCTCTGCCCACCGGAACGGCCCCTCGAGTGCCCCGGGCAGGCGGGCGTCCACGGACGCTGCCGGGAAACCCACGGCCTACGGCGGCGCCGGCGCTGAGGCCAAGTACAAGGGGCAGAACGGGGACTTCTCTCCCGGCAGCGTGCTGACAGCCAGCAGGTACGTGCCCCCCTGAGCCCACCCCTCCCTGTCCTCCGTGTCCCTTGGCCCCAGAGCAGCACTGAGGCTCCAGAGAAGTCGCTGTCCCTTGGCTCCTGCTGATGCCGCGGTCCAAGGGCAGTGACTGTTCCACGGCTCCTCCCTGGTGCCAGCCGTGACCCCAGTGCCCATCTCCCTCCCCATCCCACCCGGCTGAGTGGAGACAGGGAGCAATAAAATACCGATTGCAGTACTGACTGAGGTTTGCTGGGCTTTCTGTGACTTGCCCTCTGTTCTCCCTGCAGGCCGGCACAGTACGGGGGACCCTCCAACACCTTCACGGTCAGGCCCGGGACTCGGCAGCCCATCTCCTACGCCTACCAGAGCCACCGGTAGGCCGGGCCTCGGGGCTGCCCCGCCGCGGCCGCCCGGGAAGGGGCAGGAAGGTGCCTGGGTCGGTCCTTTCCTTCTCTATGGGCACCAGGGACAGTCCCAGCACAGCCTGAAAATGCACTTGCTTCAAACCGCTGACGGAGAAGGTGGGGAATGAGCCCGAGACTTGGACTTTTCTCACAAGACTGTCATGGAGAGTAGTTACTGCAGGGGCCGCTGCCTTGTTACGTGAGCGAACGTGGTTTCCCTTCTTCCCATTTTTCCTCCTGGATTATATTCAGAATTGCAGCCCGTCAGGCTGTCTAGGAAAGAGCATCCTCAGCTCTCCTTAGAGAGCATCACCTCTGGGAAGATTGATTTCGGTTCGGTTTTCAATTGGTTTAACTCCAGCACGTTTGGGAGCAGGGAGAAGCCAACTGAGAGGTGCACAATGGAAGCAAAGCAGTGTATAGCTAAATGTCAGGGATTAAAATAAGAATGTGAGGCCAGTGGGATAGGGGGAGAGTTTAGGGTGCCTAGATCCTGACCCTTTCTGTCCTTCAAGAGTTTGGAGCAAATCAATTCTGCCTTAAACCCAGTCAGTGCCTGTCCTGCCGAGCCGGGCTCTGACCCCTTCTCCAGGAGCAGCTTTGGGAGCAGGGCCCTTGCTTTGCTGTGCCTTTTGGTCACTGTAAATGTTTCTGTTGGTAATTATTCCTCGTGGAAGGAGGCTGTGAGGCCTGCCTGGATGGCTGTAAAGCACTTTGGAGACTTAGGACATGGAGCAAGCCTTTCCCTTGGGCTGGTGGGTGCCAGGGACCCGCCCAGGTGCTGCTGGTGCTCTCCCCGGGGGTGTCTCTTGCCACTTCACACCCATGTGAGCCCCAAAGTGTCCTTATTAACTGTTCTGCTGCAACTTGGCTTCCCTGTGTGTGACCTGGGGACCGAGAAGCTGAATGCCAGCGTGTGTGTGTGCTGGTGGCGTGTGGGGTGTCTGCAGGGACACCCCGGGGGGAGCTGGCTCCCCTGTCCCCTCGGGGCTGTTCCAGGGCTGGGTGTGCAGACCTGGCCCTGCTCCCTGCGCGGGGCTGGGAGCTCTGAGCAGCCTTAAAGAGGGTTTCAGCTTTGCAGAGTGAGCAGCGGCGCCTCCTGACAGCTGACCTGAGTTGTGAATAGCCAACTTCCTGAAACTAGAAACGGGAATCTTCCTCCTGGGTAAACCTGCTGAAAATCACTGTAAGATAACTGTAAAAACTTGTAGAGAATATTTTCCTAATCACTGGCAAACTAAAAGCACTTTGAGACACGAGTCTGTTTTTACGGAAAGCACTTTCTGTTTTCAATGCTATCAATACCACTGGTTCCACTCCAGCTCACCCTGCCTGGCACACACCTGGATGTGGCCTGCAGGCAGATCTTCCTCTGCAATTCAGCTCAAAATCAGGGATAAATTTTCCTTCACAGTGGAATTCTCAAAAGTTATCTTGATACTCGAGTAATGTCATTGGCATTCTCTGTTTGGTGTTATTTCCAGCTTTACCTAATAATTTAACAGCCCTTTCAGACATTGCAGCAGCTTTGAAGTATTCTGAACTTTACTCTGCTGTGAATAAAATAAAAATGCAAATACAATAATCAGTCTAATAGCTAATTCAAAGGGCAGTTTTATGCCAGTAAGTCGCAGTGACTTGGAAGATTTCCATTGCTCACCCCAGCCAATATTGAAATAATAGGCTTTAAATATCTGGGTGTTGGTTTTTAAAAAAAATATGGAGAAAAGTGACTATGGAGTAACGAAGAGGACATTTGAATGTGCCAAGTGTCATGTGGAATAGCACCTGGCCCAAAACATAGAATTTTCTCCAGGAGCATCCTGAGCATTCTCATCCATGTGTAGAAGTAAATCTGTGATCCTCCTTGAGGGGCTTCAGGGTCATGTTTTGGTATTGGGTGAAATTTCACCAGTTTAACTTGAAAGCAAACAAAGAAGTCTCTTTGATAACATTGCAGCTTAATGCTTTTTTTCTTCCTGACACTGTTTTGGGTTTTTGTTTTTTTTTTTCAAAATAATGAGCTATAATTGCAACTGAGCTCTCAAAAACAATTTTAAGGCTGAGTGGGCAATTTTAGCTTATGATACTGACTTTGCCCAGAAGTGGGGAGGGAAGGGGGCATGTGTGCAATTTTTCACCTCAAGCATTCTTCCAAATTGGAATCTCCCCAACAAAAGTGTTTTTTTTTTTTCTTTTTAGAGAAAAATGTGACACTCCAGTGTTGGCACCCGCTTTAAATGTCACACTCACTACTTCACCCAGACCCACAATTCATGTGTAGTTGAAATATGGTCTCAGACACCCCGGAGTGTCTCATTTCTAGCAGACATAGTTGTTTTAATTTAGCATTAGAAGCGTGATAATGTAAGTCAGCTGTATAAAACAGCCATTCTTCATTCAAAACCACCATTCTGGGGCTGCACAGGGGGCTGAGCTGTCACTAAATCAGGTTGGACTCTGCTCCCAGTTGCAGGACTGGTTAGCATGCAGGTTTTCAGCAGTGGAACACTTCTATTCTTCAAACACCTTGGACTATCCCTGCTTCTTTTGAATGCATTCAGCAAATTCTGGTATTTCAGTAAGAGCTCACCATTGATTCTGGGGCCGTTGTGACAAAGGAAGCACTGTCAGAGCTGTTGGCAGCCACAGCACTTGGGGACAGGGTGAGATCTCTCAGGAGTGAGGACTGCAGGGGTCCTGGGGCAGGTAACTCTGCCAGGTATGTGGATAAACTGTCCTCGGGTTCCTGCTCCTCCCAGCTCTTTCACTATAGAAGTTTAGCAAGAGTAAGAAGAAACAAAGCTAAGGGGTATTAATGAAACAAAGCAGCCTGCCTCAGCCCAGTGCTGAGAGCAGTCCTGAAGCCTGAGTCTGGAATTACTCTCACTTCACCCTCTCTGATGCAGTGTGGTAATTCAAGTCGTGATACAACTTAAATTATCCCCTGCAGCTGCCTCTTCCTCACAAGTTCCTGCTAGGGGAGTGTAACAGAGCTTTAGCTGTAAAGTATTGAACAAAGTCTCTTATTTATGAGTGCCATTGAACACCAACCTTCTTGCATTAAACATTTCTGGATGTTTTATTACATGTGTGGTCTGACTTTTTTCTCGGTGTTGCCTGCATGGTCTGTCTGCTGCAGGACTGAGACGTTTGCCTGTCCCTGAAAGGATGGGAAAACCTCGCTCAGCGAGTTTGAATTTGATCTTATCCAAGGCTTGGTCCAGTTTCTCTGAGCACTTGGTCAAAGCCTGTGGCCATTTCAGTGTTTTAGAAGCCCAGTGAAGGCAGGAAGGGGCAGCTGAGCCCCAGGAGCTCTGTCACACACCCAGCTGTTTGGGCAGGCTGGCAGAGCAGCTGCAGCAGCTTCTATAAATAGTCCTTGGGTTGGAGCTGCTCATTAGGGGCGAAACTCTCATACCTGTTACAAGTCCCAACTCGAGTGCTGTGCCCAAAACTGCCAGCACAGTGTGAGCAATGCAAGCAGCAACATAAAAGGCTTGTCTGCAGAGCAGCTGCTTCGCTCCACTCAGAATTAAACTGATTTGCATTCTCGTCTCCTTCAGCCAGCTCTGGCTACAGAAGCAGGCTCTGGGTGAGGGAGGGAAGGAGTGCAACGTGTGCCTTGAAGCTTTTACTAGAGCCATGGTGGACGTCCCCAAGCGTCCCCAAACCTGAATGGTGGGTGGTGCAGGGACAGCTGAGCAAGTCACAGACCCCACAGAACTCCCTCCATCCCTTGGCAGGAGCTGCAAGGCCAGCAAGGATTGATGTGGGATTGCTGGTGTTGCTGCCACACTGCCCACGTGGCCCTGGGACTGCACCGCAGCCTTGGCAGCACTGGTACAACAACTCTGAGCCAAGCTGCACCCCAGCAGTGACTCCTGAACTGCTGCTCTTCTGTGCCTCTCTCGTGAGAGTGAAAAACCCCGAGGGCAAGTGCTGGGAACCCCAAAAGCAGATAATCCTCAAGGCAATGTGCAGAGCTGGGGCAGCGCTGCCTTGCCCTTGTCAAGGGCAGCTGCTGCCATCCTGTGGCACCACAAACACCTGCCAGAAGCACTGAGGGTTGTTTAGTTTTCAATTGTAAAGAGTTAATGTATCACCAATGACCTGCTCTCCCTACAGGCTTCACCAGCCACCATAAGTCTTTTGCCGTGGACTGTTGTATTTTGCTCGGGTGTGGCAAGATGAGGAACCTAATGGGGTTTGATGTCTGACATTTGAACTTCTCTTTTTAGCTGTGAACGATGAAACCCCAAGTTCAGGGTTTTGGAAAGAAAAACTTCCTGAAAAGCAGCAGGACCCAGAGCCTGCCTAGCACCAGTGCTGAAGAACTGCAGTACCCTGGCATTGAACAGGAATACAGTGAACATTTATTTAAGAACGGTTTTAATATCAGGGACTGAAATCACAACTTGAACTGTGTGGATGATCTCAGCTGGTTCTTCAGTGCCACAGAAGTGGCCCAGTGACACTTAAACCCAGTTACAAATGAAAACCATCTTCCAAGACAACTTTTTCAGAACCAGCACGAGACCTGTTTCAGTACAGCATCACAGGTCCCTGACAGGGGACTTTGTGGTTCAAGGGGTATTTCTGAGAAAATGTGTCAGTTTTTATCATCATTTACCATTTCTTGCCATACACTGCTGTAGAACAGGAAGTTGCTGTGAACACCTGTATGACACCGGGATTCAAAAAGCAGCAAGTGAGGTTTACAAAGGGTATGAGGAAAGTACAGAGCCTGGGAAAGCTTAGTCTGCCTAAAAATGAACTGTGGGCTTTGCACAACTAAACCTATGTGTATGCAGAGATAGAAACTGGAAGCAGTGTACATTTAAATGCTGCTATCATGCTAAAGAACCGGGGGTAACATTCATTTCAATGGTATTTTTGTTTCATCAGTCAGGACTTGCTTAATTCTGCCCAGGAAATACTAGGCCAGACCAAGCCATACCTAGAGCAGCAGCAATGCATGCACAGCAGCGACTTTCTCCAGGTAAACACGTCCCAGGGAGAACAGCTGAGTTAGAAATGTATGTGGCATTTGACAAAAACATCTCTACGGGTTCTGTGGATCTGGTCTGGGGGGTAGGGGAATGTCCTGCCCCCTCAATGCCAGCACAAGAAGTCACTTGTCACAAGTGCGTGGATCTGGGCTATCACTAAGCAGAGTCTGGTACAGGAGCAAGCAAATGACAACTGAAGTCCTTAGTCCAGTTTTTCCCTCACATAAACCTTTTGTTCACAGGTCTTACCCTTGAGCAAGTTGCCTTCAGCACAGAGGAGATGAACTGTGGTGTCAAAGAGCACAGCACCTGCTCCCTCCTGGCTGCCAGCCCCTGCCAGGGCCCTGAACTGGCCGTGGGGCCCAGCTCGTGTTGGGCGTGCCAGGATTCCAGCACCGTCCCAAGGGGGTTTAAGTGCAGGGCTCCAGCTGGGATCCTCACTCGACATCCTGGCACCGGGCACAGGATTTCACACCAGTGCACAACCAGGGCTCACCAGAGGCTCCACTCTGGTACTGAGGCCAAATCCTCTTCATGTGCTGCATTAAGGACAACACTGGAACCCTTCTAGCCCTTGAATCCCAACAGGTCTTTTCATTCCACCTGATTTACAGAGCAAAGAACTTTGCTCAAGGGTGAAGGTCTGACATCTACCCAAAGAACAGGCATGTTGCTAACCTCCCCCAAAAGCTTCTATTCATTCCGTGGGAGAGAACTGAGCAAAGAATCAAGTCTTTTTGACTTTATTTCTTTTTTCATTACACCTAATTCCCGTCTCTTCAAGTCTCCTCTGTGCCTGAAGTCAATTTTTTTCTCAGTAAAACCAAAGTCTTTCATTACAGGAGAAGCCACTCCTGAGGAGAGGGTAAAGCTTGGTTTGTAACTAACTTACACCTAATTCAAAATTACTACAGAAACCTTTTTAGCCATGAGCTTCGAGGCAGAAAACAGACCCCACTCCAGCTCACACACCTGCGACTTCAGCAGAATCAAAGTGATGCCAGCAAGGAACTTGGACCACGAGTTTATAAAACTATTCTTTTACACAGTTGATTCCAGAAGCTTCACCAGCTGGTAGAGGAACAGTGTGATGTAAAACCTGATGATCCCATCCAACTGTGGTGAGCAAGGCATCGTCTGAAGGAGACCAGGACAAGCCTTTTACAAAGTCTCGATGAGAACGGTTTCTGAACCTGCAAAACACCAAGACTCTGTTGACCATCATTAGAGAGGAGGTGGCCTGTGCAGTCCCCAACTGCTGGTTTGTTAGCATGGTGCTCCTCTGTTTAGGAACAATTTTAACTGCAGGGTGCCCAGAGAAGCTGTGGCTGCCTCTGGATCCCTGGAAATGTCCAAGGCCAGGTTGGACATTGGGGCTTGGAGCAGCCTGGGGCAGTGGAAGGTGTTCCTGCCTAGGGCAGGGGTGGCACTGGGTGGGCTCTGAGGTCCCTTCCACCCCAAACCATCCTGTGTATTAATAATTAACTCAAGAAGACAACAGCAGTGAGTACATTCTATCTGTACTTACACCTCTGAGAGGTCTGAGTCAAGAACAGCAACTGAACAGTCTTCACTGATGGAAGCCAGTAAGGGTGAACTAGAGAGAGATGAGAGCACAGTTAGAACAAGCAAATACAAATTTTTAGGGATAAACTTTTGAACAGCAGGATTCTAAAGTGATCCTGACCCACGTATAGTGAATTAACTCACAAAAATCTTACAAAAATGTTTTCATCAGCATTTGGCAGGGTGCCAGTACACTGAGTGGGAATATTCTATTAGACACTGAAAGCAAGTGATCGTTCTTTAATCAGAGGTGACTGTAATTAGAAAAATCCCCTCGGTGTGGGTCAGTAATTCTGGAACTGCAGAATTGTTGTTGTGGACATTCCCACATGTCAGAAGTGAGACGTTGCTTGGTTTACTCTGTTCTCTGCTACAACCTCTTTGATAAGAAGACAACTGGCAAGCTCACAGGTTCTACCCCAAAACAACCAAGGCTTTTAAGGGGATGCAGCCCCACGTTCTGTGCCAGAATCGTTCAGTACCTGTGTGCAGAGAAGGCAAAGCCTGTGATGCCTCGGGTGTGCACAGCGGTGCTCAGGGCAGAGTCAGGATTCTTTGTGTCCACCAGTGCAACTGTTCCACTTTCATCACCTGGGAGAGAAGGGGGATTGAAGTCACCTGCAAAAACTGTCCTGTCAAAGTAAGGACCTTGATTTGCCTGGTGAGAGTCCAGATTCTTACCCAAGACAAAGATGTCACTTTTCTGTGGATGCCACATGATTGAGGTAGGGAGGTAATTACAGGCACTGCAAACTGCAAGGGAAGAAACTGGGGTGAGTGTGGAAGGAGACAGCACAAAGATATTCCTCATCCATCTCATTTAGCACTGTTACTGCACCAAGACAAGTGTTTTAAGCTTATTGTACTTCTGTGACAGTGTTAGACCTCCTTAGGTTTTAACAGGCACATCACTAGATTTGGAATTAGAAGTCAGGCATAAAATAATTTATTTCTTCCAACACAAACTCATGAAGAAACAGCGATTGCACATGGAGACATACCAATTCGGGTAGCTGGTTTGGGGCATCTGGTGTCCCAGAGTAAAATTCTGTTGTCCTGTAAGTTCAAAAGGAATGAGAAGAGTTTTACAATTTCTTTGGGCATTAAAAAAAATGCATTAAACTATAAATACCTAAAGTTAAATCTCATTGTAATGGGGTAGGTTTAGACAACAGAGTGAGCTTTACCTCAGCACAGGACAGGAACACAGTGTCCTTACCAGGACAGGAAGCCACACATGTCACTGCATCGGAGTGAGCTACCAAAAGCACAAAAGGATAAAGAGCCTCAAAGATTGTATCCAACTTCCCCACATATTCCCAAGGACCTTCAGAGACACAGCAGTTTAACAGTTATGCCCAGACATGGGATAACTTCTGCTCAGCAGCAGCCAACTGCTGCCTACCACAGTGATGAGCTGCCCACTCCGACCATGGCCACAAGTCCTTGTGGCACCCCTGAGCGTGAGGGAGCCAGACAAGGGGTCAGGGGGAAAGGGTCAAAGTGGGATGTAAAGGGGCTTATAAAGGAGAGAGAGGGGTGGGTTGGCACTCACCTCTGTAGGAGTGCAGCACCGTTTGCTCCGGGATGTCCCAGACCTTCACGCTGTGGACAAGAGCGAGTGGTGAGCACCCAGAGTGAGCAGTGAGTGCCCAGAGTGAGCAGTGAGCACCCAGAGTGAGCAGTGAGTGCCCAGAGTGAGCAGCGAGCGCCCAGCACAGCCCGGGCACACACACGGCTGCCAGGCTGGGGACACTCACCAGAAATCCCGGCCCCCGCTGACAGCCTGGCTGCTGCCAGCCAGGACAGACACCGAAGTCACGATGTCATCGTGCTCGTATTTACAGAACTTGTTGACGATGAGGCTCTCGTCCTCCTCCAGCTCCCACAGCTCCACTGCACCTGGGGGATGTAAGGGAACACGCACCTCAGGGAGAGGGACACCCACCTCAGAGAGGGAACTGGGGGCACACCCAGCTCAGCAGAGGGGACAGACACACCCCAGCCAAGGATGCAGGGCATCCCCATCGCTTACCGGAGTCGGAGGCCACCAGGATACCCCTGTCAGCCAGCCAGCACAGGTCGGCGATCCCCGCCTCGGTCTGCACGCCGGCGGTGCAGAAACCCTCGCTGGGGGCGCGCCGGGGCTCCGCGAACACCCACAGCGAGCCGGTCCAGCAGCGCCCGTTCAGCCCGGAGGCGCCCAGCAGCAGGGCCCCGTCTGCGGGAGAGACACGAGGGGAGGCGCGGGGAGAAGCGCGGGGAGCCCCCGGGGAGCGCCCGAGGCTCCCGGGCCCCGCCGGGCCCCCCGCGCCGCCGCCCCGCTACCTGCGCGGTAGTGCGCGCGCTCCAGGTGCCGCTCCATGCAGGCGGGCGCGTTGGGCGGGATGTTCCACTCGGGGGCGGCCTCGGCCGCGGAATCCTCATCCAGCGAGGCCGCGGGCGCCGCGGTGTCGGGCGGGGCGGGCGGCGGGGCCGCCTGGGGCAGCGGCAGCGGCGGCGGCAGCGGCTCCTCCATGGCGGCGGCGGCGGGGCCGGCGGCGCCCCCCACGTGTCTCCCGCCGCCGCCTCCTCTCGCGAGAGCGCCCGCCCCCCGCCCGCCCTCCCCGCGCTCTCGCGAGAGCCGCGCCGCCATCTCAGCGCCCGGCGGCGGCGGTCACCGGACGGGACGAGGGCTGCCACCGCCGCTCCTCACGGCCTTTCCCCGCCCTGCCCTGTTGTCCTGTCCTGCCATGCTCTCCCGCCTCGTCCTGCGCGCCGGTGAGCCGCGGGGAATGCCGCTCCTCTGGGGGAAAGCGGGGTGGCGGGCGGGGGTCTGGCCGAGCTCTGCCCTGACGCGCTCTCTGCCCTCTTGTCCCCTCAGCCCCCGCCGCGCTAAGGGCGCTGCCGCCGCCCGTCGCCGTGGGGTGAGTACCGGGGGAGCCTCTCGGACACCGGCCGGGATTTGTGCTTAAGCGGCGTTATTCTGGGGTTTTGTCTCGTCTTTTCCTCACTCATATTGTGGGAGCATGAAATAGGGACTGTAGGAAGGAACTCCTGGAGGTTATTTAGTCCCACCCACTTCCTGGAAGGAGGTGTGTCCAGTGAACGCCACCTTCTTCGAATCACTGAATAGTTTGGGTCGGGGAGGACCTTAAAGCTCATCCAATTCCACCGCCTGCCGTGGGCAAGGACACCTTTCCTAGAGCAGGTCCAGCCTGCCCTTGGACACTGCCAGGGATGGGGCAGCCAAACTTCTCTGGACATGCTGTGCCCGATCCTCACCACTTGCCTTCTTACTTAATTGGACATGTATTTGAGTCTCATCTGAGGGTGGTTTGGGGGACTGCTTCTGTCTATTTTAAAATAAGAATCATAATTGAAATGTTCTCCCTGTTCACAGGGTGATGCACACCACAAGACCACTGCACACAACTCAGCAGAGTTTGGCTCCTCTGCCACCTCTGCCTGAGAAGGGAGGAGAAGTTCGTCATGGTTTGATCCCTGAGGAGTTTTTCCAGTTTCTCTACCCTAAAACGGGAGTTACAGGTTAATATAGGTTTTTACCATTTCTAGCTATGTTTATGTGGTCCTGTTCACCGGTTCTGGCTGCTGAAAAGGTAAAATAGTATTGAAAATTAATATTTTGTATGTGCAGGTTATAAAGAACAAGCCAACGCAGGACTCCTGGCTCTTAAAGTTAGACACCCAGTGGTTGAAAGAATTCCATGAGCTTGATTTTATAGAAAGATTTAGATGCCTGTTGGTCCTTAGAACATTTAAACAGGGAATTCTGCATGTTGCTATGAGCAGAAGCAGCAGGTCCCATGTCAGGTGCAAGCTGCTTCCACTCCTAGCAAGATTCCTTGTGGCACCTTTCCCAGGGGGAATTGTGTCCTGGTAGAATAGAACATTTCCTCCTGACCTTGTGAGCCTTGAAAGTCGCTCCCTCTTAGGTCCTTGAGTTTATTGAGCCTTGTTCTACTCGACACAGGTAACGCTGTTTCATTTTCCCTGCAGGGCCCTACATGTTGGGCACTGGCCTCCTGCTGTACTTTCTGTCCAAGGAGATCTACGTTGTTAACCACGAGACAGCAGCAGCTGCCTGCATCCTGACAGTCATCATTTATGGCATCAAGAAGTTTGGGGGTAACGTCGCAGCTTTTGCTGACAGACTTAACGAGGTAACGAAGAAACTGTGATTGGACTTGGCAGTCGTTAGTAAGGAACGGTTCTGTTAAAGGACAGATGGCTTCAGACTGGCACAGGGCAGGGAGGGATGGGATGTTGGGAAGGAATTGTTCCCTGTCGGGGTGGGGAGGCCTTGGCACAGGGGAAGGAGAAGATGTGGCTGCCCCTGGATCCCTGGCAGTGTCCAAGGGCAGGCTGGACAGGGCTGGGAGCAGCCTGGGACAGTGGGAGGAGTCCCTGTCCCTGGTAGGGGTGGGATTGGATGGGATTTGAGTTCTCTTCCGACCCAAACCAATCTGGGATTGCACGGCTGATTGTGAGCCCTCATTCTCCTCTGTTGTCACAACAACCTCAGCCCTGCACAGGGCAATTCACAGACATTTCTCAGCTTAGTGCAGCGTGTCGGGATTATTTGCAGATCGTTTGTTTTCCTTGCACCTGGCTGTGATTCTGAGGCGGGGGGTTCTTTCCTTCCCCAGGAGAAGTTGGCCGCGGTGTCGGCCCTGAAGAACGAGTCCATCCAGGCGCTGCAGACGGCCATCGAGGAGGAGAAGAAGGAGCAGTGGAGGGTGGAGGGCCGCACCTACCTGTTCGACGCCAAGAGGGTGAGCGGGACACTGCTGCTGCTGCTGCTGCTGCACAGGGCTGCTGCTGCTGCTCCTGCTGCTACTGCTGCACAGGGCTGCTCCTGCTGCTGCTGCTGCACAGGGCTGCTGCTGCTGCTGCTGCCCAGGGCAGCCTGCCCTGCTGGGGCACAGAACACCCTGCTGGGGCACAGCCTGCCCTGCTGGGGCACACAGAGCACACCCTGCTGGGGCACACAGCCCTGCCCTGCTGGGGCACACAGCCTGCCCTGCTGGGGCACACAACAAGCTCTGCTGCCAGGCATGAACCCCTTGTCTCCTGCTCTGTGTGCAGAACAACATTGCAATGCTGCTGGAAACCAACTACCGGGAGCGCTTGCTGATGGTGTACAACGAGGTGAAGAAGAGGCTGGACTACCAGGTGGCCATGCAGACCCTGAAGAGGCAGAAAGAGCAGGAGCACATGATCCAGTGGGTGGAGAAGAACGTTGTTCAGAGCATCACACCTCAGCAGGTACTCGCTGGGGTTTGCCTGCTTAACGTTTCAGCCTGCACAAAGATTTGCTCCTCAGGGGTCCTGGCTCACGAGGTGAAGGGTGACCTGGGCCAGGGGTGGGACTGGCTGAGCTTTGAGGTCCCTTCTGGGGTTCCATGGAGCTGTGTGTTGCTTTGATCAGAAGTGGTAGAAAATGACACACAGGCTCTCAGGCTGATCAGCAAGTGAGAGCAATCTTTACTCTTTGGAGTCTTCTTTTATAGACAGTTGTGATGGAGTAAAACTTCCTTGGACAGCAAACCAGTCCATTACCATCATGGGACAGTTGGGAACAGCACCCCTCAGTCATTCCTTGCAAGTAAACAACAGGGAGACAAACAACACCTGCAAGGATTGTTTTACTTTCTCCAAGGACTGTTTAAATTCCTCCTTCCAATTTCTCAGGCCAGAATGAGAAATCCCTGTGACTCAGTTTCCCACAGACACTGCTGCTGCCTGACTTCTCACATTCAGCATCCACATCTGTGCTTTACTGGATGTGAATCTCTGATTTCAGGAGCTATAGTTGCATCCCTCTTAATCAGTAATTTATAGGTCTAAAAAGGTTTATCTAAAATGCACTTTAATGTCTGTTTTGCTTGTTGAAATGTCTCCTGAAGGCTGTTTCCTGTCTCTTGCAGCAAAAGGAAAGTATTGCCAAGTGCATCCTGGACCTGAAGGCGCTGTCCAAGAGCGTCCACGCGGCCGTGTGAGCAGCCTGAGCCCGCTGACATGTCCCAACACCTCCTGTTGGAAACTCTATGACTCTAAAATATCATTAAACAGACAAAAAAACCCCCTTCTGCTGTCTTTCACTACCAACAGTCCCTGCCTGTTTGTGTTTGAAGTCACTGGATGGTCACACCGACCACTACAGCTGGTTTGCTGGGGGGATGAGTTGGAACCACAGTGTGTGAGATCCCGTTGGATCCCCTGTTTGCTCACAAGCACTTCCAAAGATACAAAACAGGAAAAATGGTGGTGCTGAAACTGATCCCTGTGTTAAATTCTGAGCGGTAGCAGCCCCAGACAGCTGCTGTCCTTGTACACGTGTTCTTAAATCAGGATAATCTGTGCTCCCACTCCCTTGGCCCCGTGCGTGGACGGGCTCTGGGTGAATGTTCTTGTTCCCTAAAGGAGCTGGAAACCCCCTTTCACCATAAGGCCTCGTGTAGTGCTGGAAGGGTTTGGGTTCTGGGAGAAGTCATTGGGCAGGAAATGAGTCAAAATCCCCTCAAAAACTTGCCCTCAGCTCTTTTTCAGTTTAAAAACTGAGAAATGGGTAAGTTTATTCCAGAGGAGATTTTCTGGACTTAGTCCTAAGTCCCTTCGTCTCCTGTTCATTGGAGGCTTTTCCCTGAAGGAATTTGTTAGAACTCAAAAATCCCAGCAAAGCACACACACAAATAAACTGCTCCTGTGTGTGCTGAGGTGTGATTTGTGTAGTCCATAAACCCAAGCGGGCAGCCTGAGGGGTGCCTGCAATCCCATTTCTCAGTGGGGTTAGGAACACCACCAAAAGTGGGGTTTTCTTACACTTCCAGTTCACCAAAGTGGTGTTCTTTAGAAGCAAAAACTTTTCTTCAAGCCCACCTAAACTGAAGCTGCTTTTTTTTAGAATAACAGTTCCAGAAAATGCAGGTGTCTTTCACGGTTTCCTGTTTTTTGTAAAAAAAAAAAAAGTGAAGTTGCTTAACTTCCACAATTGTGTAAAGCCACATCGGATTGACATGTGAGCCTTTGGCCGGTGTGACAGATTCTCCTCACAAAGCAACTGGTTAAACTGGTGTGCTGACACTGGGGGAGTTTTCCAGCAGCATTTCCATGGTGGGAGGTAAGATGGAGCCGTATCATTTCTCCTTTCTTTTGTTATTGCAAACACAGCGCCCTGTGAGGTTTGGTGTGGGAAAACTGGGAGGTTTCATTGGTTTGACTCCTCTGGAATGTGGCAACAATGGGATGCAGTAGGAAAAGTGGCAGCAGCAGAGAACAGGGTGTTTATTTTCATGTTGTAATGTTTTCACATTATTCACAACCCGCAGTTTGCAAAGCATGTGGTGAGAAATGCCAGCGTAGGGATTTTGTAGTAGAATATCTTTAAGAATCCCAATCTAAGATTCCACACCCGAATTTGAGCAGAAAGTTACTGTTCCTGTTTCGGTGGGAAAAGTCAACTGAACTTAAACATCAAGGAACTTTTCCAAGCTGCTTCTGATTATGAAAATGTTCATAAGGGGTTTTAGCTGCTGCAAAAATAATCCTGTAGGTGCTTTTTAGTTATTAAATATCCTCCATTTCCTGGTGGAGGAGGCCCGCCAGGGAGCAGTGAACTCGTGTGCTCAGGAACAAGACACTGGCAAGGGGTTGATGCTGAGGAACTGCCAGGTTTGAGTACCTTTGTTCCACTTCCCTAAGATTTCCAAGAAATGGATAAAAACTAAACCTTTTGAGGTAGAAGAGGATGACAGGTTTGTTTTGCTTCTGTGTGTATGTGTATAAATATAACTCTCGCCCCTTCCTTTCAGCTTCTCTTCCTGGCAGCTAATGCTCTGAGAGAATGGGAGGCTCTTCCTCAAAACCAGCCACAGGTATTTTATTTTTTGGAGGAATTCCCTTGGCTGCAGTGCTGCTGACAGCGGTGATGGCCCAGGGGCTGCTGTGGGGGAGGCTCAGCCCTGGGGCTGTTTGGGGAAGAGCTGCAGGGCTGCCCAGCCCAGTCATGCTCTGAACAGCAGCGTTTTCCTGTCAGGTGCTTCCACTTTCAGGCAAACCGTACAGACACACGTGGTTCCACTTGCTTGTAGTACTGCCGCAGAAATTTGCACATTTTGAAACAAGCTTATGGTTTTTTTGGTGTTTTGGTTTTTTTTTTTTNNNNTTTTTTTTTTTTCTGTTGCAGTTGACCCAGAACCCATTTCCACTACCACCACTGTCCCCAGCACTGTCCCTACCACCGTCCACACCCCTCCACCTGATTTTGAAGCTCCAGAAGTCGGATGCTGGATCAATAAGTAAATGCTGCACCTTTATTTTCTGACTTCAAACCCAGAGTTCCCTGCGACTGCAGCCTCCTTCTGCAGGGGAAGGGTTATACATCACATATTTAACACCTTGGGGGGTTACAGTTTGGTTAGAATTTCCTGGTCTGTGCACTGGGCATTCCTAGAGATGCTCAATGCAGATACATGTTAATCTCACGGGGCTGGGGATAAATGTTACCCTCCATAAAGTTTGGTGAATTTGAGCCCACACGATGCTTCAATCCCTCTGTTGAACCTGGGGATTCTGACAGGATTTTCTGTGTATCAACAGCCATGAAATACTGTACACGTCACTGGCCTTCATTTCTGGCATCCTCCTGACTGTCCTGGTTTTTGCAATCATCTTCCTCTTCAGGAAAAGTGAGTGACACAGTCCAGGGTGTAGCAGCAGAGTGATGGTGACTGCAGGAGTTACTTAGAAAGTGGCTGAAATAATGTCTGCCCTGAATAACTCCGTGTTGGTGACCAGCTCAGCCCTGGCAGTAACTCCTCACCAACCATCCCAGCGGTGTTTTCAGGAGAGAATTAACTTTGCCGCTGAGTTGTGGGGTTTTTGTTGGTTCTGGGCTTTTCTCATCCCAACCCTGCCCACACTGAGTACCTCAGTCCCTTTCATCCTGGCCACTTCCAGCAGGTGGGCAGGGAGGGGCTGGGCAGCCCAAACTGCCCCTTTGCTGTGCCAGAGGTCACCCATCACCCGTCTGTCCCCCCTCTGCAGCCTCCCCTGCCTCGCTGTCCCCAAACACGGGGCAAGAGCCTGAGACTGGGATCCCTTTCCGTCCTAGGTTATAGGAGATCCCACCAAAATTTACAAGAGGAACCTTTCTCCCACATGGCAGATGAGGAATCTTTTAGGAACACCCAGGTAAATGTCACATCTGCCATTTCTAATGCTTTGTGGAGATGTTTCACATTCTTGATTGTAGTAAATAGGAATTTGGGGTGGGAGGGAGAAAAGTCACCTTTGAGACTCGAGTGTTACTCAGCAATTCTTTTGAAAAGGAACTTCAGGGGTTCTGGGGCTTATCTAAACCACTGGCTAGGCAGATTAGGAGAAATCTTTTAAAGGAGAAGCATTTCTGCAGTTTTTCTCCGTGATATTAATTCTTTGGATGCCCCTAAAGGAGACTTGAGCCAGAACCCTGAGCCAGACTGAGCAGTGGGATGAAGCAGCATTTGCCAATTTCCCCCGTGCAGGGACAGGCTGCTTGTGGTGTGGGGTGTTGAGGACAAGTTAGAAGTGGGAAATTCCTGCCAAGCTGCAGTGCTGCTGCACTCTCTGATGTCTGTGGCTTCTCTCACATCCCCAGAATGAAGTGACCTACAGCACTCTGGTCTTCCAGCGGGGCCACACGCCGCTGCCTGTGTGAGGAGGAAGTTCCAGATGAAATAAAAACGTTCCCACTTTCTGGACATCAAAAGCCACGAGGGTGTTCCACCAGGGCCTGTCCTGGGAATGCCCCCGTGCCCTCTGTAGCTCAGCTCTTTCTGGAGCTATGCTGGGAAATTGTGTCCAGTTCCAGAGTGGCTGCCAACGGCTGTGGGCAAATGGAGAGAGTTTCTGTACAGGATTTCCTCATCTGTAGAAATTTCCCTGCCCTTGTAAAGTTTCCATTTGTGAGAACTAGCAGAGAGAA
The DNA here is from genome assembly GCA_008694505.1 of Cyanoderma ruficeps. Lineage (NCBI taxonomy): Eukaryota > Metazoa > Chordata > Aves > Passeriformes > Timaliidae > Cyanoderma > Cyanoderma ruficeps. The sequence goes on along the minus strand of VZDJ01000268.1, from coordinate 443,387 downwards.
TTGAGAAATGAAAACGTTTCTCTGCACCTATCCACATGTGTTCCCTTGTGTTCCCCTTTTCTGTCACCAACTCCAACATTTTCCATATTTTTTTTGATTACCAAGTGCACTGCTTAGTTATTTTCTGTTATTGAAGTGACGATAATGAAATGTTTGTATTCAAATCTCTGCTTCCTGGTTGGGTCCCATAAAAGAAATGCACAATCACAGCGTGACAGCCAAAATCTCTGGAAGCGTTCATTCACTCGTTATTACCCACAGTGGTCTAAGTACAGTGTAAAATCCTTCCCTTTTCACGGACGGGGATAATTTACCGCGGCGGCTGTGCCGGAGCTCCGGAGGAGCCGGGCTGGAGGTGCCGCCCGATGGCAGCACCAAGCCGGGGATGGGACCGGCTCAACTCCCGCTGCTGCTGAGGGGCGTTCAGCGCCTCTTACCGGGCAGGGCTGCGGCTCCGCCGGCCCCGGGGGGCTCCACCGGGCTGTGCTGCCTCCTGCACCGGGCTGTGCTGCCTCCTGCACCGGGCTGTGCTCCCTCCTGCACCGGGCTGTGCTGCCCCTTCCACCGGGCTGTGCTCCCTGCTGTACCGGGCTGTGCTCCCTCCTGTACCGGGCTGTGCTGCCCCTTCCACCGCGCTGTGCTGCCTTTTTCATCGGGCTGTGCTGCCTCATCCACCGGGCTGTGCTGCCCCTTCCACCGGGCTGTGCTCCCTCCTGCACCGGGCTGTGCTCCCTCCTGCACCGGGCTGTGCTGGCTCTTTCACGGGGCTGTCCTGCCTCCTCCTCTGGGCTTTCCTGCCTCCTCCTCGTCCCGGCAGCTGCTGGAAGCTCGGGGGACCGCGGAAGCCTGTGACCAGGCGCTCTGATGCTCTGGAGATTTGGTGTCGTGGCTCTGGCCACAGACTGCTGCCGATGCCACAGACCTGCACCGGCACAGCAGAACCACTTGTGGCTTTTGTTTTGCGGTTCTCTGCTCTCACCTCAGTCGTGGCAGTTCCTTCAAGCTCTAATAGAGAAAACGGGGAGTGTCTCCCTGGCTCAGTGGAAGGTGAGCTGTGGCCCTGGGGTCCCTCGGGTGAGCAGGGTCAGCTGCCTGGGGCTGCTTTGCTTTGCCCTCAGTCCTCTCTGTTCTTCCTCCATGTCCCTGTGCCTCATCCCCGTGGAGTTTGCCAGGCAGCCTGCCAGGAATTTAGTGCAGCTTTGCACCCTCTTCCCTCGATTTATCTAAAACACTTCAGCTAAGTTCCCCGTGCATCATTCTAACAACTTTCTGCTCTTTAGGTGGGATCTGTTTTTCTGCTGAAAGCAGTCAGGTCCATTAATGCTCAAGGAGAACCTGCAGCAAGGTCTGATATTCTCGTGCAGTGGCTTCCTTTGGCTTATTTATTGATAGAGCTGAGCTGTGAGCTGGGCAGAGCTTTGGCCTGGGACAAGGGTCAGCTCAGATGAGAAATGAGATGCCTGATCTCAGCTGGAGGAGCAGATGCCGACGCTCTCTAAGACAAGGAGCAGGATGATGCACTCCCTTTTCTGCTTCTTCTAGACCACTTTAATTATTTGAAGATGGAGGAAAAAAGAGCCTGGCCCTAACAGCCTCCTTTCAGTTTGACCCATGTTCCCCAAGTATGGGCTGTGGTGTAACAATTACTGCAGCTCCTGTGGATCCCAGGCAGGACACTGACTGAAACTGGGCAGGGTTTTTGATTGTCATGGGAGCACTCAGCAGGGCAAATCAATGTAAAATCCATCTACTATTTATTATTACTCATGAAAACGTGACAACACTGGCTGAAGCACAAGCTGACCAGACTCAAGTTTAGGCTGAAAGGGCAGACAAGACAAATGGTGTGCGAACAGTCAGTGAGCTTGTGAGCTGCTGGATTGTGAACAGCAAACACATCCTGGTTTTCAATCAGCTCAACCAATTCTCATGTTAAAAAAACCCCAAACCCCCAACGAGACAAGATTTCCATCTTCTGTGTTTAGAAATTATATTACATAAAGACATATATTCACACACAACTTCGGAGCAGCCCCAGATCCACGGGCTGCTGCAGTTTCCCACGAGTTCCTCAGCAAAGCCAGGTGGTTTATCCATGGCCTGGTACCCACTGGCAGGTCCAACCTTCATTTATGACTGTGGGTCTGTTGTTTGCTCTGTAGGAGCTGGGTCTGGCTTTTTGCACAGGATATAAGTCCTTAAAATCAAAAGGTAGGTGGTTTTGAACTTCTTTATCTTGTAGGCATAGACAATGGGGTTCATGGCAGAGTTGGCGTGGGATAAAAGGATTGCCAAGTATATCAAAGGTGGGGGGATATGAGACTCGGGGTAAAAATAGAGGACGCAGTTTATGATGCACAGGGGCAGCCAGGAGACCGCGAACAGGAAGAGAACGAGAGCGAGAGACTTGGCCGTCTTCAGCTCCTGGCCGTAGAAAGCCCCGGCCCCTCTGCCCCCGCCGCCCTGGCTGAGCTTCGTGCGGATGATGTGGAAGATCTCGGCGTACAGGGCGCACATGACCAGCAGGGGCACCAGGGTGCAGGCGAAGAAGCAGAAATACACCATGTAATCCATCCTCACCACGGCCACGAACCGGCACCGCAGGGAGCTCCCGGGCTCGGCCTTGCTCCAGCCCAGCATGGGGACGAGCCCCCCCAGCAGGGACAGGCACCAGCACAGCCCCAGCGCCCACCAGACTCTCCTCTCCGTAGTGATCATTTTATACCTGTGGGGGGAGAGATCCGGGTCGTGTTAGAGAGAAGCGTTTTAAAGTGGTCAAGGATGAACTCGCCTGCTCAAGTACTGCAGGATCATTGTTAAAAATGAAGCATTAACTTTTTTTTTTTTTGTGGGAAAACCGATTTTTTATCTTGCGACAAGCCCCGACTCTTCATTTGTGACAGTTACTGTGGGCATCAGTAAGAAGTGTGCTTAAGTTCTCTTGTTTGAAATTGGATGTCTAACTTATTTTGTCTCTTGTTTCATTATGATCTTAGTTCTCTTCTTGTCAGGATATTGCTTTGCTGCTGATGGAAGTGCTATCTCATTTCTTGGCTTCCTTGGGTGTACCTTCCTCTTTTTATTTGGTTTGTGCCATTTGTAGAGCTAAAACTCATTCCTCAGCTTCATAGGCCGTTTCTCATTATAAAATATGACTTCTTGGATGCTTGAGGTTATGCTTTGCTTTTCTAGCTTGTGTACTTTTCATTTAAATGTAGACAGTAATTTCAGTTAACTCTTAATAAGTTTGTTACTACCTTTGTATTTTCGGCAAATACCAAAAGGAATTTTATTTAAAAGACAGGCCTCAGAAACCCAAGAAAAGAAACCCTGTAACACACTCAGCATCCTGTGCAATTAACCAGAGTGGTGAAGTCAGCAGCTTGCCCACAGACACATCCTGTGCTCAAACTCAGTGATGATACCTGAGAACACTGAGCTGCTCACAAGCCCCCCTGGATCTCTGGGAAGCTCTTCTCAGGTGGGCTTTGAGGCACAAGCATCCAAATAATTAAAGGTTAGAAGGGAGGGCAGAGGAGGTGAGGCAGGAGATGGGCAGAGGTATCATCATAGGGCACAAAAGATGAGAGACTCCAAATATTTCAGAAGGCAAAGAGCACAGAAAAAAGGCTTTATTGTCTAATCCTTACTGCCTTTTATCAGGTGTTCCCACACAGACTGAACATGGTTGGGGTGAATAGGAACGAGACCTCTCTGATCCCGTGGGTTAAACCAGAGAAACAGCAGAACAGCACCTGGAGAAAGATTGTTCTGAGAGAGGAGAGTTGTTTGCCGAGNGTAGATGGCGATGGCCAGCAGGGACAGGATGGAGGCGTTGGTGAACACCAGCAGCAGGCAGCACATGAAGAGGCAGCCGTGGGCGGGCAGGGCGATGCCCAGGCTCACCACGATGGCCAGGGGCACCACCAGCAGCCCCACGGCCACGTCGGCCAGCGCCAGCGACGCGATGAAATAGAGCGTCGTGTTCTGGAACGCCGCGTTCAGCCTCACCACCCACATCACCAGCGCGTTGCCCAGCGTGGCCAGCAGAGCCACCAGGCACTCGGTGCCGATGTAGATCCCGTCCAGGCTGCTCAGGGCCAGGCTGCTCGGGGCCAGGCTGCTCGGGGCCAGGCTGCTGTTTGGCATCCTGAGCTGCCGCGGCTGCTCCTGCCCCGGCTGCAGCTGCGGAAGGAAACGTGGGCATCGATGGCCGCGTGCGGGATCCTCAGTGCCTGCTGCTCTCCTCTTCCAGAGACTCTCCAGCATCCAAACCTCCGTGCTTCTTCATGTCCTCAGCGCTGATCTCAGTATCCAGGAGCCGTTCCCCTCCCTGGACTCCCCTGCTGGAGCTCACTGCATCCCCTCAGCAGCCTGGAGCCACCAAAGTGCCTTGGGAAGCTGTTTTGAAGGGAAAACGTGAGAAAGCTTCCACAGTCCTTCTCACCACCAACTTATAAAGAAATAGTTCTACAGGTTCCTCTTTCAAGCCGTTTTAGAAGTACGAAAGTGTCAACAGCAGTTGGCTGAAAGCTGCCACTTATCACTCCAGTTCATCACTATCACAACTGCCTGCAGCTCGGGGATGTTGGAGGGGGCTGCATCCAAAAACCAAAGGCTGCCGGGTGAGGGTGAGGACAGGACGAGGTCACTCTGCCATCCCCAGCATGGGCAAAGAGACTTGGCTTGGGGAAAAATTAATTCCCAATCAAATCAGAGCAGGATCACGAGAAAGAAAAGCAAGTTGTAAAGGCGGAGGGCGGGCGCTGGAGCAGAGGCTCCACCCTGTGCCCGGAGCGGGCAGCGGGAGCTGGAGATGGAGCTGGAGCTGGGGATGGAGCTGGAGCTGGAGCTGGGGATGGAGCTGGAGCTGGGGATGGAGCTGGAGCTGGAGCTGGGGATGGAGCAGCCCCTGTTCAGGGGGGTTTGCAGCAGAACTCAGATTTAACCCCTCTGTATCTGCCCATCCCTTTTCTCCAAGGGCAGGTGCTTTTCCGTAGGGACACTGTGTCCGAGGGCGATGCCACCGAGCCCAGCTGGGGCCACATCGGGGGGAGGTTCCGTCCAGTCCCGTCCCCCCCCCCGTTCTCACCAGATTCCTGCCGGGGCGGGCACAAGGTGCTCTGATACTCCTCAGGTGTTTCCTCACCAGGCAGCATCTGTTTCCTGTCCCAAACACGACAGAGCCCGGCGGCTGGACTGCTGTGACCCCTCTGTCACCACAGGAGGATGAGCCTGTGCCCTTCTGCCGCCCCTGCCCCGCAGGACCTCGGCTTTCCCTCAGCCCTGGGGTGCCGTGGGTGCCGCATCCCTTCCCCGGGCCCTGCATCCTCACCCCGGGGGCTCTCGGCCCTTCTCCCAGCGCCCCCGTTCAGCCGCAGGCTCAGGAAACGCAGGGCCGGAGGGTTTTGCAGCTTGCAAAGCCATCAAAGGCTCCGGAGCGTGGGCAGCGGGGCAGCCCGGGGTGACCCAGCCGGGAGAGGGGCTGGCGGCAGCACCGGGGCCTTCGGGGCGGGTCAGGGTCCCAAAGGTGTGGGTTTAGGTGCTGTCGTGGAGCTGAGGAGCCGGCGGAGATCCCAGGCTGGGGTCAGAACCCGGGGGTGGCGCGGCCAGACGGGGTTAAAGGCTCTCGGATCCCGCTCCCCGAGCCCGTGATGGTTTTGCCATTTAAAGGCTGCGCTCGGCTTGCTCGTTCCTGGGATGGCTCCGGCGAAGGCTTCCAGCTACTCCCGAGGGATCCTCCTACATCCTGGTGAGATAAGGATCAGGAAGGGAAGGTCTCTGCAGTCTCAGCTGCGGCTTTGAGCACAGATTCCCTTTTCACTTCGGGGGTGGAGCGGAGGAGAACAGATTTGCTAGAGAAAAAATTATTTCTAAGTGACACACAGAAAAGCGAAAAAACCAAACAAAAACACCATCCCGCAACAACGATCTTATCGGGCGAGTCTGCCTTTGTTGTGGTGGGGCTGTAAAAGCCTCGCGGGGAGGACAGAGCAGCTCCTCGAAGGGAAACTCTCCTGCCCGGCACCCCGGGAGGGGCTCGGGGGTCCCGGCTGTCCCTCACACTGTGCCAGCCCTCCTCGCTCCGGGACATCAGTGTCCCCTCTGGTGTTACATCCCAGCAGCTTCTGCCTCCGTGCCAAGAGGTGTGGAGGGTTTGGTTTTTTTTCTGGGTTTCAAAATTTCATGTTTACTTCATAGGAAAAAACGCCAAGGAACCCAGAAACCGAGGGGTGATGAGGGGTGAGTTCTGCCCTGGCTCTTCCCTGCCTGGGGAGGAAGTGAAAGCAAGGCAGAGAGAGGATGTGAATGTGGAGCAGAATCACATCTGCTGTGACAGTGATTGTGGGCCGGTGAATTATGACCCAGAATGAGAGGATGCAGCCTGGTGTGGGGGATGGCGTCCTGTCTCTGTGCCTCAGTTTCCCCAGACATGGTAAAAGGAGGATTAATCTGGTCTGCACAGGGCTGGACAGGAGCAGGACCCTTTTGGTTTCCCTCTGAAACTCCCCATTTGGGATTTTTTCCCCTGCCTCTCCAATGGAGGCACAGTGATGTTGGAAAAGCACTGCTGGTATTTCTCACAGATGCAAAAACCTGCAGAAAGCCCTCCCCTGGCACACACAGAGCTGTGCTGAGAGGCAAAGTTCACTGTCCTTAGAACGCAGGGCTGGTTCCAAGGATGATTTCAACCGCTGTGGAGAGCAAATTGTCAGAGGACAATCAGATCTGGAAAGCTCTTCCTCCCTTCCACATCACATTCCCTGAGCCTGACCTGGGCTGGGATTCTCCCGTGGCTTTGGGTTTCAAACCCCCCAAGCCGGCCCTGAGCCGCGTTGGCTGGTCCTGCCGAGCTCGTCGGGCAGCGCGGGGCCCGTGTGGGAGGAGCTGGGGCGGCCAAACCAGCACGGCCCGGCGGCTCTGCGAGGCAGGAGGGCTTGGACAAACCACATTTCTGTGCGTTTTTAACATGAATTGTATTACCAGTGGAGTTTTTTGTTTTCTCTGGGCGTGGCTGTGCCCTGGGTGCAGCTGCAGGACCCGGTTTGATGCCAGCTGCCCTCCTGCACACAGGGGTGATCCCTGCCAGCCCTGGCAGCACCCACCCCGGGTTATCCGCTTCTTCCTGCCCCCCACTGTCCCTGTCCCCCCTCGCCCGGGGCTGGGAGGAGCGGCGTCACCCCGCCTGTTCTCACTGACTGCAGAAATGAAGCTTTTTTCGGAATGTTTTATTCGCAGAGCTGCTTTCCCAGCTGGTTCGGAGCGGTGCAGAGACATCACCCGGCAGCGTGGAGAGTCACCTCCTGTGTGTGAGGAGAGGAAATCACCTCGGGCTGTGTCTCACAGCCTCTGCCCGGCTCTGCCAGGCCCGGGGAGGTGACGGCAGATCCCGGATCCCACCGGAGACTCCTCTGCCCGGCACAGAACTTTCCATCCCCGCTCTTCATTAGAGACTGCTTTAAAATTCCATGAAAACGGCATACAATAAATCCTGGGGAGATGAAAGGGAGGTTTGAGCCGGCAGGAGGTTCTTTAGAGAGGCTCCATTTACGCAAATTGTCTGCCTGACAGGAGAGAAACTGTTCTGACATTTTATAAACTCTTCCACTGATAATTTTGCATCTCAGAACAGCAAGGCTGGGGGAGGCAGGACGGGGTGAAACAACAAAGCCGAGGCCCTGAGCTCCCTTCCCAGCTCTTATTTTTGAACACCAGCAAATTACTTAAATGCAAAGCACTGCAAAATCAACTTTCTCTGAAAAGAAAGGGAGGAAAGTGCCCTTATCTCACTAAGGAGCATCCTCAGGAGGGGACAAGTCACCTGGCACAGGCAGCACCCACTGCCCTGCCCTGCGTGTCCCCAGGCCCTGGGAGCGTGGGGTGTAAAACCCACTGAGCAGCTTCTCCAAACCAGTTTGTCTCCAGCAAGGGTTGAGTGGACACTGCCAGAAGTGTGTGGCTCCATCAACTCCACGTGCTTGAAACAGGGTCACAGAATTACTCTGGATTTTGAGTGTTTAGTGGAATCTCAGACTACAAATGTCCCAGATCAAATGAATATTACCAAGATATTTCCTAAGATTCCTCAGATTTTGGGTTATCCCGTGCAGGGCCAGGGGTTGGGTTGATGATCCTTGTGGGTCCCTCCCAGCTGAGGATATTCTGTGATTCCCTGAACGTCCTGCTGTAATTTATTTATGAATCATGACTCACTCTCTGACTGGCATTCGTGGACCGATTCATCATTGTCAGCATGGCTGGGGTGGGGGGAGCCTGTGTTTCCTCTGGATATCTTCTAAAGTGCTTTTTTCCTGCCTTTATTTCCCTAATCAAGCCAGGATCTTATTTATAGTGCTGCTGTTTCTGTCTGGGTAAGCCCAGAGTGGCCCCAACGGCTTAACAGGATTTATTTAGTGCAGCTTTACCCGGTGTAATGAACAGAGGGATTTGGTCCTGTGGCTGCTCTAATCCTCTCCGAGGTGGAGGCAGAGGCTTTCCCCCAGGAGCAATAATTCCAAATGAACAAATGGAACCCCTTGGGGAGGGGAAAAGAGCTGAGGGCTCCAAACCAGAGAGGTGAGGAGTCCCAATCTGTAGCCCTGAAGGTGTTTTGGTTTTCTGAGATTCTTTTCCCAGAGAATTTTCTGTAAACCAGAGAAGTGTTTTTGTAACTGTAACTTTGTTATTCATCCCTTTCCCCAGGAGGGACTTCTTGCTGTCCCTCTGCTCTGACCAGTGTGAGTGAGGAGGTTTGTCTTTGTGTCCCCAATCCAATTGGTCTGTGTGGAATAGTATAAAAGGGAGACACATCCCAAAAATCGAGGGGTCATTTTCAGCCTTCTAAAGCTCAAAGTCTGTGTCGTTGTGGTGTGAAACAGCATCGCCGATCCCCAGCTGAGCCCACACCGGCTGCCACAGCTCCTTGGTGCCTCTGCCTGGGCTCTGCAGGGCGTTCAGGGGTTGCTGATGTTCTTGGGGCCCAGAGGGGAGGAACAGGCTCAGGTCCCGCCTGACCCCGTGACAGCACCACGGGCACCCACACACAAAGCGTGGCCAGGAAGGAAAACCTCTGGGCCTTTCTTTGATCAAAGGGGGACTGAAAACAAACCGTTTTCCAGGGAAGTGGTCCTGAGAGCAGCCTGGAGTGTCCCCAGGAGCTCAGCCCCACCAACAGGAAGATGAGCTGGAGGCAGCCGGGCTCTGGGGGCCGGCACGGCCCAGGTTTGCCAGGGAGGCTCTGTAGGAAGGAAGCATTGTTTATACCTTTTTATTTTTAATGGATGTATATTTGGATCCAACCTTTTCCATAATGGATGGCAGAAATCAAGGCCTCTTTTGTTCTATAATTAACTCAGAGACGTTTTTTTCGGTTCCTTAGAGGAAAAAAGGAATTTATTTTTCCTTACAACAAAACACACACGAGAGCTCTCATCGCTGTAGAAAACTGTTTTGTTAATGACACTTATTGCCAGGATGGCTGCCCTGATTTGGGGGGAAATAAAGTATTCTCAAATACTTCCTGCAAGTTTTGGAGCCTCACAGCGACGTGTCTGGAGCTTGCCCCTCAGATTTGTCTGAAGGGATGGCAACACTGGAGTGGAAGGGAAATTAAACAGAGCGTGTTCCCAGGTAAATAATAACACCAGAGCCCTGCTGGTGGTGTGAGAGGAGGTTCAGCCCTGCCCTTGTGAGCCCTTCGGGGGGCTGGGCTGCCCCTCTGGGCTGGCCCCGGCCCCGCGGGTCTGGCTGGAGCTGCAGCCCGGGGAACGCGGCTCTGGAAGGATGGGGCAGATAAAGTGTTTTTGTTTGTTATTGTTTCCATCTCCTCAGCTCCTCGTCACTTCCACTCCCGTCCAAACACGTGGGGGACGAAACTGCTGAGCTGGGCTTTGCTGATCTCACAGCCGGGAAGGGAAATCTGTGCTGGCTCAAGGTTTCCATGCGGGGCTGGAGCAGGGAGAGCCCGGGACAGGGCAGGGACAGCGGGGACAGGGCAGGGACAGCACAGGGACAGTAGGGACAGGGCAGGGACAGCAGGGACAGNGCAGGGCTGCCCCAATCCCGCCCAGGGATGGAGCCCGTGCTGAGCTGCCCCAAATCCCACCCAGGGATGCAGCCCGTGCCGAGCTGTCCCCAATCCCGCCCAGGGATGGAGCCCGTGCTGAGCTGTCCCCCGTCCCGCCCAGGGATGCAGCCCGTGCTGAGCTGCCCCAGTCCTGCCCAGGGATGGAGCCCGTGCCGAGCTGGTCCCAGTCCCGCCCAGGGCTGGGGCAGAGCCGTGAGCCCAGAGCCCCGAGCAGAGCGCTGGGGCCGCGGCCCGGAGCAGGCACCAGGCACGGCGGTGACAGGAGCCGTCAGGAGGAGCCGTCAGTCTGGAATGCAGCTCCTCACCACAACACACAGCGCAGGCAGTAAAACAAGCGATTAAATGCTCTGATACCTCTGCGGTTCCTGTAACTCTGGAAAGACGAGTGGAGGTTTCTGTCATCAAGGCAACCTCCAGAGCCACCCCCACCGGCACAGGAGCTCGGCTCCCATCCTGCCTCATCGAACGGGACAGCGGCTCCGGGGACACGTTCTGTCTGCGGAGGGTAAAAGCGAGGCCTGGCAGATAAACCCCCTCCTGGAGTGCCCGTTCCTTGGGCAAACAGCCCCGGGAGCTCCCACCGAGCCGGGCAGTGCCGGGGCTCCTCCCCGCGGGCCGTGCCCGATGGGGCAGGACTCGCTCCGTGTGTCCGCGGGGAGCCACGGCTGGAGCCGGCCCCAAAGCCGCCAATTTGTCCCTCTTGTCCCCACCCTGCCCAGCTCGCTGCTGGGCTGTCAGCGGCTCGGTTTGACCCCAGTGTCCGGCAGGAATGCCGAGACAGCCTCGGGCCGTGCCCGGGCGGGCTGCTCCCGGCGGAGCCGGCTGGTGCATTTCTCACAGCACATGCGAGGCTTCATCTTTGCTCACTTCCACTGCCGAGCTCGGCTGGGACACGAGCTATTTTCAAACTCATCCGCTGTCATTTATGCCAACACCTTCTTTCCAAAGGGCAACACAGGGAAGTGTTGGGAACCAAACCTTCCAGGGATGTCAGTGGGGTTTTCAGTGGGTTTTCAGTGGGTTTTCAGTGGGTTTTCAGTGGGGTTTTCAGTGGGGTTTTCAGTGGGTTTTCAGCGGGGCTGCAGCCACGCACACACAGCACAGCTCAGCTTTGGGGAGCTCCCACCTCCCACAGCCTTGGGGTGCAGGAGGAGACCCGTGTGTGACCTGAGGTGTCCCAGGGTGACCTGCCCGGCCCTGGAGAGGCAGTGCCACCACAGCCCCCTGCCCAGGCTGGGGAAACGGGGCAGGGTGGGAGACACACGGCACATCCAGGCCTTTCTCAGGCAGTTTCCAGTCAAAGTTTCTGAGTCATAGCAGGAGTGGAAGTGACTCATGATCCACTAAGGAGGCGACAGCTGACTGCAGAGCTGGATCCACGGCCTTGCATGCCGTCTGTGACACTCAGCTGCTGCCCAAAAGCACCCAGGGTGACTGTGCTGGGAGGGGAAGCTCAGCACAGACACCCCGTGCTCCCTCCTATCCAGCATGAGCTTTCCTTCGTTCAGCCTTCCCTGAGGAAAATACCTGCTCTTCCCCAGAAAGGGGCCCAAAGCCAGGGTTATTCACTTGTGCTCAGGAAGCAATCAGAAAACAAAGAGTGCTGTCAAAAGTCTAAGCGTTGCTGTAATCATAATTACAGTGGGGCAGCTATTAAAGGGAGCTGAGGAACTGCCTCTCTGGCACAGCTGGTTTGGGACAGGCTCCCGCTAACCCCTGGGAGGAGGAGGGATGGAGGTGCTGGAGGGTCTCCGAGGCTGTGGGATCAGTAAGTCCACTTAGGCCAGAGCAGCAGTAACTGGAAACACACATCACTTCTCCAGGGACAGGGGAGTTCATTATCACCTCACTGACGTCTGTGTAAACCCTGTCACAGCCCTGTGTCCTCAGCCCTGTGCCCTCAGCCCCGTGTCCTCAGCCCTGTGCCCTCAGCCCCGTGTCCTCAGCCCCGTGTCCTCAGCCCCGTGTCCTCAGCCCTGTGTCCTCAGCCCTGTGTCCTCAGCCCTGTGCCCGGGTGCCCTGCTGGCCTGGGCTGAGGGCACCAGGAGTGCCTGGTCCCGGACACTGACCCTGAATGGAACGAGTTATCAGCTGGGAGAGGGCGGGGACAGGGAATGAGGAGACTCCGTGGATGTCACAGGGCTCCCAGGAGCTGACAGACAAATACCTGGATCGTTACTTTTCCCTGCTAATCGAAAATTGCCCCTTGGCTACGATACAGTCATTGTGGGATTATGTTTGAAGAAAACAAGTGTTTAAACCCCATGAAAGGAAACCCGGGAAGGAATACTTACTGCATTAGACATTCTCTCATTTCAATATAGATATGACATTTAAATTCAAGGCAAGGTTTGCCTCGCTGTGTGGGTTCCACCAAACCTCCGAAGGATGTCTGTGACTTCCTCTGGCAGTTACATTTTAACTTCCATTTTATCTTTGTGCTTTTTTCCTTCCTTTCCCTCAACTTCCCCATACTCTACTGTCTGGATTTTACAAAATAGAAGGAGGAGAATTGGCAGCTGCATCTGCCCCAGAAATGGGTGAGGGCAGCAGTGGGGGAGGAGGTTTTGGTACCCAGAGACAGGAGGCACCGCCCGGCCACGGGGTGAGCGAGTGCCCGGCTGCACAGGAAGGGGTTGGGCAATGGAGAATGTGTGGTTGCAGCTGCCTGTGAGCGGGACCGCAGTTTGTCAGCTCAGAGAATGACACTTGTTGTTGCTCCTGTTGAGCTCTGCTGCCCCAGTTTTTCCAGCCTGGGTCTGGGCTCTCCCGGGGTCGGGGAGATCCAGCCCCTTCTGCCTTGGCTTTTTCTCGTGCAAATCCAGCAGCTCTGCCCAAGCCACGGTGCAAACTGTGGATGGGGTCAGTGAGGGCAGAATCAGACCCTGGGCTGTGCTCTGGGGGTCCCTGCGGAGGTGCCACCAGCCCCACCCCGGGCATTTGTGAACCCCCTACAAACATGTCTCAGAACGAGGAGCTGCTGGGTCAGAGCCCACCCTAAGGTGGGTCCATCTCCCGTCGGGGGTCCCAGCAAAGACAAATTCATCTCTCCCACCCTGAAGTGGCCCCAGCAAACTGCTGGGAGCAGCTCTGTGCCACAGCCAGGCTGGCTGTCAGTGGGGACACGCACAGGGGACACATTGCTGGGGACGCTCACCCCAACACAGCTCCAGCACCTGGATTAAAGCCAGGAGAGGTGCCCAGGCCGCTGGTTCTGCTCATGTTTAGCTCTTTGAGCATCCTTTCCTTCACAGGCGCCTCTGCTTGGAAACTCCAGCCTGCTGCAGCTTTGGACAAGGCAATTCTTGCTTGTGGAAAGCCAAGAGTAGGAGCAGCCCGTTGTGCTGCTGCTGGGCTGAGACATGGGAACCCCTGTGGACGACAATTGGCAGCTCTGCCGTGGCTGAGCACGGGCAGCAGGATTTGTGCTTCCTTCCCCAGTGAGTTCCTCAGCCTCTGATGGTATTTATAAAACCCTTGATCCAGAAACCCCTGTGAGTCTCTGCCTTTCTCCTGACTCTGCAGAGCTGCAGACACCAGACTGACCCTGGGCTTTTCTGGCAAGGTAGGAAATGCTTGGGAAGCTGCAGAAAAGCATCCATCCCGTGTCCCTTTCAGAGTGACAGTCAGGAAGGAGGAAAGCCCAGGCTTGAGGGTGTTTTTAGTGGAGGAAGGCTTGCTCCTGCCTCCTCACCCTTTCTGCAGTCCCTGTGCTCACACCCTTCAGGCTCAAACCGGGAAAACACCTCCATGTCTGCACTGGGCTCCAGCTTTTCCTGGGATTTCGGGCACTTTAAGGACCCTGGATGAGCTGAGGGAGGAGCAGGGCCCCACAGAAAAGCCGATCCAGGCTTTCCCCCTGGAAAGCTGCTGGGGATCAGCCGGCCCTCCCCAGCTCCCACAGCTCCCAGCTCGTCTGCCCAATCACCCAGCCAGACTGTGGGCAGGGACAAGCCAGGGCTGCACCGGGAGCAGGGACGGGGTTTTCAGGGAATCTGCTCTGGGAACAGGGCCTGGAGCTCTCCTGCCCCTGCACAGTTTGGGGTGCTGGGCTGTGTTAAGTGATCCCTCCTGGTCGGATCCCTGGCAGGGACAGCGTGGGAGGTGAGGTGTGAGCTCGGTGACCCTCAGCCAGGGCAGCCATGTGGGTGCTCGCTGTTAATTACATCATTAAGTCATTATTCATAATGATACACTGCAATCTCATCTGTAAAGAAAATATTATGCTTGCACTTCAAAGGCTTGTGTTGAGCTCTTTGGAAGGAGGATTTTTTTTTCTTCGTTCTCCCCTGACTAGGGTTTAAAGAACAATTATTGTAAGTGTAGAGAGCACCAGCTCCTTTCTTGTGCAGTTGAAGTTCAGACACTCAGGACAGGAGCAGGATGCAGTCAGCACCTTTACTTCTGTCAGCCAGAGCAAAAGGATAACGTGTTGTCAGCCTGCCTGGTGTCAAACCCACTTTCATTCACTCTCCAGCCCTCTGATTCTATCAGCCAGGAATCCAAGGACATTATGCAATCACAAATTGTTTCTGAATTTCATTAAATCAACAAATGGGCCTCAGCTACGTATTTACATCAGCTGAACTTGTGATAATTTATCCAACTGGGCAATTATTATTTTGGAATGAAAGAAGTCCTGAGGGATTCTGCCTCATATCAATTTGCCTGCAGAAGACTCAGTGCAACCACTGCAACTCAGCTGCAAAAGCGGGTGAAAAATTGCAATCCTGTTGCAGGTTCTGGGATAAATAAGCGTTTTCCTTCCAGGCTTTTACTGCCGCCATACAGCAGGAAAGGGGGAGTGAAATCTTGGTATAATTTAATACGAATGTATTTAGAGCTCAGAGTTTGGGGAAGAAGTTATTGTGGCAACTCCTGTTCCGTATCAATAGATGGGCTGTGATAAATCACACCATTTTTTAATAAAACCGCAGTGTGCAGGGTCACTGGATTCCTTGGGCTGTGTCCAGGACGTTACAGGCCGTGTCCTGCATGTGACAGGGTGCAGAGAACCCATTCTCTTTGCCCCATAACCCTGTGCTCTTGCTGAGCTGGTGGGGAGCAGAAACCCCCGTTTTGGGGTTGTCAGCGGGTTCCACCCCTCCAGGCAGGTGCCAGGGCTGTCAGCCACCCTGGAGGCGTCCCTGCAGTCATGGGATTTGTCAGGGAAATGCCAGGGGAGAGACACGGGATGTGGCACCCTGCTGACAGACTGGGGCTGCCGAGGAGCAATCCGCTGCTGCAGAGAGATCAGGAGCAGCAGCAGCAGGAGCGAAACAGCTCTGGCCGAGGGGCTGCATCTGCCTGCCTGAAGGAGGGCAGGATTTGGGGCTGGGACAAACAGAGACCCAGATTTATTCCCTGCTGGAGTCACCAGGAAAAGTGCCTCTGATTTCAGCTGAACTTGGACCTGCTTCTCCTCTTCTAATCATTTCATAACCAGGATCACATCCATCCAGATCTAATTTCATGTACTGGCGGAGTCTGACTCAGCAATAAATGTTATCAGCTTCCCTCAAACCTGCAGAGAACGGGGGGAAAAGTCAACCTTCCCAGAACACACATCAACCAGGAGTTCAGTCCTGCTGAGTCAGGCCCTCGGTGTGCCTGGACCCTCATTGTTCTCAGACTTGGAAGATGGTCCACCAGCCATGAAAGAGGTAAGAGTGTGATGCCTTGGGCACAATAAAACTCTTCAGTCGTTGCTCAGTGGGAAAAGCTGCAAGCGTGTTGATATTTGGGGCAAAGTTTGTTAAAGCTTTAATTTCAAAGGAAATCTGGGGTAAAGCCTTGCAGAATGCTCAAACATTTCCACGTACGCTGAGCCTGTTAAAGGAATTGCACCCCTTGCAGTTTCTGCCCGTAGGAATATGGTTTTTGCACAGCTTTTGAAACAGACGCTGCTGCTGACATTTTGCCCCTGCCTGTTTCCCAAACACAGCCTCATGTTTTTAAACATCCAGCTCGTAACTTCCTAAGTTCACAGATTTCACAGTAACGTTTGTACTCTGAAGAAACACGTTGCTCAACCACGGGCGCTGAGCATCCTTCAAGGCAGACGCTTTTACCACCCCGAGCATCCCACTGCGACTGATCCTCTCACTGCCAAGTCCTGCGGAGACAGAAAGTGTGGAAATCCTCTGCTGACACCGCCCTGCCTCCAGCGACTCAAATCCAGCAGTGATTCACCTGCTCTCCCGGCACGGTGGTCCCCAGGGAAGGAGACACCTCTTAAGCCATAAAAACAGGGATTTACAGATCAGTATCAGCAGCCACAAGTTGTACCTGGAAGCAAAATTCTGCGCCGTGTGTTTATTTCTGCTGCACGCACGAAGCTGTGAGAGGGAGAGCTGGAGCAGTTTCAATTACAGAGAGTGAGTGGGGGCTCTGAGCTCCGTGTGTCTCCTGGCCGCTCACTCGCTGGGGTTTTTGGATAAGCCATTTAATCTTTGTTTTCTCATCTGTACAGCTAGAAAAGTTGATATTTAACATTTTTGTTGTAGCTCTGGATGAAAGGCAGCACGACCGCTAAAATATTGTTGCTGGAGCCTCAGACCTCAATAAATCTGCTCGTGTCCCTGAAGTTTTACAAGTGGTGATAGAGGAGCGTGGGGAAGCCCGTGGGGGTGTTGCTGCTGCCTCTGGCACCGTCCTCTGCAGCCTCAGCAGGAGCATCCCCAGGGACAGTGGCTGCAGTCCTGTCCTGTCCCTGCTCGTGTCAGGAGGTGACAGCGCTTGGAAACACAGGAGATCCCTCTGCATTCCGTGGAGAGCCGGGCATTGCAACCATGGGAGCAACTACAGCTCCTCCCAGGGTAATTGTACATCCTTAACCAGGAAAAAAAAAGCCCCTGAAATTTATTGACTGTTGACATTAGCTTTTCTGGAGTGTGCAGCTTAGAGCTGAATTATAGTTTAATTTGGGGCTAACAAAGTGATCTCCCAGATCACCAGACCTGTGCAGTGACTGCTCTGGACTTGTGACCTGATCCTCCTGTGTGGCCGCTGTCACTTACAAACGCTCAGAGACAAAAACATTGTCAGTGTCATTTCCTCTTCCTGCGTTTTGTCTGTTTCTTGTCAATCTCACGTGTATTTCCCTTCAATGTTACAGTTCTTTATTCTCATGCTTTCCTAAACAAATAAACAGAACGCCACACACTTCAAAGTGCTGTGTTTCAGGAGAAGTTTTTTAAGGGGTGAAGGAGATGCGGTGCTGGTCCTGAGCCCTGTGCTGCGGTAGTTCTTGGTGACCTCTTGGTGACTCTTGTCCTGTCCCGTGTGACAGCATCATCTCCTCCGTATGGAAACGCCCCAGCGCAGTCACCCGCTCGGTCCCCGCTTGCTGTCCACCCTTCCCACGGGGAAATCCCCCCCCTCGATGTCCCCTGGCCCAGCCTGAGGCCGTTCCCTCTCCTCCTGTCCCTGTTCCCTGGGATAAGATCCCAAACCCCCCCGGCCATCCCCTCCTGTCAGGGAGCTGTGCAGAGCCAGAAATTCCCCCCGAGCCTCCTTTTCTCCGGGCTGAGCCCCTTTCCCAGCTGCTCCTGATGCTCCAGCCCCTTCCCCAGCCCCGCTCCCTTCCCCTCCAGCCCCGACACGAGGGGTCCAGCCCCGGACAAGGCACGGCAGAGCCCCGGCCGTACCCGGCCCCGACAGGACCCAAACCCCGCCGGGCTCCCCGCACCTGCCCCGGCCCCAACCCGTCTCAAACCCCGCCGGGCTCCCCGCACCTGCCCCGGCCGTACCCGGCCCCGACAGGACCCAAACCCCGCCGGGCTCCCCGCACCTGCCCCGGCCCTCCCGGAACTTTTCGGGGCCCGGCGGTCGCCGCCCGCCCCGCTGGCTCCTCCCCGGGCCGCGGCCGCGGAGGGCGGAGCGGAGCGGCGCCGCCGCCGCGCAGAGCAGCAGCAGCAGCAGCGGCAGCGGCGGCAGGCGAGCCCCGAGCCCCGAGCCCGCAGCGGGGGAGCCGAGCGGCGGCGGGAGGCGGCCCGGGAGCGGCGGTGAGCGGGGAAGGCGGCGGGGGCCGGGCCCGGGCCGGGGGAGCGGCGGGGGAAGCGGCGGCTCCGGCCGTCCCGGCGGGGCCTGGCGAGGCCGCGGGGCGGGCGGAGCGGGGCAGGGGCCGGCCCGGAGTCCGGCGGGGCCGGGCGGGGGCAGCGGGGCCGTGCCGGGCGCTCCGTGCCCGCGGCCCGGCCGGCAGCGAGGGGAGGCGGCTCGCCCCCGGCCCCGGCCCCGGCCCCGTCCTGCCCCGGTCCCGTCCCGGCCCCGCCGGACATCCATCTTGTGCCGCACCGGGCGGGCTGCGCGGCCGGGGCTGTGGCCGGGCCCGGGGATGAGCGGAGTTCCCGCGGTGTTCCCGGGTCAGGTGTGTGCGGGCCGGCCCGGGCGCGCCGCTCCCCGCAATGCCCCGGGGCGCGGGGCTTGTGCGGGGCCCCAGGAGCGGCGGAGGTGAAGGGACAGCGAGGCTGGAGGCACGGAGGGTGGGCTGGCACAGGGACGCGCAGGGCGAGGGACAGGGGGATGTAGGGCGAGGGACAGGGGCACAGCAGGACGAGGGACAGGCTTCAATAGCCGTGCCGCTTCCCCTGCCCGGATGGGAGCAGGAGATTTGGGCAGGTGGGATAGGGCGAGGGGGAGCCCCATGTGAGCCACGTGGAGCAGCGGGCTGGCCCATCCTCATCCTCTGGTTCATCTTCATCCTCTGGCCCATCCTCGTCCTTCACTCCCAAGGGCCGGTTGTCTCAGACCACCTCAGCTCTTCAAGGGTTTCTTGCACTTCCTTTGGTCGCTTTAAAGAGAAACTGTTCTCTGCGTAGGGAAACTTTTGTGTTTAGCTACTTCTTGTTAATTGGTGTGTTTGCTTTCGATAGTTGAGGTACAGAACGTGTGGGTTTGGTGCAGGGATTCCTGCAAAGTTTCCTCAGTGGGAGGGTTGGGGTTTGGACACAGCGAGTCCATTCCGACTGACACAGAGCTGGAACTGGGTCTTGCTTTGCTCACAGCTTGGAAAGAGCTGCGAACAGGAGGGGCAAACCATGAAAACTCTGGGTTTTTTCCTTTCAGTAGCTTAGCAGGGGAGATAATATTTCTTAAAATAGTTGTGTGACTTGAAAACGCCTGTCTGCCTTTGGAGTGTTGTATCGGCACTCTGTAATTTCTGTTGCTGTTGGAATCCTCTCTGAGTAGTTGTGTTGCTCCACGTAAAGAGACACCAGATTATCTGAAGAGTCGGGGAAAGCGTCTGTTCAGTTGACTGTGCCTGTCTGCTGTGAAATGTTTTCGCTGTTGTGATACGTGTCATTGCCTTTTCCATGCTGAAATGGCGTGTCAGTAATTCTCCCTGGGGTAGCAGATCCTCGGATCTGAAAGGGTTTCAATGTGGGAATTTGTGAGACCTTCAGGAAGTAATGGATGAAGCTTGGAGAAGCAGAGGATGGTGCGTTAGCAAAGCCCTGTGCCTTTAATGAGAAGTTATCCAGAACCATGCCAGTTAAAGGGAAGTTCCAGATGGAGCACTCTTGCTTTTGTGGTCTCTGCAAGTTTCTGAATTCACAGAAGCCATGCATTTCACAAGTATGAAACGCTGCCTGATTATTCTGACATCATTATCACGTTGCCATAGCGACTTCATTACGCCGGGAATGCCATGTTCACATCCGGTTGCTATGGAAAAAAAATCGGTGTCATAAATAAAAACATTTAATGTTCTGTTCATCCCCGTGGCAGGAAAAAAGGCATCGATTTATTGACGTGAGTGAAGACTGGCAACATATTCCAACAGAAGTTCTCGGTGCCAAGTCACAAACTGGGAAACTGTCACTTGCCGTTGTCGGCAGATTGTCCCTTGCCTCTCCCTGTGTTGTGGCAGGTAGCAGAAGTTGTGAAATCCTGGTTTGGGAATGGAGGGTGACAGAGCGTCTGCCGCTCAAGGTGGAGCCGGCAGGAAGTGCTGTGTTTGCACCGCTTCTAAAAATAATCTGTTTTCATGCGCGGCGTGTGTGCCTTCCCTCGATCCTCTCAGGGAGCCGAGCTATCCCCCTCCAGAGCACATCCTGCCCCCAGCCGGCGTGCAGGGATGCCCGGGAGGCTGCGGGGCTCAGGAACCCTCCCTCGGTGTCACTGTCACCCCCAGGGAGCTGAGCGCTGGCTGCCGTCACGTGTCCTGCCCGTGGCCTGGCTGTTTTTAGGGTAAGGAGCTTTGCTGAAGGTTTTGAGAGGATCTCCTGCCGAAGGGGCTGAATTACTCGCACAGCACGAGGCCGGTGACAGGTTGATGCTTTTATTTGGAGACTCGTGTTTACACTGAATGGTTTATATTTGAAACCTACAAATGTACAGGCGTAGGATATTAGCGACACATCTCCTATCACTGAGGAGGGCTGTTCCTAAAAACACTGAAAAGTAATTAAATGGCAGGAGCGTGACATGTGGACGTACTTGAACATTAAAGTTTTAATTGTGTATTGAATCATCGTCCCGGGCATAAACAACTCCAAGCGTTTGTTTGTACTTTATATTGCAGTGCTTTTCCCTGTGCCCTGCACGTGCGCAGCGCGCTCGGTGCCACTTTGAACTCGTGCTCAGTGTTTAGAGAACAGATTGCTTCTGTGCAGCTTTGCAGACTTAAAAAAAAAATCGTCTTCAAGAGGAATCCTAATGCTCTGACAACAGGAACGTGTTATCTGTTTTCCTAGAGAAAACAAAGCGAGTCTTTTGAACGTGAGTAAGTTCAAACCTTTAGGCTTTACATTTGAAGTGTTTTTTTATGTGTAGCTGCCTGAAGTTCAGAATTACCCTTGATCCAGTGTTACTTTCAACCTTGTCAAGATCAGCTCAGCTGCCTTTGCCTGTGGATCCTGATCAAAACTTTTGGGGGTTAGGGTAATATGGGAGACTTCCTATTTTATCACTTTCTTTTCATTTCTGATGAGCCGCACCAGTGTTGAACATCAATCACTTCTCATAATTTTGTGTGTTTAATTCTGCAGAAGCAGATTCACGAGAGACGCGACTTTTAAAACCTGGTCCAGTCCTAGGGTGGTGTTTGGGGTTTTTGGCCTCGATCTGGGGGAGCGTTGGGTTATTTTCTGAAGATGAGGTAGTGAGGATGGTGGTTAAAGTAGAGCCTCAATTCATTTTAATGTTGAGCTCTGAAGTAGTTACTGATTTCCTTTTACACTTTTAATTAATAGTTAATTGGAAATTAAACGGAATTTTAATGGAAGCGTCTTCTTAAAAGGGTGCTTCTAAATCCCGGGGTCAAATTTTCCTGTAGGCATTTGTGTTTGCACGTGGGGAAAGCTGCTGCTGCTGGAAACATGACACCTAACGGCAGAGATAAGGAAGGATGTCCCGAAGTTCTCTGGGAGAGCTGTTCGTCTTGCTGAGCTCTCTCGCTTGGTCCAGCCTGTCTTGCTCCGATGTTAAAACTTGTGTGGGATGTGACTAGTCCCTCTCCACCCTTCCCGTGGGCTCCCTGCAGGTCCTGGAAGGTGGAATCAGGCTCAGGACGTTTCGGTTTAGTGGAAATGGTGGGACAGAGCTTTGAGTTGTGGAGATGGGTTTGTGCCAGTGCTCCCTGTGCAGGGGAGGGGTGGCAGCACTCAGGCCAGGGAGGGAGCCCCGTTTGTGTGGGTGAGCGTTTCCCAGAGTGGTTTTATCCTGCAGCTGGAGCCATGGTGGGTTCCTCACGTGCTGTGAGGTGAGGAAGGCAGGGCAGAGACTGAGCTCCTTTGCTTTCCCATTGCTGAACCTTTATTTTTGAGCATTTAGGAACTCTTGAAGGCAAGAACCCGGTAGGAATCCAAGTGATGCAGTTTAGTGCCCCCAGCATGAACATTAGACCGAAGAACCATCTGTGTTGGTGAAGGGAAGACCTGTCCAGCTGTTACCCCAGAAGAGAAAGGATTAAAGTAGGTGTGAAGATGAGGGACTTGAATTGTGCCAGCACCGCTGCTGATGGAGGGAAGGAGTTGAGGGAACCAGAAGCTGCAGTTGCTGACACACCTGAGCCAGGGCAGTGTCCTGTGCCTTGTCCTGCAGCAGGGGGGATGTGGTGACCCTGCTTTGCTGTGACAGCCACAGGTGACCAAGTAGGTGACATTTGGTCTCAGAGGGACCGGGTTTGGTTATTTGCAGGGACCAGTCTGCATTTATAAGAGTTATGTGGAGCTGCCTCTCTGCTGCAACAACGTGAGGGTCTCTGCTGGTTGTTTTTCAGCTGCCTGTGCTTGGGGCTGGTGACTGTTGCCATCCTCTGTGAGCTGGTTTGACATGTCTGACTGAAACCCTTGGGAGATAAATGGCTCATTATTAGAAGCTTCCTGTTACTTCCTGTGATAGTGTGATTTTTTTAATGAATGCCTGTTTTCTGAGCTCCCCTCTGAAGAAAAGGGGATCTGGAGACAGCAGAGCATCAGTCGGGGCACACCTGGGCCTGCTCAGCTCTTGGTACCTGGTTTTTGCACTGAAGCACCTTGTGCTGCACCTCTGATGCCATTTCACTCCCAGGTTTGCTATGGAACAAGTTTTGATCTGCAGAGGGACAGGAACAGGTTACTGAGAGATCACTTCTTCCCTTGCAGATAGTGCAATAATTAAGGTTTAATCCATTTAACGATATGAAAATGACGAGGCTGTGGGAAGAAGGGCGGTGCTCAAGGAGGAGCCACTGAGCACAACATTCCCGATCAGAAATGGTGTGTTTGGACTTAAATTGCGTTCATGTGGTGCGGGAGGATCTTTGGGCTGTGTGTGGGAGGAGATGGGGCCCCAGAGCCCTGCAGTCCCTTTGGGGCCTGTGGGTGCTGCACTGGCGGGCTGTGCCCGAATGCTGGTGGCAGGCAGCACACCTGGCTGCAGGTGAGCCCAGCACTGCCTGTTTCTGTTTGTCCTGTGGCAGCAGAGCCCAGGGCAGGGCTGGGGCTCTTTCTCATCGTGTCAGCTGCTGGAGCAGGTCGGGTGGCTCTGCTGAACCCCGCCGTGGCCACATAAAGACGGTGTTTTGATGTTTTGATGTGTGTTTGTGCTCCCTGCTGCGAGAGTGCTCCGGCAGGAATTGGGAGTTGGGAAAGACCTGCTATACCTGAACAGGCACTTCCTCACTGCAGCTGCACTGCCTTCACCTGAACCCAGGCAAAGGCACAGGGCGGATTTTATTTTTTTTTTCTGGAGAAATCCAGACGGTGACAGAAGCAGAGTTGGTGTGCTTTGAAAACGGCTGGTTGCTTTCTTTCGAACAAAATCATCGCTCTGAGGGGGAAGTCTGACACTGCACGGGGCTTTAATGCCAGGGAAGACACAGGTAACAGGACAAAGAGCCAAAAAGGAATCCCCAGGGCTGCTCACAGCCCGTGGCTGCAGGTGGTTGGCTTGGCTGTTTCACCTATTGGACTTTGTTTAACTTAAAATGTGGGGAGGCAGGCAATGGCCTGTCGAGCAGGTGGCCCGAGGCATTGTGGTTTGTTATTTATTTGGGATATTGATAAAATGGAAAATGCTTAAATCCATCCGGGGCACTGAAGCAAGAGCTCTGGATATGCCCACAGCGGTGGCTGTGTTGGGGCTGGAACAAATCTTTATTCATGGCTCCAGCGAGGCAAAAAAACGCTCAGAAATGTGCTCAGTGTAAGGAGCAGGACCAGCATTTCTGTAACAGGTGATTGTGGCTTTGTCAAAACCCTGCTTTTTGGGAATGTGCTGCAACTAGGAGCCTGTGTGTCAACGAGCTGTGTTGCATAACTGCTGCTTGCTGGAGCATTGCAGGAAAACAGACACTTGCATTTCACTTGTCAGTGACGGCCGATTCAAGGCTGGCTGGAATGTTTTGGGTTTTTTGGGTTTTTTTTTTAGTCGAAGTATTTGTTGGATTCGATGATGCTGTGTTCCTGCAGTGTTCTAATACCGAAAAAATGTGAACTTGTGGTGTTTAAATCGGGGTATTGCGTGTGAAGCCAGGGCAGTGCAGGCTGCTGGTGCTGGGTCTGAGCATCGCTGGCTGCAGCTGGGGCCGCTCCTGCCTCTGCAAGGACGGGAAGCTGCTGCAGCTTTTCGTCCAAGGGAAGGATCTGTGTGGAATCAGGCATTTCTCACATCTTTAGCTGGAAATAGACCCTTAATCTGGAAAGCACGGAGGGCGTGGGAGGAGCGCTTCAGCTGGATGGGTTGGTTGCAGTGCCTTTCATGTTGTGTTTTTATGTAATATTCTTTTCTCTCATGCAAATAAACTTGAAGTTGTAGGGAGGGGCGGCTGAGAAGAGGAGAACTTTCATTACAGACAGCTGACATGCAGAATAATATCTTTTTATATGCCACTCACCACGTGATAGTTAAAAGTAACTCATAGTTCACTGGCTATTTCTGGTGCAATTCTCCTTGGTTTTTTTGTGTAACAGTCTCATTCCAGCACATCTTGCTTTACCCTGAGATGTGATGTGTTTGTTTGTCCTGTGCTGAGTAAGAGTTACTGGGTATCAGGCCTGAAGAACAGAAATCTTGTTGGATTTATGAAGTAAATATGGGTGAAGATAAAATAAACTTAGCCAGTTGTTGCTTTCTTCTTTAGATTATAACACTAATTGTAGCTGATAATAACATTAGGATTAAAGATACAGACTGAAGTGGTTCCAGACAGCCTTTCTGATGAAATATTTATGCTTTTAGGGCTTTTAACTCATCAGATCACTTACGAAGTTGTGGAGATTACAATATTGTTGTGGCTTTGCCTTGTTTGGTGAATACACTGCACTGGCATATTGATCACTAGAACGCAGTCAAGGCTTTTTTCAGGAATCCCATTTGAAACAATCAAACAGATATTGTGGTGCCCCAGGGCACTTTCCTCGGCGGTGCGGTTCTGAGAAAGTGGGTCTTGTCCTTTTTCTGTAATTTCAGTGCTTTGCAGCCTCTGCTGAATGAACTGTTTGCCCCAAACCCTTGTCATAAACACGGTATCGAGCCCAAGTCCATTTGGCAGCAGAGCAAACAGGGCTGGGTGGCCGAGGAGGGGTCAGAAGAATGAAGCTGTGTTCAGAGCTGGGCTGCTGTCACTGCCCTTGTCCTCTTGGTGCCGAGTTCACGCCCGCTGCGTCCTACGGGCAGAAGTTGAAATGGGTTTAGGAACTTTCTACAACCCGTGATGGCAGCGCCGTGCTGAGGGCAGGGGTCAGGCTGCTGCTGTTATTTGCAGGTTTGCTCCAGAGAAAACAGGTGAGTGGGAGTCGTGACTCTGGGGGGAAGGCCCAGAAGCTGTGGGAGCTGGCAGTGAACTCTTGAGTGGAGTGTGCTGTGTTCTCAGGTCCTCCCAGAGTGCAGAGCCGCCTGTCCCCGGGCCGTGGGTTTGGCAAATTCACACACTAATGCGGGAGAAGCGATCATTTCCCTCTCGCCCTGCGTCTTATCGTTTCGAAGACACATCCCAAAAATGAGGCTGGTTTTTTTTTGTTGCGGTTTGGATGGTGCTGATGAGGTGCAGGGGAAGGGCTGGCTGCTGGCAGGGCTGCTCGGGGGTAGGATGTGCCCTCCCTTCCGTGTGGGTCAAACCCAGCCCCTGTGCTGTGAGCAGGGCTGCAGCTGCCCCTGCCCTTGGCCTTGGTGCCGTTCAAAGGCAGCTCTGTAATTGTTCTTGTTTTGGTTGTAATCAAGCTTGACCTATAAATGCTGAAATGGCTCCTATAAAACTGATTAAACCATCGGAGCCGTTTCCTTTAATGTCACCTTTTATTCGCCATAAAGGAAATTCCAGGGTGAATTGTCAAAGGAGTTTTGCCCTTTTAAGCAGGTTCAGGAGGATTAGGAAACTTCAGAGAAGCCCTGGTGCAGAGGCCAGGTCTGCCAGTGGTTCGGTTAAAACCCCGCTGGCCTCGAAGCTCTGGCTCTGACACTGAAGTGTTAATAACTGTTTGAATATTCCTTCAGTTAAAACCTTCGCACAAAACGAAGTTTCATTTTTGCTGTAGAAGAAAATTCAGTTTCCACCCCCACTCTGCCCCAAGTTTCCAGGAAGCAGCATTAAGGGGCTGAGCTAAATACTGAAGGATTTAAGCACCACATTAAACAACTTAATTTCTTTGGGGAACGTAATGAAACTGTTACTTTCCCCTCTGTTTGAAGTTAATTCTGTGCACTTACTGCTATTCAGGTTCCTATCAAGCCTCAAAATCTGCCGTGAAAAGCATTCAGGAGGCGCAGTCCTACTTGGCAGGGCTGAAGCACATCCGCTGTGGGCTGCGTTTAAGTCCTCATTACACGGATGCTCATTGCTGCAGGGGGTTTATTTAAACTGATAAACAAATGTAGTATTAATAAGCGGCCATATGGTCAGTGGGGCTTTTCATTCTGAAAATGGTCGTTAAAGGAGGCGTTTAATGAGCGGCGGTTGCGTGGGAACAGGGGGGGTTTGGTTGCTCGTGGCTGCCACACACCAGGCCGGTGAAACTCTGGGCTGCACACGCAGAGCTGACCTTCAGAACGGGCTGCAGGGTCAGATCCGGCGTGCNCACACACACACACACACATGCACACACATGGGTTAGTGCAGCTGTGCCAGGGAGGTTTACAGGATCTCAGCGTTTTCTGGAATTTGTGAGTTAGCCCGCTGTCCTGAAGAGCTGGGATGTGCCCCGTGTTTACAGGTTTGGTGTTAGGGTTTGTCACTGGTGGGTGTAAATCATAGAATGGTTTGGAAGGACCTTCAAGCTCGCCCAGTGCCACCCCTGCCATGGGCAGGGACACCTTTCCCTGTGCCAGGCTGCTCCAGCCTGGCCTTGGGCACTGCCAGGGACCCGGGGCAGCCACAGCTGCTCCGTGCCAGGGCCTCACTACATTTTGAATAAAGACTTTCTTCCCAATACCCAATGTTAACCTGCCCAATGTCGGTTTGAAATACATGGGAAGAGCAGTTTGAACCTCTCCAATGTTATTGAGAAGTTTCAGAGAACCCTTAGTGGACTGGAAGCTTTGTCTCTCCGTTAAATTTTTTTACGCTGGAGACTAAGGAACCTCAAACTGGGCTTTATTACCAATTTCTGGTCACTGCTACTGCAGAAATGAAATAATTAAAGTGCAAGCTGAAATTTCAGTGGCAATCTATCTACCTCATGTCACTTATTTACTCTTAATTATATAAACCAGGAAGACTAGTGGCGAACGTTGCCAAGCTACTATCAGCACAACAAATTATTCCTACCAAGTAGAGTGGAGTTGGTCTTTTGCTACGACCGAGCCACCTCGGGTCTGTCTGGAATTTAATCTGTTTTATAAAAGGTCAGGGTATTTTTTTCCACTAGAGGAAATGGAGAGGAATGAAAAACTTTATAGGCCTTAAAAATCAGTGGCAAGTTGTGGACGCGATAGGCAGCAAATGGAGGAAGTCCCCTGAACGGCTGCTGTGTCTAATGGCTGATGAGGAAGGGGGAAAGGAAGTATTTTTTTTTTTTCGTTTTTTCCTTCCAAAAGCAGCTGTGGGGAACTCCTGAGTGTGTAAAGCCCTCTGCTGAGCTACTCCAGCAGGGCTGGATGGGAGAAGGAGAAGCGGCGAGTGCGGCTGTGATGTTGCTTGGGAGGACCCGTGACCTCAGCAGTCCCTCCTGTCGAGGCGTTTCGGGTATTTTAATGGAGCAGAGTGTGTTTAGCCCTGGGTGTGCTCCGCTGAGGTGGCTGTGTCCTGCCTGCAGCTCAGCCTCGTTGGTATTAATTTGCAGAGTGCCGCAGTCCGGCCCGAGGGGCGGCTGCCAACTCCAGCCACTGACGTAGAGCTTTGTTCTAATTTGGGGATGCAGTGTGTGTTGGTCTTTGAGTTGTGCTGCTGGCTTCCTTTCCCCTGCCTTTGTCTGGCTGGCACATGTCCCTAGCAACTTTGTGCAAATGCAGACCAATAGGACAAAAAATAAATTAGCCGTTTCAGCACGGCAGGCTTTAGCTGCCCAGAGCCCTTGTTCCTTGCCTGGAGAGCTTCTATGGCCAGGCAATTTCCAATGGATAATTAGGCAGTCACTTCCATAGAAGTTAACGTTACGTTATTTCAAATTGCAGGTTCAGCCTGAAGCTGATTGCACAAAAGATTCCAGGCTGAGGGGGATCAATCCCAGAGCGTTTGTGCGCAAAATGACCATTTCCAAGGACGGGATCATCGCTGCTTTCCGAGGAGTTTGTTTCTCTGCCTTGTTTGTGCGGGCTGCAGTTAATTTGCTGAAAGCTCGGGCTCAGCACAACACTGCAGCGGGGAGGGCTCAGGGTTTTACTCCTGGCCCAGGATTTCCTGGCCTCGGCCGTGGCTCCGGAGCGGGAGCGCAGCGCGGAGGATGCGCCGCGGGGCAGGAGGAGCTGCCTGGGATGGGGCTCTGAGGAGCACAGATCCAGACATTTCAGAAATGCATGCAAGGTTTGAAGGCTGCTCTGCTGCCTTTTCTGATGGGACTTCTCAGATGACACCTCTGGCCAGTGTCGTTCTCCCCTGTTCTCACGTGCCTGTTTGCTTATGTGGCTCGTCACTGGCTTTATTTTCTGTGCGTGCTTCTTGCTGCGTCTTTTTGGGGTTATTTGTTACCTGAAAAACAAAAGGAAAATATATTTAGGCTTGGATTACAGATGATTTGGACAAGGGACAGCGCGTATGTTCCAGCATCAGGAATGCACCACAGTGGGGTCATGACTCATCCCACAGCATAGACTTGTGCATAGCTAATTACACGTTTGTTGCCTTGATTGGTATTTGATTTGATGCTGAAAGCAGTCAGTGGAAATAATAATGGTTTTGGTGCTAAAACTACAAAACTGAGGCTGAGATGCCTGGCACAAATTATAAAATGTTGCCTCTTATCTGTTGTTAATATGTAAAACACTTGCTTTGGTGTCAGATACCGCAGTGATAATGAGTAAGAAAATAAATGCGGAGTCTGTGAACGGAAGTTTGTCAAACTGCACTTTTGAAGTCACACTGAAGTCCTGCTTTTTGCTTAGTCTGGTCTTTTCAGTCTTTTGTTTTTCTCTTCCCTCTCATTTTTCTGGTGTTGGCCTCAGGAAAGGTGGAGGAAGTTTTCCCTGTACCTTAAAGCCAGGGAGTTTGACTGCCAGTGAGTCCATGGCAGTGATTTTTGTTAATTAAATAGACTCCTTGCTAACTAACAGGGTAATCTGTGACGGTGTTTGTCTTGCTGCTGTTTAGGGGCTGTATCTGCTAATGAGCTGTGGGATTTCCATCCAAACCCCCTTTCATTTGGGATGCACATCCCTGTTCCCGGCTCCTGGAGCCATTGTGTAACTGATGACAGCTTCCACGAGCATTAGGGAAGTGTTTCGTGTGCTTTGGACCTCATTGAGTAATTGAATATCTGGGAACACGGTGTGGAGCAGCTCAGGGAGCAGGTGCTGAGTGGAGCTGTGGCTGGGCTGGCTCAAGCCAAGGGGAGATCCTTGGAGATCCTGGTGTTCCCAGCCTTCCCTGCTGGATCATTCAGTTTCTTTGGATTCTTTCAGTAGCATGGAGGGAATCTGTCAGTTTAAGTGTGGTTTTGGTCGCTGTAAATCTTCCCCTCGTAGAAGTGCTGGGTTTGGGTTTGTTTTGCCAACACAGCTCTGAGTAATGGAGGGATTTTGGTAGAGTGTTGAGCAATGTTTAGTTGACACTTTTAAAAAAAGAAAATCCACCTCTTTCCATGGCCTAGTTTATAGTAACCGAAGAAAACTGGCACGGAGAACATTTACAAGTTGAAAATTAAACAGGTTTGTTTATAGTAGCCACGATTCAGTATTTAACTGCCAGGATAAAAATAACCTGGACGTGTGGCTGCAGCATCCCAAGAATCTGCCTCTCGCTGGGGAAATGGGAAGGGCATGGCCACAGGAGTGGCACAGCCAGCCTCGAGTGGAGGTGCTGGAGTTCCCAGAGGCATCTGTGCCTCTCCCAAAATGTGCACAGCGCTGACACCTCTTTTCCCTTTGGAAACGTTCAATATCCCGGTTTCCGCCGGTGAAAATCAGAGAGAGGGAGGTGTGAGTGATGAGCAGGCAAGGAGTTTTCCTCCTTTTCCTTCCTTACAGCCAGGTGAGTGCTCCTGGCTCCTCTCAGCCAGGGCTCCTCCATCCCGCTGTGTCCTCCTGGGGCAGAGCAGACAGCAGAGCCCCTGGGGCTCAGTGCAGGGCCTGTGGAGGCTGCCCCTCGAGGGGACACCTCCCGCTGTCTCCGGGAACTGGTGGGTTTCTGTGCTGTGGTTTCTGTGCTGCTGCTGTCCGTGCCTCACTTCTTTCTGTTCCTTTTCTCTCACCCTCGTTTGAACTCGGGCTCTGCTCTCGGGGTGCAAGTGCAGCCGGTGCTGCTGAGCCACGCTCTGTCTGCAGCCCTGGAGCTGGCACTGCAGCTCCTGCAGGAAAAATCCCGGGATGGTTTGGGGTGGAAGGGACCTCAAAGCCCATCCAGAGCTACCCCTGCCACGGCAGGGACACCTCCCCCTGTCCCAGGGACACCTCCCCCTGTCCCAGGGACACCTCCCACTGTCCCAGGCTGCTCCAGTGTCCAGCCTGGCCTTGGGCACTGCCAGGGATCCAGGGGCAGCCCCAGCTGCTCTGTGCCAGGGCCTCCCCATCCTCCCAGGGAAGGATTTCTTCCCATTATCCCAACTCACCCTGCCCTCTAGACTCACTTTCTCTTATACTTGGAAAAGTATTTGACAAGGATTAGGAGAGCTTCCATTATCTGTTTCGAAACAGTTTTGATTTCTGTGACTCCAAGGTGACTCCAGAGCTGCTAAAAAGAAATATTTTCAAAAAACCAGCACACTGGGTTTTCATTTAAACTTCCTGTGATTCCAGAGGAACAATTGATTCTTTTTTTATCCCTTGAAAGGATAAAGTGCTGAACTTAGAGAAGGCAGGACCCTTTGCCTGTCAGAGCAGCAGGGTGTAGCCAGTGCTGTGATTACTGTCTGAAGTCTCAGTGCTGCTGCTGTTCAGTGGTACTGAACAAAGGGTTGGGCTGCTGGAGGTGTTAGAGCTTCTAAAACTCTTGGACAAGGAGCCAGCGGGTTCCTGGGGCAGGGGGATGGTGCTGCTGGGAGTTGTTCTGCTCTCCAGGACTGTCACAGAATCCCAGAGTGGTTTGGGTTGGAAGGGACCTCAGAGCTCATCTTGTTTCTGCACCCTGTGCCACAATCCCGATGGATTCCCTGAAATGACTGTGCTGTGTAGGTGCTGCACTGGGTTTTACTGTGGGAATGCTGCTTGGGAGCACGAGTGATGGTTTTCCCTCTGTAACATCATCAGGACATTGGGCTGCTCTAAATCTTTCTCCCGTGCCCCTGGTGGTACTTTCTCTACTGTTTCCATCTTCTAAAATTAATTGTGGACTTGATGCACCTCAGTCATGGTTAGAGTTTGTTTTTTTAAGTGAAGTCTTCCTTGGAGTATTCTAGGGAGGAGAAGTCCACAGGAACAGGGTGCTTTGGCTTAAGCACTACAGAGATGCTTCACAAATGCTGACACTTGAAAACCAATTAAATCTTTGTTTAATTCTTTTTTTCAGATCCTTGGGGGGAGCCTGGAAGAACCTTCAGTAGAGCTGCTAACACTGATGAGAGATCTTTTATGCCAAGGTAAGAAATTTTTAGTGTTCTCATCATATTTTAAATTAAATTTCTGTGAACATTGGAGTGGGTAATTGCTAAGTGAAGTTCTTGCATTCGCTCTCCTTCAGTGCTGTGTTTGCTTATTTTGGTTCATGCTTCTCTCTCCCCACCACCCAAAGTATAAACTTCCTGATGAGTTGCCGAAACTTTTGAAACAGAAACAGCTCGTTTTTGCATCAGGTTTCTGTCCTGAAGGGCCTCAGCCCTTGTCCCCACCACCTCCCCCAGCCTCTGCCCCGCTGCTTCCTCTGCTTGGGAAATACCCTCAGAGTTTTGCTTCTCCCTGCCCCGATCCAGCCCCTGGGCCGCACGAGGGTTCAGGAGGACTTTGCACTTTGGAGAGTGCCCGAGGGCTTGGCTGAGCCAAGGTGCAGGTGAGCGGGAGCTGGTTGAACCAAGGTGCAGGTGAGCGGGAGCCACTCCAGGTTGGAGCTTCAGCCAGGCTTCCATGCCCCTGTGGTCCTTGGCAGGCTCCGCTGCCTTTGGATATTGACACAAATCTCCCGCAGCTTTTGGCCCGTCTGTCTGCTCCCGGGGCAGAGCCCCTCGCCCCTCTGTCGGGAGGGAGCTGAGCAGCTTGGGGCTGCTGCTGTGGGCGGATCAATGTGCATTTCTGTCTCCCGCCGGGCGGTGTTGGTGAGGAGAGGAGATGCTCCTGCTGAGGGATGCAGAGCACAGATGGACTCTGACACAGCAGGTGTTCCATGGCGTGGAAGCAAAGGGGTTCTGTGATCATGGGTGGAAGAACTCTGTGGTTTGCTACCCTGTAGGTGGTGCAGGTGGTTTGGAGAGGGATGGGGCGGGCAGAGGGAGCTGCAGCTCAGGGTCAGGGCAGTGCTGGGGGTGTGACTCGTGCTCTGTGCTCCTGCTCGTCCTGCTGGAGCTCAGTGGCCGTGCCAGGGGAAGGGGAGCAAGGAGTCGCACTCAGCTTTTGCTTTATTTTGGCACCACAGCATTCAGAACTAATGAGACCAGTTTCACAACATTTACAGTTAAATTTTTTTACACTCTTTAGTGATCATACTCTTCTCTTGACTCTAAAGGAACACTTAACACCCATAATTTAATTCTGTTTGGAAGTGGAGCCGTCGCTTCGCAGCGTGTGACTCCACTCCAGAGGGCTCTGGATGGAAATGAATGCTGCTGTGTCTGACTGTATTTAGGTGGGCTTCGACAGTTGCCAAATGAAAAGTTGGCTGGGATGCAGCATAGTAATTTCTTGAGCACTCTATTCATGTTGTATAAACAGATAACATTAACATACTTGTGAAAGAGCTACAAGATAATTAAGGCATGTGGGGTTTACAGTAATAAGACTCGTGCCTTTCAGGATCTCGGTTTCCTGTTGCACCTGGAAAAAAAAAACCCAGCAAATACTGTAGAGAAGAAATGAGAAGTTAGTCTTGTACTGCTCCCAGCTTAAACTTTCCCACAAGTATTTTCTACTATAAATAAGAAGTGAAATAGTTCACAGCTAAATTTAACCCTTAGCTTGATTGCTTTGTGGGTTTTCTTCCGTGGAACTGACTGTGGGACTGAAGACAAACTGGATCAATAAGTTGCGTTTATGCTTTATAAAAAATGCATCAGCTTTTAATTTCTAGGGATGATCAAGGGGGAAATAATTGTTAATTGGAATTCCCCTCTCCTTCCCATTCAAAGTCATCATTTTTGAAAGAAAGGAAGTGAACGTTACTTCTCAGGGAAGTGTTCAAGCAGGAGAGCTCACAGAGCTTACAGTTCCCAGAATTTAGCCAGAACTGTTGTCAATGTCCTGGAGTGCACAGACATGGCCTGCTCTGCTTTGAGCAGTTTCTGGAAAACCCCTTTCAGTGTGACATGATTTCACAATTTGCAGTTAGGCAACTGCAGCTCATGTGGGCTTCAAGAGTTGAAGAAAAACCTCCTCCAGGTGCTGTAAAATGATGGGCTGCACTGAGTGCCTGAGCCTTACTCCCTCTGCAAGGCCTGGACGAGGGCAGGGCAGCTTGGCTGTGTCACTGCAGAGAGCCTCAGCACAGCCAAGTCCTTTATTTCTGTTACTCTGGCCTAAAAATGAGTTTAAAGTTGTGCTAAACCGAACACAGGGGTTTGTGTCTCTCTCTCCAGCTGCACGTGGGATTTTCAGATTCTTGTTTAAAGCCATACTCGGGTGACATTCAGCCCATGGGACAGGCTGAGGGTGAGGGGGGATGCCTGGGGAGGGTCCCCAGCTCCGTGTTGGGCAGTGGATCCCAGTCCAGCTCAGATGGTGATGGGTGAGCAGCAGCACACAGGGCTCCTCTTGCCTCTGTTTTACATCTTCCCCTGGGGAGTCGAAGTGACAGAGGAGATCCTGTCCCGATTTAATGATGACATAAACTTGAGACAGATCGTCAGGGAGTTGTCCGCGTTGCAAAGCTAAAAATACAACCCCTGTTCCTCACGGCACTCCACAAGGTGATGCATTTCTCTGTCAAACCCCTTGGGGAACGTTTTTATTTTCGAAGGCTGTAGCCCGTGAGCCCATAAATCCTGTGGCCAAGGATAGTTTGAACTGCCTGGGAGGAGGAGTGGGGGCTGCCCAGGCTCCCAGGCCTGCTGTGTGCAGCCTTACTTGGGAAGGAAGCGCGGCCCTGCGGAAGGGGGGATTCGTGCTGAGCTCATTGTTTGGGAGCGGGGACAGCCCAGCCTGGCTGCTAATGTAAACACCCTGAAAAGTGTTTATCACCGGCTTTGTCATTCGCCTTATTTGTCAGGGAATCTCGAGGAGAACGAGAAGTTTTCTGGTGCTGTGTAGCTGACTGGAGGGAGTTGCAAGATTTCCATAAAAAGGCAGAGTCTGTGCTGGGCGAGCAGAGCTCTGCCTTGGCAGCCGTGTGCTGGGCCTGACCTTTTCCAGAGAGAAAACACTGACCTAAATCCCTCCCTGCTGGGGGTGGAGGGGAGAAGGAAACCTCTTGACTTGCTTCTTTCTGATCTAATTTTCTTGTCCCGTGCTCTGGTTTGTGCCATGAAATGCTGAGGAAGCAGAGGCCGGGCAGTGACAGCTCGTGGTGCCTGGCACAGCTGGGACGGGCTCTGTGTTTGTCCCCTGGTGTTTGTGTGTCCATCCTCCTCCTCCTCTCCCAGCACTGCCAGGATCCAGCTTTGGCCATTTCCTGTGGCCTGGGGCTGCTGGAGTGGCCTCAACCTGAGTGTTCAGGTGGTGGAATGAAAGCCAGAGCTGTCAGTAAAGGCATTCTGGTTCTGGGGCGGGTTGTGTGAGGGGGAGTGCTGCTGTTTCAGTTGGGTGTCACGGCTGTGTGTTCTAACCGCTGGCTTTTCTCCTGCCCTGCAGGTGGTCTCTCTCTGAACAGCCCACACCATGCGTGAGTACAAGCTGGTGGTCCTTGGTTCAGGAGGTGTGGGCAAATCTGCTCTGGTGAGTTTGGGGAAGCAGCTCTGGAGCCCATCCCCAGCCCTGCACCTGCCCGGCTCACTGCAGAGCAGCTTACTGGTGCTTTGGGGGATTGGTGTGATTTTGGTATGTGCCGGGACCTCCACGTAGGCACCGTGACACTGCTGAGTGCAGAGGTGTCACGGTTTTGGAGAGGTGATTAATTGCTGGTAATTAGCGTGTCATGTCTGCTTCCTGCATGGGTGTGGTGTGAGTATCTGTGTGAGTGTTAAAGCCCGACCAGCGCCGGCACAGCAGGAGGAGCCTGGCTGGAATCAGTGACAGAATTGGGGGCTTCAGCCTTGCACACCTCGAAGGCTGTGTGTTTTCCATCCTGAGGGCTCCAAACGCCACGCTGGGAATCCCTCTGCAGCCCGTGCAGGGAGGGAGGAGCAGGCTGATGACACTTGGCACTCCTCAAGTGCTTGTCTCGTTCCTAAGGAGGGGTTTACACAGCAGAGTCGATAGCAGAGCACTGAGAGAGGGACTTGTGCCACCCATTTATCACTCAGCAGTCAGGCAGCTCTCTCCCACGGAGAGGCAAAGAACTGGTCAAGTGTGGAGTTATCTACAACAAGGAACTGCAGTGTTCCTTGTCACGGACGTGATAATGGCTGAGCAGCCTTTCCTGCCCTGCCTCAGTTGTTTATTCTGCTGCTACAAGCAGGTAATAGTCCTGGTAAATCACCTGCAGAGCCCCAGTGAGCAGGAGGGATTATTCACTTGTATATCAAATTTGATGCACTCTTTCAGCAATGCCATCCTAATCACTACAAGATGTTTACAAGGTGTCATTTTTTTTTTACAAGCTCTGTTCTTCCACAGCGATTTAAGCAATCTGTATTACTTTTTCCACCGGCACTTCCCTGATTATCTTAATTTTCTTATGTAACACTGAGAGACTCACTAGGTGAAAACGGGGCACTTAGCAGTACGCTGTAAATAAAAATTACTCAGCATCTGACATACTTGAATTTCCTTCCTTGCGATTGGAAGTCTGAGTCAGCACCATCGCTGACCTTTTGAACAGCTGAAACGCAAATACTCAAAACAGTCTGGTCAACAAAAGGTAAATTCTTTTTGACAGGCTGGCTGCTAAGTCAGCATATTTGGTAATTCATGTGCAGGTTCGATCCATGATGTTTATGGGAGCACGCAGTAAGTGCCAATTAGCAGCCAGGAGGGGATAATATTCAGCTTCCAAAGAGTCTGTGTGCTTATTACCAAGCGTTGGCAAGGAGAGGTTACAAGGTGGGATTGAAAATAATCTGGGGGGTGTTGCTTGGGCTGCTGTCCTCACACGTTTGGGGGTCACTGGATGTTGCAGGCCGAAGCTGGGCATGTCTCAGTGTCTGGAATACGCAATGAAACTCACACCTCGGCTGGTTTAGGAAAACCCCTTTTAATTCCATTTGACTCCAGTATTTATAGATATGTACAGAGGGCAAGAGATTGGCTGGACAGGTCGCCACGTCTTCAACCTGGACATCACCATCAATCGTTTCTTCTCTCACAGGAGAAATATGTAAACATTCTAAGAATAGATTTTGTTTTCATGAAAACTGCGTGAGAAAGTTTTACAGAAAGACAAAAGACAGAAAACTCAGAGCAACGGGGGGGGTCACTTTAAATTTGGTTCTTCCAACTGTATAAACTGACCTGTGCAACAAAGAGCCTGGTGTTCGTTTCCAGCTCTGTTTGCATTCATGACAATATGGGGTTGTTCCACTGCAGATCCTCCTCCTTGTTTTAACTCTTCTGTGCCAGCACAGGGCTGATGGTGCCTCTGGTGACAGTGATGGAGCAGCAGAAAACCTTCACAGTTATGAAGCCACAGTTGTTTAGCAACTTCTGTTTCCTGTACAGCAGTTTCATCCCGTTTCTGAGGCCAGAACTCCCCTGGAGTGGCAGTGGGTGACACAATTTCCAGGGGTGCCCAGTGGTGCAAAGTCTTGCAGAGAATTGGGAACTGAAGTTGGGCCGGACAACCCAAACCGATGGAAACTTGTAAAAGTCTTGGATCTACACGTAACCCAAAAACACCCCCAGATTTGTAGCCTCTCCCTTTCTTTTCACCTGCAATAAATAAGACCAAAGCCCAT
Organism: Cyanoderma ruficeps; assembly: GCA_008694505.1. Classification (NCBI taxonomy): domain Eukaryota; kingdom Metazoa; phylum Chordata; class Aves; order Passeriformes; family Timaliidae; genus Cyanoderma; species Cyanoderma ruficeps. Next base: position 406,160 of record VZDJ01000268.1, on the reverse strand, counting down.
CAGAGATGCAGGAGTGTTCCATGTCAGCAGGGGATTGTCAGATTCTCACCCTTGTGCTCCCCAGGGTGCCCCAAAGAGGGGACAGATGTGACAGTGCTGGTGTGTGAGCCCCTGGCCGAGGGCTGCCTTCCCTGGGCCTCTCTGGGGAGCAGCTGTGTGAACCTGACCGTGCTGAAATCCACAGGAACCATCCCAAAACTCAATCTGTGCCCCCCAGTGCTGCTGCTGGGTTCAGCGTTGTGTAACTCCGTGAGCCACCTTCATGGGGGTCTGACTGGAAGGGTTTTGCTGAGATCTGTTGCTCAGGCAGGCTGGGACAGCTCTTCAGTGTGACAGGAAAATACTGGAGGAGCAGAGACCTGGTTCAGTAGAGTGTAAGATGCACTTACTTAGTGATACAGAACAATTTGGAAACGGGGTAGTTGTGGCTTCTCAGACTTTCTTCACAAATTTGCAGGATTTGTGTATAAAACATGTGAAAGGTTCAGTTGGCAAAGGCTATTTGGTGTTTTTGTTGATTTTCAAGGGACAGAATCAAGCGCCAGGATCTCAGCTCTCAGTTTCACAAACAAACACCACCTTGTTTTACAAACATCACCCCAATGAATCCTCGGACACTCCTGGGCTGTTTCACTGCAGATTATCATGGGTGAAAAGGAAAAAGGAGCTTTGCCTCCCAGAGAGGAAGGAAAACAGTTCTGGGAGAAGCCAGGGCACAGGGCTGGGCTGTCGGGGCTGGCCCCATCCCTGTGGCAGCTCAGTGGGAATTGCTGAGCAGATTTGCTGGAATAACTGCAGGGAAGGAAACCTTCCCCTCTGGATGGAGTGAGGGCTCCTCCTTCCGTGGTTTGTGCACAGGGAGTGGCTGCAGGCTGCACTCCCTGCCCTGCAGTGCCTGATCCGGACCGAAATGTGGATTTTTCCACAGTGCACAGGTTGTCAGTGCTTCTGCTGCAATCTCAAGGCTTCCATATTTGGTGGTTTTTATCCTTCTAAAGTCCCAGGCAGTGGAGTAAAGGCATTTTTAAAGGCATCATCTTTTCTGAGAACAGCTGACGAGCAAAAAAGTTTTGAAAACTTGCTCGAATAACCTGATTTTAACAGAAAAACCACAAATTCTATTTTCAAAATTGAAATTTAGTCTTTTTCTCTGGTCCTCGCTATTGACTTTTAACAGCAGAGCAGTTTGACTGTCGTTAACTTTTTCCTAAAGTGCTTCTTGGTGAATGTTTCTGGTTGTGTTCAGCTCACTCAGGTTTTTTTTCTTCTTTCCTTCCTCCCCAGACTGTACAGTTCGTTCAGGGAATTTTTGTGGAAAAATATGACCCAACAATAGAAGATTCATACAGAAAGGTAAAACACCCTGGTTTTTGTTTCTTTCAAGTCCCACAGAGAATAAATACAAAATTCTTGGGGCTGCTTTGGATGCAGGGCTGGAATTGTGAGCAGGAGTCCTTGCAGGATCCCTGGGCTGTTACATAATCCCCGGCACAGAGCTGCTTTCTTCCCTGCGTGGATGTCAAGTGACCCATTGTTCCACGGATTAGCAGAAATGTCACCAGCGTGAAAGGCACCAAAACATACACTGAAAACTTGTGACATTTGTGCCTGTGATAATTAAATTAAATCCCGCTACGAGTTCTGCTGTTAAATTTACTTGACTTCCCTAGAATTACCCTCGTTAGATCCAAGACATTCCTCAGTGAGTGGAGGCTTTGCAAAGTCTCACTGTGATGATCCTGAAATGTTTTGCGTTTTCTTCTCTTCCTTATTCCCCTCCCTCCCAGCAGCACAGAAGAATGAAAGTTTTAAGGTGCTTTGATTGTAAGAGTGGATTAAGTCGAGATATTGACAATCCCACTTAGGCTGAGATGTTTACAGCTGCTGGTTTAAGCCTTGCTCAGGAAGGGAGTCCTGGGCCCTGTGAGCTGGCCCGAACGCCTGGCCTGGGGCAGGATTGACCCTCAGCAGCAGTGCTGCCCAGCCCCGGGGAGGGCACTGCCTGCCCTGCCCAGAGCCCTTTGTGGCAGAAGGACAAACTGAGCCGGGATCCCTGCGGCCTGTCCCGCTGCAGACAGTTTCATTCTGAGCTCTTCGTTCCCCTTTTTCCGCAGCAAGTGGAGGTAGACTGTCAACAGTGTATGCTGGAGATCCTCGACACAGCAGGGACAGTAAGTGCCATTTCTTTATCTGCTCGGAGTTCCTGTGTTAAGAGTGCTCATCCTGCCCCAGCAAAAGCAGTAAATCAGCTGCAGTAATTTCAATGGGGGGATTTTATTGAATAACCCCAGCCCAGCCAGCTCTGTCAGGGCTGGGACACGGAGCCTGGTGCCCCCTGTGCCATCCCCACCCCAACATTCTGCCGCAGGAGGATTTTAAACATCACCTTTGCGAGTGGCCAGGACACAAAGCTCCAGTGCCAGGCACAGGAGCCGCTTTCCCTGAGCTGTGTGGGGAGTTCAGCAAACCCTGCAGTGCCTGGAGCCTCCCTGGCACCTCCCTGGCACTGCCCTGCTGCCTGGGGATGTCACCTGCCCTGTCCCCGAGCAAACAAACCCTCCGGGGGCTGCCCCAGGCAGGTGGTGCTCCCTGGAAGTTGGAAATTCTCACCAGCAGGAGCAGAAGTTGTTGCTGTGTGGGTCTGGTAGAAAGTCCTGTCCCCGCTGGCACAGCTGGCCGGCCTGTTCTGGCATTTCAGTCTGTCTGCAGAGGTGGTTTTATTGCTGCCCTTCATCTTTTCCCCATTTTTTCAAGAGCCCTTTATTAAGGGAAAAAACCCACAAAAACAAAAGCAAAAACCCAAAGGGAAGGAGTGTTAATGGTTTGATTCGATTTCCACGCTTCAGTGGGTTTCGGTGCAGGGTGAATATGTCAGTCCGTGCTGCGTGGCACTGTACTCTGTCTGCAGCACAATGGAGTATTCCTTTGGAACTATTCATTAGCTGCATTCACCAGCTAATTACTTTAAAAAAAAATCTCTCTGCTTGCAGGAGCAATTCACAGCCATGAGGGATCTGTACATGAAGAACGGGCAGGGGTTTGCACTAGTATATTCCATAACAGCACAGTCCACGTTTAACGACCTGCAGGACCTGCGGGAACAGATTTTACGGGTTAAGGACACTGAAGATGTGAGTAGAACATGTTTGTTTTTATTTCTGCCAGTGGATAAGGAGTGTTTGCTCTCCAATGCCTGTATGTTTACAAACAAAGCTGCTTTCAAAGAACCTTCCTGGGTGGTGTTGAGTGGGTTTTCACAGCCTCGTTGATTTCAGTGTTGCTGTTTGAGGCGCAGCACCTGCCAAAGGACATCACAAAACCACATTTTCCCATGTCCTGGAAGCCACAGTCTTTTGAAATGGTGGGAGCTGATTGAAAACAATATTACTTCACCTTTTTTTTTTTCCTTTAAACTACTTTCCAGGATTTGCATTTTCTTCTTTCTCGGTGCTTTATTTCCCCCAAAGTTAAAGACAAAGAAGGGTGAGGATGTTCCCGGTAGCTCTGCAGCTGTCCTGCAGGGGACACTGCCAGGGGTTATTCCAAAGGTGTGAAGGGGAAGTTGAAATTCAAAGCTGTGGCATTTCCCAGGGCTCAGCTGGGAATTCTCTGCAGCCCTGGAGCAGCTCCTCAACTCACTTGGCAAAAATCTGTCACCCCAGGAGGTCACACAGTGGCCTGGACTAAACCATGAAGGGCCTGGCAGAGTCTGGGTCGTTGTTTTGGTCGTTTAAAACTCTCCTTAAAAGGAGGAAGACTCAGCTGTGGGGAGTTGGGTGTTTGACAGAAGGTGGGGCAGGCCCAGAGCATCATCCCCTGGAGCTTGGCGCTGGCCCGTGCTGCTCTCCTGCCTGCAGTGGCCTTGGCCTCTCCTTTCTTTAACAAGCTGAGCTTCTATTTGTGCCCAGGTGCTTTTCCTTGGGGCAGGGATTGCTCCTGGGCCATCCCTGCTGGCAGGACCCTGTGCTGGGAGCTCACAGGGGCACTTTGTGCCTAAGCTGGGCGGGTTCAGCCCTCAGCAGACGCTGCTGCTTCCCTCTGGACTTCAGGATCTCACTGCCTTGTTAAAATAACATTCATTTGCTCTGTGTGTTACCTGTTGAATCCAAGCTTGAGAACCCTTTGAACGTTTAAGGCACTTTTGGTGAGTTAGGAAAGGTGCTGCTTTCTGTCTTCCCTATCAGAACGTGTCCAAAGTCCCAGTACAGAAATCATTACATTATCTGCAAGGGTTTAAACTCCGGTCTTCTGACAGTAAAAGATCAAAGGTTGTTGCTCACCAAACTCCATTTTTGGATAAACCATTAATGCCTTTTACAGTAACCTTACACAGAGTTTGGTGTCTTTCAGAGCTGTCCTGCTTACTCATCTCAGGATCACTTTTTGCCCTGTTATTTCTCGGCCTCGTACACTTTACTTTTTGCTGAACGTGTTCAAAACGCATTTTCGTGTTTCATTATGAGAAAATTTCTCTCAACCATCTAGCAAACGCTAAAGAACAGGATATTTACCATCTGTCTAAGCTGATAGAGTGGTAAATATCCTGTAGATCTGATTTCAAATGAGATGTTTTTGCATTTGCTTCATCTGTACCGTGACTTCAGGTTCCTGATGGAATAAGGAAGATTTATGTCTCGAAAATAAAAATATGATCATTTTCTAATGGGTATGGCTGGGAGTTTTAAAGCCAAAGATTAATCTTGAGTGTAGTTGTGTCAGGAAGAGACCACAAATATTAACACTGACGTAGATTAAAAACACACAGTGTGTAGTAAATTACCAAATGAAGCAGGTAGTGATTTATTTTCCAGCTGGAAAGGACTCGATTTCTGCTCAAAGAATTAAATGTTTTGAGGAAATGGAGCAAGTGCACACCCTGATCAGCAGCTCTTTAGGGGTTTTTTTTTGTTTTTTTCTGCTTCTCCTCAGTGTGAGGGAAACAGGAAATGGTGCTGGGCTGTGGCACCGACATCCCCAGATGTCACAGCACAGCACGGGGACAGGACCCAGCTGTGCCCCGAGCTCTGCCGGGGGAAACGGGGCTGGGGCAACCTCGGGGGCCACCCCTGTCACCTGCTGGTGGCACCTGGCCTGAGAGTGGGGGTTGTTAGGGGAGATTTTTGGGGTGGGTTTTGTTCCCCTGTTGAAGGTGTTACGGAATCCCAGAGTTTGGGTGGGAAGGGTCCTCAAAGCTCCTCCCTGGGCAGGGACAGCTGGCACTGCCCCAGGGTGCTCCCAGCCCTGTCCAGGCTGGCCTGGGACACCTCTTTTTGTGCCTGTTGGGGACATCTTGGAGGGCCACAGCTGTGACAGGCACTGGAGAGGGGCAGGTGCCACTTCATCATCGTCTCCAGATGTTTGTTGGTTTTCATCCTTGGTAGTGTATTTCTCACGGTGTATTTCTCACGGTGTATTTTTTGTGGTGTATTTTTCGTGGTGTATTTTTCGTGCTGCATTTTTCGTGCTGCATCTCCCCCTCCTCAGTCTGAGAGCCACAGCAGCCCCTGGACGTTCTCTGTCCATGAACCTGCTGATGGGTCTCTCCTCCTGCTCTCCCCTCTGCAGGTTCCCATGATTCTGGTTGGCAATAAATGCGACCTGGAGGAAGAGCGAGTGGTGGGCAAAGAGCAGGGGCAGAACTTAGCACGACAGTGGTGTAACTGTGCCTTTCTAGAATCTTCTGCAAAGTCCAAAATCAACGTAAACGAGGTAAGCACCCCCTGCTCCCGTGTCCCGGCACGAGCAGGACACTAAACCAGCCTGTGTGCCTGACTGGGGAGGCTCAGGGTGATCCTGGATTCCCAGCCTGGGCAGGGGTTGCCCTGCAGGGTGTTTGGGTATTTTCTGTCAGCTTCAAGGAGGTTTCCTGCCTTGTCTCTGCAGAGCCTGGTCACTCCCAGCCAGGAGTTTCTGGAGCCTCTCTCAGGAGTGCCAGAGGGTCTTGAGCAGGCCTCGTTGGCCGGTTGACTCCCAGCTTAGATAACCTTTATCTGGAGGGAATGTTTTGTTGAGGTGACTGCTGCCAGTCCACACGTGGCTGGATGCCCCGTTGTGCTCCTGGTCCTGTGTGGGGCTGGCTGTTGGAAGCGTTTGCATTTCTGGCTGCAGATGCCTCCTCACAGCCCTGTGTAACCCCCCAGCCGGCCAAAGCCCTGCCTAAACCCAGGTCTGAGCAGTTCCCCAGTTTAACTGAGCCCCCTTTGCCCTGGGCTGCCTTCTGCTGCTGCCTGGGCCCGTGGCCTCGTGCTGGGGGAGCTCTGCTCCACGTTTTTATTCTGTGCTGGGGATTATCTGCCCGTGCCAGAGGCCAAGTTTCCAGGCACAAAAGCTGAGGTGACCCGGTGCAGCAGAGCTGGGCCGGGGCCAGCTGATAACTGGGACCGTTTCGGGGGAGTTGTGATAAGCAGGAGCTGCAGGATCTTGGCCCGGGCCCAGGGCTGGGCTGGCAGGCAGCAGCATGTGCTGGAGAGGGAAAGGAGCTCCAGGCTCTGGGAATTGCAGCTCCTGTGGCTGGGATTAGCCTGGGGCAGGGCTCAGCGTCCAGCAGGGATTTGTTTGTGTGTCTGGGCTGGTGCTGAGGGAAGGAGGAGCAGCTCAGCCCTCCAGCTGAGGGAGTGTGGCAGCTCCTGCATTCCCACCTTTGGGGTGCAGACTGACCCTCACCAGGCAGAGGGGCCTCACCCCGTGGGAAATGGGGGGTTCTGTGGGGGCACAGCCTGGTGGGACACCCCTCATCCCTCACCTGGGGGTCTCCCCTGCTGGGTCTGCAGCCTCCAGGGAGGTCACGGCAGGGAGAAGAGTGTGGTTATGTGGAAGATGAGGTCCTGGTTCCCTGCCAGTGGATATTTCCTAGTTGTGGGAAGTACAAAAGCTGAGGAAATCAAAGAGAGAAGCTGTGAACGAAGAGCTCAGTGCACTGGGAGTCCATCCTGCTGGCTCCTGGGCTGGGGGAGCATTTCATTCTTTTGGGGTTTATTCCTGATTTCTCACGGCTTTTGGAGTTTCTAGATTCGGTACAATCTGGGTGAAGGGTGATAAATTCCTACGTGCATTTGCTGAATGTGAATCAGACCTTTCAGATGATGAACTTTTAATCCAAGGTGAATCAGGAGTGTCCTCCTGGTGACCCCTGAGATGCTCCTGCAGCTCTTTTTAGGGATGGTGGCATTCCTGAAACCTTGTTGCAGACGCCTGTACTCACAGTCAGTACTAGCAGCTGAATAATCTAACTTAAGAGAAAGGAAAAACTTAAATTCCAGTTGTTACAGCGGGTTCTAAACTGTTCCTTTGTCTTCGGAATTTCTTTGGAATCAACAAGAATTTGTGAGCTGTCAGCCACTCCAGGAAGGGGAAAAAATAAACAAGGACAAGGGTGGAGCCCTCTGAAGGTTGAAATATTTCTCCTCAACGCTGTAACCCAGCTCCGAGCATTTTTGCAAAGCTCGTTTTGCTATAAATGGGTTGAGTCCTGCTGGGAAAGCAACTCCCAGGCACCAGAGTTCCCAAAAACTGCACAGCTGAGAGAAGGGCCTGGAAGTGTCCCCTGGTGGAAATGTCAGAGTCCAGCTGTTGGGAGGGACAGCGGGGACAGGGCTGGTGTCCCCTCCCTGCAGGGGATGCTCTGAGGCTCTGCAGACACCCCCAGCCCAGGGGGATCACGGCCAGGGTGATCCTGGAGGATATTTTTCCCTGCCTTAGGAAGCCCTTGGTGAATCCCGAGTTTTCTCCCGTTTTTCCAGAGCAAGGGAGTTGTCACCGTTTCCTTGCCGTGCTCTCCTGAAGCCTTTGGTGGCAATAAACTGAATTTCCAGCCCCCTTATGTTCTGCACACTGATGGGAGCTTTGGGTTTCCTCTTCCATAAGCAGCTGCTTGAGAAACGTTTCATCAGTTCAAGCAGTTTAATTGGATTTACACAACTGCAGGCAGCAGGAGGGAGCTGTCAGCTGCCCAGCCTGCCTCAGCTTTGACAGCCTGTGTTTCGTCCCTGGGATTTTTCAGCTTTGTGTGCTTCGTTTGCAGATCTTTTATGACCTGGTCAGACAGATAAATAGAAAAACACCAGTGGAAAAGAAGAAGCCTAAAAAGAAATCATGTCTGCTGCTTTAGACTCCCACCACGCAGCAGCTCTGAGCCAGGTAAGAGGTGTGTGAGTCCCACCTGGGGCAGGTGGGCAGCTCCTGCCAGAGCCCCCTCCCCTCTGCTGCTCTTCCTGGAGCTTTCTCCTGTCTCCTCTGGGTTCTCCCTCTGCCCTGTGAGCTCTGAGCTCACTTTTGCTCCCTTTTCATCCTCTGATGAATGTTGGTGTTGCTGCTGCTGTCCCCGTGCTGGGTTTCAGTGGCACAGAAATAAAAATCTGCCCACCAAAAAAAAACCAACAAAAAAACACCCAACCAAACAAACAAAAACAAACATAAAAAAACCCAACCAAAGAAACCACACCAAGGCTGGACACAGCTATAAATAACCTTCCTGTGTACCTTGGCAGGGAACTCTGTGTGCTCACAGCTGCTCTGTCATGCTCCTGGGAGGAAACAGCAGCTCTGTGCCTCCAGGTTTGGGACAGAAATGTCCCCATCTGGGGGCAGGGAAGGGCACTGGATGATGGCCCAGCTCTGCCACCTGCCTTTGTCACCCCCAGAGGGTTCCTGGCACCCCCAGAGCCGGTGCTGTGTCCTTCTGCAGAGAAGCTCCTGGCTCTGGGGGCCCTCAGGGCTGAATTCCTGAGGACAGGGACCCTGCTGGCCCTGGTCCTGAGGCTGCCCAGGGGTGGCTCAGGGGGCTCAGGGGGCTCAGGGGCTGTTCTGGGCTGCCCTCGTGGCTCAGGCTCCTAACCTGGACTCAGGTGCCAGAAAATAACAGCTCAGGGCTGTGGGGAAACAATGGCTTTGGGGAGAGGGAACTGAAGAGCCTTCAGTGGCTTTTCCTGTCGCTCAGGCGATGCTCCTGCTCAGGCAGGATGGATTTGGGATTCCCCAGGCTGGGAGGAAAGGCTCTCTGCCCTGTCCCTCCCTCCCAGAGCCCTGTGCAGCAGCACTGCAGCACTGGCAGCTGCTGCAGGAGCTCCTGTGCTCGGGCCCTGGACCCAGAGCCCCACGGCAGGGACCTTGAGCCCATCTCCTGCCCCCTCCTGAATCCCCTCTGAGCCAGGCCCACAGCTGCCTCAGGGCTGGGGAGCTCTCTGTGCTCAGGCTTTGAGAGGAATTTTATTATCCCAGAAGAGAAGAGATGAGCTGAGTCCCCTGCCCGGGCTGCTGGTCCCGGCTGAGCTGGGGGGCTGTGGGCACTGGCACTGTCGGGCAGGGACAGGAGGGTGCCCGTTGTCTGGCACTGCCCTGTGGCCCTGATGAAACACCCACACTCGGAGAGTTCCAATTCCCACAATCTCCTGCTTTTCCTGCGCCTGGAGCCGAGCCTGAGCTCTGGGAAAAGGAGCCCCTGTGCTGCCTGTGGGCGCGGGGCCTCGGTGAGGAGCGTCCCCCCGTCACCGTCCCTTGTGTTGTGTCGACTCTCCAGATTGCAGGAATGAAGAACTGTTGCCTCCATGGAAAGTGCCAGCGTTCCCCACGTCAGAACCTTACGGAAACCAGAACATATCGGAAGAAGCTTCTCCTGTTTTTTACCTACTACGGGAAGAATTCAGATCTGAAAAAATGGTTTGCACACGGCCCCCAGAAAAAAGCAGTTGCTCTGTGTATATCTCTTGGAAATTTAAGCCAATATTCCTCCTCCTTTGCAATAGCAATTAACAGACGTGAAAATAAATATAATTGACTCTAGCATATGATTATCCCAAGGAGCATGGACGCATTTCAAATGTTAGAGATTGCTACTATGATTAAAATCCATATTGACCATTTTATCGTAATTCCTCCCCATCGAGCACTAAAAACGTTCCACTGTTATATTTTATATCTATAACTATAGATATATATTATCCAAAATTTCCCTTCCAACTCACTGCAACAAATAACTTTTTTTTGAGTCATTGACTTCATTTTATATTTAAAAGTTACGGAATATCATTATTTTCATTCAGCCATTGTATTCTAATTAAAAATGTTTGTGCATAATGCTTTGGAAAAATGGGTCTTTTATAGGAACTGGGATAACTGATTTCTATGGCTTTAAAAGCAAAAATATATAATATACTAAACCAACTCTAATATTGCTTCTTGTGTTTTACCGTCACAGATTAAATTACAGCTTTTATGAATGATTAAATTTTAGTACATTTTCATTTTTGTTTCTGTGTTTTTGTTAACCCTTTCCAGCCTTCGGGTTCGCTCCGCGTTCTGGGGGTTCCTCTCCCACCCTGGTGGCTCAGGGGGTTTTGACTGGGGTGTCCCCACCCCTGCTGGGTGGGGTGTTCCCCTCCCAAAGGACAGAGGCAGCTCCTGGGTTTTCTCCTGGCTTTTGGAAGGTTTTGTTCCTGCAGACATTTCCCTGTTCAGCGACTCTGGCCTCTGCGGGTTTGGTTTCGTTCCAAGGTCTGGCTCGGAGGATGGTCTCAGGGTCAGAGCTGGTTTTGGCTGGTGGTCCCTGATGGCCTGAAGGGCTGGTTTTGGTTGGTTTCGGGTTCGTTCTTTGTGGGGCTTTAACACCTGTTGGTTTGATGAAATTGCAAAGAGCAGGACCTGAGGAGACCCGAGGGGGCGGCATCCTCCTGTGAGTGCAGGAGGGGGCCCCCGGGACCCCGGGCCCTCCTGGGGGAGCTGCTGGGACCCCCCGGGATCTGCTGGGACCCCCCAGGGTTGTGAGATCTGCTGGGACCCCCCAGGATCCCCCGGGACCCCCCAGGATCCCCCGGGACCCCCCAGGGCTGCGGGATCTGCTGGATCCCTCCCCAGCGAGAGCAGAGCTGTGTCTTGGCTGGGAGAACCCGGCCCAGGCCTCGTCCTGCTGCTCCCAGCGGGAGGTGAAAGCCTGACCCGTTCCTGTGCCCTCGGCAGTTTATTGGAGACCAGGGCGGGCAGGTTTTGTAAAAAGGGTTTTTTCTAAAACTCTGTCCCTGGTGCAGCTGTGGAGTTACCGAGATCCCGGTCTGCAAACGCCGCCCAAACAAGGCCGGGTGCAAACATCTGGATGGTGTGAGCACATCTGCCTGCCGGCAGCCCTGGGACAGGCACAGCTCCCTCAGCTGCCTGTCCGCCCGTCCTTGTTCGGGAGGAGCAGAAACGGCCTTTGCAGGCTGGTCATCCTTTAAAAATGTAAAAATATTTTAGTAATAAAGTGATTTTGATGATGGCTGGACGTCTCTTGTGTAAACTGGGGCGGGCAGTGAACGGGGTGAGTGTGATGAGGGTGAGGATGAGGATGATGAGGATGGTAAAGATGAGGACGAGGAGGATGAGGATGGGGATGGGGATGAGGATGNGATGATGAGGATGAGGATGAGGATGAGGCGGCGCGGCCGCAGCGCTCCGGGCCGAGGCTGCCGCTAGATGGGAGTGTGGGAGAGGCGCCAGGCTCGGGGCGGCTCCGCTTTCCGTCGCTCTGATTCGGGATATTCGCGGCGCAAGCCCCGCGTCCCGCCCCTCCCCGCTCCCCTCCGCCTCCCACAAGGCGCTCCTTTTCCCGCTGGATAAGAAGAAAGTTCTTCTTTGATGGGTTTTAGCACAATCGCTGCAGTTCCGCCCTGGGACGCGCTCGGGCCGCCGCGGTTCCGTGTCACACGGAAATGTCCCCGAGCACTTGGTGGCGAACGTCTGGCTGGGTTCAAAATCACTTCATGCACAATGTCCTCAAGAAAGGGGAAAAGAAAAACCTCCCAGAAGAGCCAGGCCGCTGCTGTTGACCAGAAAAGCAGTAACATTCTACTGTGAGCAAAGGGGAACATTCCAAATTTCCCCGGAGCCCCTGGAGCCATCCGGCTCCTCTGAGCCGTGCACCAATTCCCGCGAAGGGATTCCCGGCCATCTCTGCTGCTCTCCCACCTCCAGCCCGTGTTTATCTATTTCCAGCGTTTTCTAAAGGTTATTTTAAGTCGTGTTTTCCCCGCCAGTGTGGGTTGGATCAGATGATCCCACACGTCCCGCATGGCTGGGAAGTTTTAATTGCGGGCTGTGATCTTGATCCAAACAAGTGACAGGGAAACCTTCCCGAGGTTGTTTAAATCCAGGTTTGTTCTGCTGGCTCTGAGCTGCATTCCTGCAGCTGATGTGGGAGGTCCTGCGTCCTGCAGCCACCAGAGAAACTTGAAAATTCACGTTAAATTCACCATCAACCTTTGCAAAATCACCGAAACATTCGTGTGTTTTGAATGTTAATTAGAATGTTTTCTTTATTGTGCCAGGACCGGGCGTCGAGGAATGAAATTGGATTTTCCAGAGGGTGCCAGGTGCCTCTTGGTGAATAACCAGCACGTGCTGTCCTGGCTGGGGCTGAACACCCTTCTCATCCCCCTGGCTGGGGCTGAACACCCTTCCCACCCCTGGCTGGGGCTGAACATCCTTCCCACCCCTGGCTGGGGCTGAACACCCTTCCCACCCCTGCCTGAGCTGGGATCTGGCTCTGCTTTCCCTGCAGCAGCTGGTCAGTGCTCTGGCTTCCAGCCACAGCTCTGTCTTTCCTCCTGGAAGGAAACTCCCCAAATTTGGGAGCAAACCCGGTGCAGGAGGAGGGAGAGGAGTAGCACTGGGGGGGCTCTGGGCTCAGTAGCCCCCAGCCAGGATTAATTAGCCAACGCTGCAGCCTCCCAGCAGCCCTGGCACAGCTCTGCCCCTGCGGCTGCTCCTGCTCAGCTCCTTCCTAATTCCAGGGAAATGGGGGAACGGGAACGCTGTTTGTGTCATCCCGGGACTGCCCCCAGCCTTGTCTGTTCTGCAGGAAACTGCACACAGGGAAACTCTGCTCGTTCCTCCCGTGGGGAGAGACACCTCGGTGTCCACGCTGTCCTGGATCCTCTGTCCCTCAGCCCCAGCGGGATTCTCTTCAGAGGGAGCAGCTCCAGAGGCAGCTGAAATCATTTGCCAGGGATTTTGGACAAGTGGGAGCAGAGCTGGGGGTGCAACCCTGTCCTGGAGTGGGAGATGCCCGTGTTGGAGTGGGAGATGTCCACCCTGGGGTGGGAGATGCCCATGCTGGAGTGGGAGCTGCCATCTCCAGACCGACCCCGGCTGTTCCCCTGCCCTGGGCACTCCGGGATCGCCCAGCCGAGCCCATTTCCCCCAGGCCCGAGGTCAAACATCCCCGGTATTTTCCTGGGCGGCAGCGGCGTTCCAGCCCCGGGCGCTGGCACGGAGCAGCCGCGGGCACAGGGAGCGCCTTGTGCGGGCCGGGCGGGGAGGACGCTCCGAGTGCCCGGCCCGGCCAGAACCCGCCCCCAAACACCAACAAAGGGCCAATTCACGGGCCGGGAGCGGCTCCCCGGTGGACACTGAAGCTTTATGGAGCCCGTGGCGGGGGCTGAGGCCCCTCTGTGCCCAGCGGGAGCCGGGACGGTCCCGGCACGGATCTCCCCCGGGCGCTGTTCTCCAGCCCAAAACTCCGCGACTGCCCCGGGTCTCCTCCAGAACGGCCCCAAGGAGGGCGGCAGCCCCGGCCGAGCCCTCTGCCCCACGGGACTCAGCCCTGCCTTTTCCCTGCAGGTGTTTTACAGGAAAAGCCAGTTTCCTGCAGGCCAGTCAGTCTCTCGCAGCCCATTCTGGGTGAATTTCTGCCAGAAATTCAGTTTCTCTCAGCCCGTTCTGGAGTGAGAGGGAGCAGTGTTGCTGCCCTTTCCTCCCCAGGCTGTCACAAATCCTTGGATAAACCGACTCCGGCTCCCTTGGCTCTCCCTGCCCGTGGTTCCAACGTGGGTGTGAGGTTTTGAGGCTGCTGGAACCCAGCGTCCCACCCCCGTTTTTCCTTCAGCTCCGGGAATAAGAAGTGTCAAGCTGCCGTGTCAGTTCGGCTCAAATTCACGGGAGGAATCGTTTGATTCGAAGCAGTTGACGTTATCAAATATGACTGCCCAGGAGCCCCTGCAGGATAATCCCGTGAGAGCATCACTGGGGGGTGAGAGCATCCCTGAGCTGTTGGAGGAGCTCATCTCACCCCAGTGAGGTGCCCCTGCCCATGGCAGAGGGGGATCAAGGGGGTCTGGAGGGTCCCTTCCACGCCCAGCACGGATCCCGAGGGGTGGGAGGTGATCCCTGGGCTCCCCATCCCCGCCCTGCCCTGCCTGGGGGGAGCCCGGCAGGTTCTGGCAAAGCCCCCCAGCCCTCCCAGCCCGTCCCCATCCTCGGGGATGTTCTTCTGCTCCCGAGCCCTCCCAGCCGCTATTCCCGGCCCAGTTCTGGGGCATTCCCGGCCCGAAGCCTCGGCCGGGCGGTGTGCGGAGCCCTCGGGGCCGGGCAGGGCTGGCAGGAGAAGCTTTCGCTGTAATTACTGCGAACAAGAGGCCGAGTTAAATCTCGGCTCCTCTGGCTCTGCCCGAGCCAACACAAAGAGGAGAAAAGCCTCAGCCAGACAATTAAAACAGGCAATGAAATGGCTCACAGAGATGCGTGGAATGATTTTTTTTTTTTCCCCTCGACACGCTGGCCCCCAACAAGTGCCACATGTCCTGTGCATAAATAGCAGCTGCCCAGACTCGCTTAATCATCCCATTGTTGCTTGATAATATTAATTAAACATTCCTCTGGGATTGTTTGCATCCTAATTAAGCAGGGGGGCTTACAAAAGGCAGCGAAGGAACCAAACAAGTGCGTGCTGGGGGAGCAGTTTTGCTGAACCGGGTGTTTAAAAATCCCCGTTCCAATGGCAGGATTGTGGAGAAAAGATTTTTGCAGAGGCACCGGCGCCGGGAGCCGCTTGATCGCCGGCCCGGGGGGCCCGGGGGCCGCTCCTCGCTCCCGCGTTGGGCTGAGGGAGCCCGGGGGGCTCCGCAGGGATGAGCAGCCCCCCAGCAGTGCCACGGGAGGGAATTCCCGGTGGGATCCAAAGGGAAAATGCGGCTCCGCAGGGGCTGGAGGGACCCGCCGGGATTCCTGCCCGGCATCGCCGCTCCCACCCCGGGGAGCCCCAAAACCCGCCGGGCTCGGGGCGGGGCCGGCCGGGGACACAGCCGGGCCACCCCACCCGTGACAATATTTTATCGCGGGTGTCCCCAAGCCCAAGGGAAGGTCCCCAGGTCCCCGCTGCCCTGGGGGCTGGGGCTCGCCCTCCCTCCTCTCCCGTAGCCGGGAGGACTCGAGCACATTGTTCCCGGCTCAGACTCGTGCACCCCGCAGGGATGCGCTGCGAATTACTTCCCAAATTATGTGAGTAATTAAAATCAATGAGAGGGTATCCTGTTAAATAAGGTAATTAGATGAGCACAGCGAGCGGGATGAGTGCCACGGTGTTTTTGTTCTCCTGCCTGGAGACAGCTTTTAACTCTTTCCCGGTTGTCTCCTCCCCGGGAATTGCAGGCAGGGCTCCCCTGGGTCAGCTTTGCCGAGGTTTTACCAGGAAAACGCCTCCAGCTCCTTCCTTCAGAGCTTCTTCCAGAGCAGGATTGTCCTTCCCCATCCCGGGCTCTGTGGGGGACGCCAGCAATGCCCCAAACCAACTCCTGGAACTCCGGGGATGCAGAACCGCCTTTGAACCCACGGGAACCCGAGAGTGGCAGAGGAAAACGGGTCCCTCCTGCACCCGAGCTGTGGAGGGAGGGCCCACGCCGTGGAAATGGGAATTTTCTGACCACAATTGGATTTTCTGACTGTGTGATGAGTTGTCTGAGCCCCGCAGGTCCCACTCTGGGGCACAGCCCGGCCTGGGCACAATCCGTGTCCCCAGGGACAAACGAGCTCCTTTCCTGCAGAGGGTTCAGGGGAGACGGAATGGCCGAGGAACCCGAGTGCTGAGGGTGGCTTTGGTTCTATTTCTGCTTCCTCCGGGGCAGGAGGAGCCTCAGCCCGTTTAGACACCCGGGGAGAGCTCTCTCCTCCGGCGGGGAGTGCTGAGAGCTCCTGGGGGCTCCGGGAGGGTGAAGGCATCCGGCCAGATGGCTCCCACTCAGGGCTGCGATCTCATTAATTAACTTACAGCATCGGGACCTTGCTGTCCCCCGAGGGAACGCTGCAAAGTCCTGGACCTGGTGGTCATTTTTTCCAGCTGCGATGCACAGAGGGATGGGGAGCTCTGCATCCCCTGAACCTCCTGCTCCTCTGGGATTCTCTGGGGTTGCAGGGATGTGTCCCACGGGATTATCCCTGTCCCACGGAATCACATCATGGCAGAGGACCTGAACCCCTGCTGGGAACAATCCCCGGGGCTGGGACACCGGGAATCCTCCCGGGAATCCTGCGGGGGTGACGGGCTGTGCAGGGACACCGGGAATCCTCCCGGGAATCCTGGGGGGGTGACGGGCTGTGCAGGGACACCGGAGCACACGGAGAGGGGGTTAAACCCTCCCGGATGGAGCCCGGGGCTCCTGCCCGGCTGGGGCGGCTCGAGGGCCGTGCTGGGGACACCGGGACACTCTGTGACCACGGAGCCACCGGGGCCACTGTCACCCTGGAGTCACCGGTGTCACTGTCCCCTAGAGCCACCAGTGCCACTGTCACCCTGCAGCCCCCGGGGCCACCGTCACCCTGCAGCCCCCGGGGCCACTCTGTCCCCGGCCGTGTCCAGCCCAGCCCCACACTCTCAGGAGGGGCTGCAGCCACTCCCGCCCGGGGCTGAAGAGGAGGAGCAGCAGGAAGGGCCCGCAGGCGCTGCGGGGAAACCGCGGCTTTGGCTGCTCCAGGCGCCTTATCCCGCCCTTATCCCAGGGATTCCACAAAACCAGGGCTGCCATAAAACCCCTGCGGAGGGACAGCTCCTGCTCCACTGTCCTGGCAACGCAGCTTTTCTCCAGAGAACTTCCCAGAGCTCTGTAGCTGCAAATAGAATGTTTCTCCCGTTCCCCTTAGGAATAAATACAAATTCCTTTTAGGAATAAATACGAATTCCCCTTAGGGATAAATAAGAATTCCCTTTAGGAATAAATACGAATTCCCCTTAAGAATAAATATGAATTCCCCTTAGGAATAAATACGAACTCCCTTTAGGAATAAATAGGAATTCCCCTTAGGAATAAATACGAATTCCCCTTTGGAATATCTCTGTTATTTGCCTCTTTGAGGCTGGCATTTCCTGCAAAGCTCCGACCATCCTGCCAGCGGCATTACATCAGCCACGCGTTTGAAAGGCAGGTAAGCAGCGCACAGAGAAGTTCCCCCCTCGAATTATTCCCAATGCGGAGGAGCCGGTGTCCCCATTTCCCAAGCAGAGCTCCATTCAGGGCACAGGAAGCCCAGCACAAAGCCGGCCGTGAATCGTTTCCACCCCATTAGCATGAGCACATGCAGATCAGGCAGCTGCAGCATGAACGCCTGGCCGGCTGCCCTGGGCTGGAGCTGAGCTGCCCCTAATTGGCCTGGAGCAGAAAGAGCCCAGGAGGAGGAGGGAGCCCTGAGCCATCCCAGCACGGGGGGACGGGACAGACCCCCAGACTGAGCCCCGAGCCCGGACCCGAACCTCTGCGCTTGGCTGAGACCCCAGGAGCCGAGTGATGCCCCTGGATCCCACGGGAGAGACCCCAGGAGCCGAGTGCTGCTCCTGGCTTCCCATGGGACAGACTCCAGGAGCCGAGTGATGTCCTGGCTTCCCATGGGAGAGGGAGAGGACAGCCCTGCCAGGTCTCCCACCTCCCCCAGATTCCCAGGCCATTTGTCCGGCAGCCCTGGCCGTGGGTGCTGTGTGGCAGCAGGGCTGGACACACGGCTGTGCTCAGAGGATTTGCTCCTTTCCCCGTTTCCCCTGCCCACCCCGGGCCCTGCCGAGGTGCCACCTTCAGCTGGGACCCCGTTCTGTGCTGGGTGCCACCCTCAGCCCAGAACCTGTCACCCAGGGGTGCTCAGGGCCCCAGAGCTGCCCCAGCACGGCCTCCCCGAGGCCAATTGTTGCAGTAAACTCGTTTTGTTTGTGCTCTCCCAGCAGCACAGGAGATTGCCTGCCAGCTGGAAGGGGTGCGAGCCCTTGATTGGAAATGCCACGAGGATACAAATGAACCCGAACAAAAGGGAAGGGAAATAACCCCCCGCCTCCCCCTGCAGGGACGGGCTGCGGAAACGCCGCTGGAAGAAGGGAGTCTGAGGAGGATGAGGATGGTGAGCATTACGATGAAGGTGATGGGGAATGTGCAGGGGGGAACAAACCAGGGCTGGACCTCGACTCGGATGGATCCGAGTCCAGCCAGGGTGTGGAGGTTGGCTCCTTTCCTGCTGGGCTCAGCAAAGGGGGCCGAGGGGAATTGCTGTTCACTCCGTGTGCCGTCACAAAGGGCCCAGCCCCGTGGGGACAGCAGCAGGGACACTTCCCCCGTGGGCAGTCACAAAGGGGACAGCCCCGTGGGGACAGCAGCAGGGACAGCAGCAGGGACACTTCAGGGGCTGAGCTGAGCCTGCCCAGGCACCAGGAGCCCCAGGGCGTTGGGCACAGCTCAGGTGTGCAGGGCACAGGCAGCCCCAGCTCCAGCGGGTGAATCACCAAGCCCCAGGAGGGTGTGGGTTAGAAAAAACCCTAAACATCCCCTAATTCCACCCCTTGCCCTGGGCAGGGACACCTCCCTCTGCCCCAGGCTGCTCCAAGCCCCGTCCAGCCCGGCCTGGGATCCAGGGGCAGCCACAGCTGCTCTGGGCACCCTGTGCCAGGGCCTGCCCACCCTCCCAGCCAGGAATTCCTGCCCAAAATCCCATCTGAACCTGCTCTCTGCCAGTTTGAGCCACTGCCCCTGGTCCTGCCACGGCACAAACAGCAAACAGAACCGTGTCAGTGGCAGAGGAAACACCCCCAGGGCAGCCAGCCGTGTTTCCTCTCCTCCTGCCCTGCAGCAGCCGAGGAAGCCCCATCTCATTGTCGGAAGGGTAAGCTGTGAAATGGTTTTGAAAACCAAGGCTTTTTAATTACAGGCACATTCGGGAGCCTTCTGGAGGCCATCTGGCCCGGGGAGCAGGGGTGGGCACCAGCGAGGGAAAGCCCAGGGAGGCCGAGCAGGAGCAGCTCCTGGAAAAGCCCCGGATTGACGTTAAGAGCTAAATCCTCTCTTCCCATGAAGCCAGATGGGCCCGAGCCGGCCCTGGAGCAGGGCAGGGATGTGGAGCTGGGTGCTGGGGGAGCTCGGGGATGTGCTGCTGCTCCAGCCCCTGGATGAGACCGAGCAGAGATTTCCAACAAACCCCAATGCCCAGGCTCTGCCTTCCCAGGCAGGGTCACCGGGAGCTCTCCTGTAATTCCCGTCCCGTGTTTGGGGTTGGCCACCCCCATCTGCCCACAGGGCACAGCCCGGGCCCGTCAGACACTGTCATCCTGCTAATTAGGTGGGTCTCATACTTAATAATGGAGAACAATTTGGTGGCAGTTTCGCGAAGGGAAGAAGAGGAGCAAAAGGCATTTTAATTTCAGGAAAAGTCCCTGGAGAAGTGAAATGATAATTCACAAACCCAACTCTGACCTATCGGCAGATCCTGCTCCGGAGACTAAATTAGGGAGGATGTCTGGCTTGGGTGATATTCTTTATTATTTGAATGTCTCTAAAGAATATTTATTAAATATTTTTTCTCTTAAGAACTTTGAGACACAGCTACATTTTCTCGCTATTTCCAAGCATTTGAAGCCTGCACCCCGCTGGATTTGTCACTGCCAACACCCTGGAAAATCCAATTTAGATACAAAACATCCCTTGACGATGCGCTCGACAGGCAGAGAGAACAGCAAACACGTTGGGCGGTTGGTCAGCTGTCCCTGCAGAGCGCCCCAGTGGGGTTTGATCCTTCAGAAAAGGAGCAAAGGAAGGAACCCCCAGCCCGTCTGTCCTCAGGGGTCCCCGTTTGTCCCTGGAGCTGAGGGCAGGAGGTGCCAGCAGCCCCCGGGCTCTGTCCCTGCTGCCGGGGCAGGGCTGGCACAGCAGGAGCATTTTGGGTGGGAAAGGAACGTGTGGGAGGCAGCTGGGGCCAGGAGCAGAAACAATGGCAGGGACAGCGGGGACAGGGCCAGCAGCTGACGGGAGCGGCTCCTGGCACAGCCCCGGGGGCAGCTGGCAGGAACAGTGGGGACACGAGGGCTGCTCCTCCAGAAAAACCTCCCGGGGAGGCCCCGGGGCTGGGGGAGCAGCCCCAGGAGCTGCTGGGCTGGGGTCAGCACTCAGCAGGGCCAGGTCACCATGGGGGTGATCCCTGGGAGCTGCTTTCCCCCATAGAGGAGCCCGGAGGACATCCTGGGCTGCAGATTTCCCTGTGCTGCAGATCCCTCTGTCCTGCAGATCTCCTGTCCTGCAGATCTCCTGTCCTGCATCTCCCTGTCCTGCAGATCATCTCCCTGTCCTGCAGATCTCCTGTCCTGCAGATCCCTCTGTCCTGCAGATCACCTCCCTGTCCTGCAGATCCCTCTGTCCTGCAGATCATCTCTCTGTCCTGCAGATCACCTCCCTGTCCTGCAGATCACCTCCCTGTCCTGCAGATCTCCTGTCCTGCAGATCTCCTGTCCTGCAGATTTCCTTGTCCTGCAGATCTCAGAGCCCCGTGTGGGAGCTCTCAGCTCTCCTGGGCAAACCCCCCCCAGCACAAGGCTCCTCTCCCCGGGGCTCAGCCTTTGGTGCCGGGGGGTCACAGCTGGGATGTGCCCCAGGGCTCTGGGCTGGGACCCCCGGGCTGTGCCCAGGGCTGAGCCCACCCTCTCTGGGGACTGAGGCCGGGGCAGGAAAAGCTGCTCCTCTCCCTGGAGAATTCCTCTTTGCTGACCCTCTGGAAAGGAGCAGGGAGGTAACAAACAGGACGAGCTACCGATAAAAAGGAGGAAAACAAAATGCTTCACAAGCGTTCAGAGGAATCAGAAAGGGGGAACCAGCAGCCCTGAAGCCCACGAGGAGGGAAGACAAAAGCTTGCTCAGGTTCCTGCAGAAGTGCTGAGCTCGGTGCTGCCCTGCTCCTCTCCTTGTATGGGCACAACCAGGGCCAGCCTTGTGCCTATATTTAATTTGCAAAGGAGAAAAAGAATTCTGCCCCCACGCCTCTGCCCCACCGGCCTCTCTGCCTCGGGAAGTTACAGCAGGAGTAGAGTTGCGTGTTTAAAAAAAAAAAAAAAAGAATCCCCCTGCTGGCTCCTGAGCCCCTCCTAAAGTGGGAGTGAGTGGAACAGGTTGTGGAACACGACCCTGCCGCAGGCACAGCACCTGCTGCGGCTGCAGGGCCACCACGGGGCTCCCTGGGGCTGGGGCAGGACCCCCCGGCCCTGTCCCCTCCTCCAGCCCGGGGCCGGCTGCCCTGAGCCTCTCCCCCGGCAGCTGCTTCCCCCCAAACCTGCGTCCCTCTGCCTGTGCCCCTGCCGGGGAGGCAGGAGGGATGGGGAGATGAAGAAGCCCTGGAGGCTCTCAGGGCTGTGCAGGGGCTGCAGGGACTGCAGGGGATGTGCAGGGGCTGCAGGGGATGTGCAGGGGCTGCAGGGGCTGCAGGGGATGTGCATCTGGAGCAGTGCTGGCACTTGGGCCGGGAGCTCTGCCCTGATTTACAGCCTCTCCTGGAATGGAGACTCCTGTGGCTGATCCCAGCCGGGCACATCCAGGGAAATGCCTGGAGGGAGAAGAGACGAGGCTGTCCCACAGCAGAGACCAGACTGATCCCACTTTATTGGAAGCTCTTGGAGAGTCAGACACTGAAGAACTTGGTTCTGTCCAGACGAGGTTTGTACAACAGCAACAGGGAACACAACAAGAAACGGGGGATTGGGCTTTGGGTGAAAAATCCAACAGTAAACTTCAGCAATGTTGTACCTGGAGAGATCCACAGGGACAAGGGGAGGGGGGCAAAGCCACCAAGACCCCCAGGTCACAAACCCCCTGGAAGGAGCCTCGTGCCCCCCTGGTTTAACTGGCAGGGAAGGGAGAGGTGCTGGGAGGGCACTGGGGATGCAGTTTAAGGGGGAACCCCCCCAAAGCTGGGGGTTTGCCCCTCACTCAGCAACTGTTCAAGCCTTATAAATTCAAACTGATTTCTTTCCATTTAAATAACAAGTGCCTCAGGTACAAGGCCTGGGATGCCTGGTTCAGAACCAGTTTCAAGTGCACACAAGCAGGAGTAGATTTGTTTTAACAAAACTATATATATATGTATTTTGCACACTCACACACACACATGCACACCGCGGACTTTGTGCTGCAGCCACTGAGCTGGAGATGATGGGATGGGCCTGGCACCAGGAGCTGCTCACCTGTGGCACCACTCACCCTAAAGCTGCTAAAGATTTGGAATATTTTCGTCAGTACCGGTCCCCAAAGGTCTCCCCACGTGGGCTGTGCCAGCTGCTGCTCAGGCAGCCCCTGCAGCCGTAATTCCCCAGAAATTCCAGGTGCAGAACGTTCTGCAGGACTCCTGTCCCCGTGGAGAGCTCAGGAGGCTCCCGAGAAGGTGAGTGTGGCCTGCAGCCGGTGGTGGCCGTGAAAGGGCAGGGCCAGGCTCAGACCCAAACGGCCGTGTTGATGTCAAACCCCGCCTGGCTGTAGTCCCTGGGCTCGTGGACCTTCCTGCTGCTGATTTTGGGGTGCTCGGCGTGGCTGTCTGCCCTCGGGCACCTCTCTGCTTTGCTGTGATGGTTCTGCAGGTTCCCGTGCAGGGGCAGGTAAAACGTCCCCTTGAGTTTGCCCATCTTTTTGGACCTCTTGGTAATCTCGGGCTGTTTGTCCTCAGGAGGCAGCCAGCAGGGTTTCTCCTTGAGCAGCCTGTCCCGGTCCGGCCGGACGCTCCTCAGGAACTTCTTGAAGATGTTGGCCGTGAGGGAGAACTTCCTGCAGAGCTCCTGGGACCTGCTCGCGGACAGGGACGCCTCGCTCTTCTCCCCCTTCTTGTCCAGCTCGGGCAGGTCCAGCCAGTTCCCCACCAAGTCTGCGAAGACGTTGTCCCCCAGCACCAGCGGCTGCCGGTTCCTGCTCTGGGACATCAGGGACGACGTCCAGTCGTGGCCGTCGTCGCAGCCCGGGCACTCCTGGCACAGGGGCCGCCCCCCGGCCGTGCCCTGGCCGCCGCAGCCCAGCGTCCAGGGCTGGCCGTGCTCTGCCCCGCCGGGCACGGAGCCGGGGCCTTGTGGGGGACACAGACCCTCCCTGCGGAGGCTCCGGGAGCAGGACGGGGGGTCTGGAGGCTGCTGCGGCTCCGGGATCGCCGCGGGATGGGACACGCGGGCAGGGGGGCGGTGTCCCTGCGCCTCCCCCGGCCCCGAGTCCTGCCCGGGCCCGGCGCTGCTGCGGCGCCCCCCGAGGTCCAGGTGCTCCAGGGCCGTCTGCACCTGCAGCAGCTTCAGCTCCTGCAGGGCGCCCATCATGCAGGTCATCTGCTCGTGCAGCCCGTCGCCCACCTCCTTCATGGACAGCTGCGGGGGAGAGCACAGCGTCAGTGGCCCAGCAGCGGCCCCAGTGGGTCAGTGTCCCCAGCACTGTCCCCAGTGGATCAGTGTCCCAGCACCATCCCCAGCACTGTCCCCAGTGGGTCAGTGTCCCCAGCACTGTCCCCAGCACTGTCCCCAGTGGGTCAGTGTCCCCAGCAGTGTCCCCAGGGCAGGACAGCAGCAGCACAGGACAGCAGAGCAGCTCCCTGGGCCATCCCCTCCCTCCTGACCACAGTCCCACCTGCTCTACGCCCACTTCAGCCACACAACCCCGACCTCCCTGAGGTTTTCCCAGGAGTGTCCCTCTAGGAATAAGAGGAGCTGACAGAAGGGGGTGGTTTGACCTGACAACAAAAATAAAGAGTTTGAATTTCCATTAATTGCTTGGCAGAAGCCCAAGGTGTGGAATTATGAATGGCTTTGGCTGCTGCCAGTTTGAGAGTATTCTTGTGCTTCTGAGTCTTTTGTCCCCTGTCACCAGCTGAAATCAGGAGCCAGAACAGAGCCTGGCTTCCTTACCTGAAGTGCTCAATTAGATTAAAAATAAACCCCAGGAAGAATTAAACTGTTACTCCACAACGCATCTTCAGCTCCCAACACTCTCGGCACAGGCACCTCTCTCACGAGAGGACAATAAAAGACATTTCAATGCACTGGAAATTCGGCAAACAACAACCAACAAACTCCAGGGTTACTCACATTCAGCCGGGAACTCTTTGACTGCCAGGCTGGGACCTTCAGGAGCGGTTCTGCTTCACCCCCGAACCTCACTACAAAGATTGAACTTTCTGCACCAGGCTTAAAATAAGCAAGAAATTCTCCAGAGCTTCCCAACTCCCCCCGTCCTCTTTCGCTCTGCTGCTTTCCCTCTCCCGTGCAGGATCTGGATCATATTCCCAAAGAAAGAAAACGGGCTCCACTTTCCAACAGCTGCCACTTATTCTTTTTTAGCAGGAGGGGGAGTGGGAAGGGGCAGGGGAGGGGAGGAACAGCAGGGGCTGGAGCTGAGGCCGTGTCACGCTGGGCTGAGGTGGTTTGGAGAGGAGATTACCCCATCTAGGGAAGCTCCAGCCCACGCTGTCACCAGCAGTTTAAAAGCCCCATCACCATTTCTTGTACGGAACAGATCTCAAGATCAGGGTGGAAAAGGCCAGCTTTTTCTTTTTTTCTTAGGTTCAGCTTTACATTACCCAGCTTTGTTTTCCACATCTCCTTCACTTTAACTAAGCTGGTTCCATTACTTGCTCTATTTCCATCTCTGTACGTGGAGCTGAGCGGCGAGAAAGAGCAGCCGTCAGAGAACTGTGACAACCCAGCTCTCCAAGTGGAAACTGCCCGACAGTTTCTGATCAGAAATGCCCACTCCAAACCCCAGAACCTAAAACTAAACTCACCAGCAGGTTACAGTCATTTTCCAGAGCTTTTCTCTCAAGAAACTTGTTTATCACCCGGAATGAGCACACAGCTACAAAGACAGAGAAAACCTGCGCTCACCTTCCTGACTCCACCACCCAGACCCTCCAGCTACGGCATTTCTTAACATCAGCAAATAAACTCCTGCTGCAGACGTGCAAATAACGCCCCAATTCCAGCCTCAGCAAGCTCCTGGCTCCCACACCGAGCCGGGTGCTCGGCCAGCCTCAGACAGAACCCTCACCTTACCTCCCCAGATCTTCTGTAATGCCGCTCGTCCTAACCCTCCTCGCCTTATTAATGGCAGTCTGCTTTATCTGGGGCTTTGGAAAAAGCTGGATTTGGAGCCAGCTTGGCCCCTCATTGGCCACTTCCCACCAAATCCCCCTGGCAGTAATCGCACCGTGGGGAGAGCGGGCTCCTCCTGCCCCGGGATGGGCTCCTGCCCCGGGCCGGGCTCCTCCTGCCCCCGGGGATCTGCCCCGGTCCCCCACGGCCCCGGGAGCTGCCCTGGCACGGGGCAGCCCTGCCGGGCTCAGCCAGGCACACCCAGGGAGAATTAACTCTTCCTGGGCTCGTCCCTCACAGGCAGAACAGACCTGAGCCCAAACCCGGCACTCGTTCTGAACAAAGGAGCTGGGGCTGCCAAACCTGGTGCTGGAGCCAGGCTGGGGAGCCTGAAAAGGAGACGGGATGTTTTCCTCCGTGGAAAGGTTTCTCTGAGAGTGACAGAGATGGGCATGGCTGGGCTGGGCTGCTGGAAGAAGAGAGGGGATGTTTTCCTCTCTGGAAAGTCTCTGCTGAGAGTGACAGAGATGGGGATGGCTGGGCTGGGCTGCCCTCACAGCACAGGGAGCAGAGCAGCCTTTGGGCTCTGACTCTCTGTCCTGCCCCACTGGCCAGCCCTGGAGGGGTGAACCCCACCCTGCAGTGCCCCTCCTGCCATGTGAATCCCACCAGCAGCGCCCGGGTTTTCAACATCCTGAGACTTTTTACCCTGCTGGCAAACGCTGCTGTAATTTCGGGTTGTGCAAGCTGAAAAAATGAAGCAAACCAACCCCCTCTGCTTTATCTTTTGCTCCTCACGGTATCTGCTCAGTCTTTTACAGAATGGAGAGTGAGGGAAGCCCAGCCCAAAGTGAAGTCACTGCCTGGTGACCGAACAGCCTGCGGGGCTTGGATTCCACCCACCTGCAATTAAGAGCACTCACCTTGGAAAGAAAATTCTGGAGGGAAAATAAACCTTCCCCGGTGTCTAACTGCCAGCCTCTCCTCCTTGCCAAGCTCTCCCAAGTTCAGACTGGCTTCCCTGAGACTCTCCAGAAAAGGAACAATGTCCCTCCCAGAGAAGAGAGATCACCTCCCTGGCAAGAGGGTCAGGACTGAACTACCTGGGCCGTGAGAAGGAAAAGGGATTCTGCAAACAATTCAGCGGATTGGGCTGGAAATCAAATGGATGCACTGCTGGAGGTGGTGGAACTCCAGGCTGCAGGGAGCCCTTGCAGCCTCACTGGCTCCTGCTCACACACTTCATGCAGAAGGAACTCCAGCCTGCGATGAACTGGATTGCAAACAGAGCATGAATGTGACACAGAACCCCAGAGAGCCTTCACGTGGCCTGCAGAGAGACCCCGGCCGTGCCGGGGTTATGCAAGGCCCTTATGTAAGCTGGGCAGGAGGAGATGCTCTCTGGGGCCTCTGGGAGCTGCAAATCCCCAAGGCTGTGGGGTCAGGGGGCTGCAGAGCACAGGGGCACGAACACTGGGGCAGTGGGGCTGCACGGGGGCTGCCCTTCCCTCTGCCTCCTGCACAGGGGCTGCACAGGGGCTGCCCTCCCCTTCCCCTCCTGCACAAAACCTGCCCTCCCCTCTCCCTCCTGCCCTTCCCTCCCCTCTGGCTCCTGCTGCTCCCTGCTCAAGCTGCACAAACCCAGCAGCATTTCCAGGGCCGCCCCCCCCGGGGTGTCTAATCTGAGACACTCTGCCCTTCAATAGAAGTGGTTGTTTGGCTTCTCTGCTTCCAAAAAAAGCCCTCTTAGAACCATGACAACTTGCAGACATCCGAATCTGTCTCCATGAACCAGCTGAAAAAAAAATCAGATGCCTCAAATTGGATCTCATTATTCCCGAAACTTTTGCAATCCCTAAAAATTGGCATGAAAAATTTTGTGTCTAATTCTGCACAAGCCAACTCATGCCTTTTAAAGCAAGACAAGTACTCACAGGGCTGTGTTCCCCTTCAGTGCCTGGGACTGGTGTGTGATGGGAGAGGTTCCTTCCTCCAGCACTGAGGTATTACCTGGCTCAGCCCTCCTGTGCAGGTGTGACCCAGGCAGCTCTGCCTCAGTGCTCCTCCAAACCAAAACTCCGACTACACACACCCCAAGCACTGAAAACTGAAGTGCAGAACTCAAAATTCCGCTTTCAAATGATCATCGGGGAATATTCAACACGGGGGGAACCAAACTAAAACCCGCCTGAGTTCATCTATAGAGTGGCTTTTGGACTGGAAATGCCCCGTCCCGAGCAGCAAAGGCACCAACTGCTTTGGAAGTTCCATGATCTCCTCACTCCCCAAACAACAACCCACAAGTGCCCCACACTTGGCAAAGCAGTGACCTTCCAGCACTGATTAACAGAGCAGCAGAGCCCGTCCCAGGGAACCTCCTCCAGCAGCCACTGGCCTTGCATCACATCCAGCCCCAGATCTCCAAGATCTACAAACAAGGGAGGTTTTCCTCATCACTTCCCAGGTAAATGAGTAACTTTTCCCAGGCCCTTTGGGAACTGATGTTTTTCTGTCAACGTCTCCCTTCCCCGAGCTCTCACAATCCCGTTCCAGTGGATCTCCAAAGGGTCTCCTGGAGCCACAGGTGGAATGTCTGCACCCCCAGCCCATCCACACGTCTGCCTGCAGCAGCTCTCTGATGCTGATGGAAAGGAAAATCCCAGGACAGGGAGCTGGCAAGAAGAGCCCTGAGTGTGTTTGTCACGGTGAGGAGGAAGACAGATGTCCAGCTCTTAGGGAAAAGACATGCACAGACAGGAAGTTATTGCTATGAGGACAGGAAAGAACAAATGGCAAATAGTTCTTAATAATAGTTCTGATGGGCAACAGAGCCGGCACCAAACAATCGGTATTTAAAGCAGATGACGTAATAGAGACTGAAATTATTTTAGAACTGCTGAGCTGATCATATTGTTCCTGTGTTTTCCTCTGGGTCACTAACTGGATTAATCTCCAGCAAGGCTGCAGTTGTGGCTGGGCTCACACAGCTCACACGGAGCTCCCCGTCCCACCCGGCTTTTCCTTCCCCTGGAGGACGCCGAGGGCCTGCAGTTCCCTTTCAGTCCTTGCATTTTATCACAAAAATTTCAAGTCCCTCTTTTAGCTCTTGTCTCCCCAGGGTCTGTTGGGTGCACATGGGGATGGTAACTGTGAGCTCACAGGTTATCTGACAGAGGAAGGATGCCCAGGCTGAACCCCAGGCTCCCCCTCACAACAATTCCAGTGGATCCTGAGCAGATGTTAACCATGAGAGACGTGGGTCACACGCATCGCTCCATTATCCACCTTCCTTCCACTCCAAGGATGTTGTTCTTTGCTTCCCAGTCACACTCCCTGTGCTTAAAGGCAAATCAGAAAAATCGATTCTCCTCAAGCAGGATAAAAACGGGCCGAAAATAACTCCAATCTTCAGGCTTCTACTCACAACCCAAGGGTAAGAGAGACCACAGGCCTCGTGGCCACTGAAGGTGATGGTTAAAAGTGTCACTTTTCAGCCCAGACCCGCTCCCCTGGCAATCTGCTCTTTAACATTCCTGATTTATGTGAAGCTGGGAGTCTGAAAAAAACCCATCCTCGTCGTTAGGTGACTGCTCTGGAAATAACCCAGAGGACAAAGCCTGTGGCTGCCTTCCCTCCCCAGTTACCCGTGACAGGACATCTGCTGTCAAGTCCCTCCTTTGCACCTTCCCCTCAGGAACAGCAAGGAACGAGATCCTGTGACAACCACCCAACCTTCTGGCACTGGGGTAAAGCCACCCAAAAAGGGCCCTGCAGCAGCAGAGACACACACGGAGCTGCCTGCTCCCCTCTGCTGCCCTCGGAGCAGTGACCCCAGACCCTCAGGGCTGCCACTGGTGCCTCACAGGCTGCAAAGCACCTGAGCTGCCCCTGCGGAGAGAGCAGCAATGAAAACACAGCAGCTCCTCTCAGAGTGACACAGTTACCGGAACAGGACCCAGTGTGAGACAAAGAGTAAAAATAATTGGCTGTATTTTTTCACTCAGACCAAATGTTCTATTCCTGCGGGATATTCATAGCAAGAAACGTCGTCTACCAGGACATAAATTAATGTAAGGAGGGAGTCAGACTCTATCAAACTCAGTAATTCAATGCATTTATGACAAATGTGCAGGGAGAACATTAAAAGTTCAAGTCAGAGTGGTGACTTAAGTACTTTTCTTCCCAGAAGACAGCAACAGAAAGCCCAGAGATGTCCTGGATTCATCTGGAAGACCAAACAGTCCAAGTGAAGTTCCAAGCACAGCTGACGTGGCTGTGCCCCCTCGCCTGTCACAGCCACACAAACCCAGCGTGGCAGGAAAACCTGCCCCAAGCACTCAGCAGCCCCCAGACAGAAAACAGTGATTTATTCGAGCTGCAGACGAGCCCCAAGCCCCCCTCCCACGGTCCCTGCGTGGTGCTGCTGCACTTCAGTGCAAACTGTGCTGGTGTCAGAGAGCAGGACGGCACTGCCACGGGCAGCATGGCCCACGGCAGTGGAACTGCTCCCTGCTGACCCCTCAGCAGGACGACTCCTGTCCCGTCCCACCCTTCAGCAGAGGCAACTCGCCGTGTTCTGTGACCGGGGAGCGGGCACAACCCTGCTGTGCCCCAGCACGACATCCCAGAGCAGCCCACGCAGCCAGGAGGGCTCTGGGCACGGGGACTGATTGCACGGACGGCACATTGCCCAGCCCTGGGGCACATCCCACAACCGCCTCTGCAAGGCCAGAGGACGGGAGTGCGGAGGCACAGCTGATCCCACCACCAGAGCCACAAACCGGCGCTGCAAGTGTGCCCACCAACCTGCAGAGGCTTCCCGGAGGAGAACAGGGGCTGGAGCATCTCCTGCGCCCGGGGCTGAGCGGCAAAGAGCTGGCACAGAGTGAGGGAAGGCGGGCTGGAGCGAGGCCGGGGCGAGATCCCAGCCCAGCAGAGCTGCCCTGATCCCACCGGGGCAGGAATGGCTGTGTCAGCTGGGGCTGCGCTGCCCGCCCGGCGTTTGCATGTGGAAGCTTCTGAATGAATTCCAATCAAAGGGACACCACACATGCCAGAAACGATCAGCTTACAACGGAGAGCACGGGCTGGAATGGGAGAGAGCTCCCTCGCTGACTGAAAGGGGTCGGATTGACCCTCGGGAGCCCTGGCAGAGCTTTCCCAGAGGAAATGGGAAGAGCAGGGTCAGCATGGCCTGGCCTCGCTGCTCAGCCCTGCCTGGCACAGCTCGCTGTGCTCTGGGGGCACAGGTGACACAGGGGGGGCACAGCTCTCTGTGCTCTGGGGGCACAGGTGACACAGGGGGGACACAGGTGACACAGGGGAGTCACCAGCAGCCCCAGACAGGCACGCAGAAATTAAATGTGTTTTTAATAAACAAAGCAAGGGAAAGGAAAAGCAGAGCTGGAATCCTCCTATCTCACACCACTGGGGGATCGGGTTGCACTGGAAGATAACCCTTCCTTGGGAACTGGGCCAACATCCACTATGTTTTGAGAAAATCCCCTCCTCAAAACCAGCCAAAATTCCGGTTTACCAAACCAGAGGCTCTTGCTCTGAGACAAACTAAACTCCTGCTGATGGGACGGTCTCTAACCTGGCCGTGTGACACTGAGCAGCCCCTAAATAACCCCGGCTCCTCACAGAGGGAAGCTCTGCAGGACCTCCCGGCACAGCAGGGCTGCTCCCGGGGCACAGCCTGGCCTGGCCCTAAACCCACAGCGCTGCCCAGGGCCAGACTCCCCCGTGCCCCCCAAGGCCACTGTCACCACTCCTGCCCGTGGCCCTGGGGCACCCAAAGGCTGGGGCAGGGGCAGGGGCAGAGCAGCAGAGCCCAGTTCCCACTGCCCGCGGTGCAGATGGGCCCAGCTGTCCCTGCCCGCTGCTCTTTACAGAAACATTAATCCATTTTAATTCCGGGCTGCAGGGCCAGCGCTGATTTTTACAAGCTGTCATTGCTCAGGATGGTTGTTCCCGTTGCCACTTTCACTCCAGGCTGAGCTGGCCCAGCTGCAGGGAGGCTGGAGGAGGTGACCCCTGGCCAGCTGCACCCTGCGGATGTCCCACGACTGCCCTGGGGTCCCCGCAGGACCCGTGTGAAAGGAAGTTCTGAAGTCTGAGTAACACGAAGCGGGCGGTGGGAGGGGGAACGAATGTGACTGGTGAAAACCAAACGTGTGGAGACCCAGGCTGCTCTCAGTCAAGTCACAACTCGTCCAGCTGAAGGTGACAACTGCCCCTTCCCAGTTTTTTTAAGCTGGGCATACACAAAGATTTATGCCAGGCTAAGTCACAGTTTATTAATATAATAAAAACGGTTGCATTTTTACAATTGAAAAAAAGAGATTCCTGCAAGGAGTGAAAAAAGCCAGGATTTTCTCATTTAAAGTATTTTTTTCTGGCTTTCACATTAAGGGTGAGGGATCTGCCTTTCTGTTGAATATATTGACTCTTCAGAAGTTGTATTTTGCTCTCCAAAACAGGCATGTTTTAGATTCAGAGGTGCAATGTTTAGGCTCCTCTACAGAAATACTGCTCAGATAACAAAACCAATTTGGTTAGAAGACAAAACACTGATGTAGGAACCTTATTCTTAGGATATTCTTCTGGAAGTTATTCCTTCTCCCATCTCACCCTCCAGCTCAGTCCGATTTTCAAGAGCTCTCAGATTATTCCGTCCATGTCCCCGTTTGCAGTTTGCATTTCCTCCATCACCCTCAGCACACAGCACACCAGTGACTCCCATTTTCCTTTGTTTTTAGTTTGTCTTTGGCCTCCTGTGTTTGCTGGGGAAACACCGGCAACGCCAGCAGGTCAAATGTCACCGCTGCCACATTTATTGAGAGCGAAAGGCCGCCGGCCCGGCCCGTGTTTCACAAGATCTGGAGGAGCACAGGGCTCCCCAGCCCGGGCACAGCTGGAGCTCCGCAGGGACCGGGGTCACACACGGAATGTTTCCCGCAGGGCAGGCATCGTGCACAGCTCCAGGGAGCGCCGACCCCGCCGAAATCAACCTCCTCT
The DNA here is from genome assembly GCA_008694505.1 of Cyanoderma ruficeps. NCBI lineage: Eukaryota > Metazoa > Chordata > Aves > Passeriformes > Timaliidae > Cyanoderma > Cyanoderma ruficeps. Next base: position 374,059 of record VZDJ01000268.1, on the reverse strand, counting down.
CCAGCCCAACCCGGGCCCTTCTCGCCTCCAGAGACTTCACCCAGCCGTTCTTGCTCCGCCGTGTCTCTTCCCCCTTTTGTTCTCATTATCTATTTATCAGGATAAGGCACACTCCGAGCCAGACCCCCTGGAACTCTATTTTGGGAAGTATCAGTTCCTCCTCCCGACCCACCCCAGCAGCCCGGAGCACCAGCAATACCTCGGGGCTGCGGGACAAGCCCCGGCAGGCCCCGGGACTGCGGCTACCCCCGAGCGGGAGCGGCGGGAGGGCGAAAACACCGCTCGTTCCTGACAAAGGCTCTCCAATTAAAGAAGTGTTTCCACAGGGCACCGGAGGTGCCAGCGCGCTCCCTTTACAGCCTTTTGATTCCCACAAAGTTGTTCCCATCCATCTCCGCGCCTGCTTTTCTGATTTCTGACCTGTGCCGGCGGCTTGTCCCTACAGCCCCCTCACGCCCCCGCCGCGCTTTTTCCCGGACAGACGGACGGACCCCGAGAGCCGCCGCTGGCCGGGACGGACCTGCCCCCGCTCACGGGGATGGGAGCGGCGGGACCCCGAGCCCCGGGCGGGCCCTGTCCAAAGCCGCACCCCCGGGACGCCCCCGGTGCCCCGACCCCCGGCCCTTACCAGCTCCTGCCGCAGGCGCCGCAGGTGCTGCTCCATGGCCCGGCTCGGCGCGGCCCCGCCGCGGGAGGGGAGGGAAGAAGGGCTGTCCTGGGGCTGTCCGGGGGCTGTCCGGAGGGGAGGAGGGCCGTCCGGAGAGGAGCGGGTCTCCGGTGTCCGGGGGGCTGTCCGGGGGCTGTCCGCGGGGCGGCTCCGGGGGGCGGCGGCTGCCGGCGGGGCAGGATGCGGGGAAGAACGCGAGGCAGGATGCGGGGTCGGGATCGGGGAAGGATGCGGAGCAGGGTGCACAGCAGGCTCGGGGCAGAACGCGGGGCAGGGCTCGGGGCAGGGCTCGGGGCAGGGCGCTCAGCGCGGCGGAGGCGGCGGCGGCGGCGGGGCCGCGTGTGCGGGCGGCGGGGCGGGGGCAGCCGCATCCCCCCGCCCGGCCCCGGCGCTCGCAGCCCTGCTGGAGGCGGCGGGCGCTCCCCAGAGCCAGCCCAGCGCTCCGCCCGTGCCCGGCAGAAGTTGGCCGCTTTGGGTTGTCGCGCCGTGCGTTCTGCACGTCGCTCCGCACACGCGGACCACCCCGCCAAAAGCACGGATTAACCTACATGGCTTTAATCGGGGGAAATTGCAAAGCCACCCGGTTGCGGTGTCCCCGTTGTGTCCTCGGCGCGGGCCGGGTGGCGGTGTCCCCTGTCCCCGCGGGGCTGTGGCGGTGCCCGGGGACGGGGACACGCGCAGCGAGGCGGCCTTTGGCAGGGACGGCGCACGGAGCCGCGCAGGCGGGCGTGCAAAGTGCTTTGGTGGGTTTATTTCCCCAGCAGTTTCCCCTCGCTGCTCCACAGGCGCGGTTTCAGCCTGTGCACGCACCTGGAAAACTCCGGGCCGTGGGGGGTGTGGGTCCAGGATTCTTTTATCTCAGATCAACAAGCTCTAATACCGCTTCTCACCACAGGGCCCCGAACAGATGGACGTTGGAGCCGGGAAAAATAATACAGACAATTTTGGGTCGTCAGACTTCATAACTGCGCTGAGTCTGAAAGGGTTTGAAGTTTTGAGCGTTTCTCACAAATAAATATTATTCTTATCTTATTTGCAAAACGCGTTGTTTAGATGATAAATGCCGAGTCCCCCGTGATAGTTTAGCAGGGTTTGTCTGAGCCATTCTGCAAAGCTAAAGAACTTGGTAGGAGGAGAAATACTATTTTGTGTTTTCAGATTTGGGATTAAAAGCTTGGGGTTTTTTTTCCCTGTACATTTCACAAAGACTGGCTAAAATTTTGCCTCTCCGGGTGTTTGTTTTTCGGAGGAAAACATTTTTTATAGAAGGTAATAGGATTTATTTGCTTGTTTGTTTATAGAAGTCAGTTTCGGTGTTTTTGAAAGCTGACCTTTGTGTCAAAATCCAATTTAAATGGGAAATTTGCAACCTGCCCTTTCACGTGTGTTTGGGAAACACTCCAGAGTTAACGTTTATTGATCCTTCCAGTGTCTCGGTTATTATGGGTCAAAATTTCCTGTCTCTTCGCTCATTTCAGGGCTCCCATTTCCCATCTGTTCAGCAGGGGAACAGCATCTCTCTTCGAGGTAAAGATATTAATTTATTAAAGAAATGACCTTATCAAAAAGTGAATCACTTCCAGCAGGCCATGCCGTGATGTGAGTGGGCACTTGCCAGTCTCGAGTCTTTCTTACAGTCTAAGCCCAGCTATGATTTTTCCCTGAAAAAAATCTGATTTTTCCTTGAAATCTGGAAGGATTTGTTGGCCGGCTGGCCGTTCCCCAGGGGCTGGGGTGGGGTGTGGATGTCCACAACCCATCCCAGCATATGGCAGGGTGAGGGGGATTGGAAGGCTGGGATGGCCCCAGCGGAGCCCGGGAGGAGCAGGGCTGCCCCTGGCTCAGCCCCGAGGGCACAGGGAATGGCAGGGAGTGCCCCGGCTGCCCCTGCAGTGTCCCAGCGAGGGCACAGAAGGCCAGCTCAGCCCCCAGCTCTGCTCCCCGCATCACAAAGGGCCAGCTCAGCCCCCAGCTCTGCTCCCCGCATCTCAAAGGGCCAGCTCAGCCCCCAGCTCTGCTCATCGCTCCTGAGCTGATGCTTTCCCATCTCACTGTTGCGGTACAGCAGAGGCGATACCCGTGGTTTTTGGAGGGATCAAACTGCACTGACACAGTGTTTTACCTTCGGCACATGCCGAGGATTCGGGAGGCACCTGCACGTGGCAAGTGGCAGATGCTGCAAGCTCCTGTGCCTCTTGCAAGCCACCAAACCCTGTGATCTCCTGGCAGATGAACAGGAAGAGTTTCTAGGCTCTGGCTTCTGCTAAGGGCATCTTTTTGATCCATTTTCCAGCCTCCGGGGCTGCTCCTGTCCCAGGAGACTGATAAAGGAGTTCATGAGCACAGAATAAAGAAAAGACCAGAATATTCATGTGCTCCAAACTCCTGGGAACTTGCAGGAGGAGAGAAAAAATCTGAAATATTTTCTCAGTAGGATTTCCTTACTAAGCAGCATTTTTCTCCTGCGTGTAGACAACTGGTTCAAAGCAGCACCGACACCTCATGCCAGGCCCTGCACTCCTTCCCCTCTGTCGTGGTGTAAACCACGAGCAGATGGTGCAGTGCAGTGGAAAATCAGATCTCCGAGAAAATACAGAGCCAAGAATAAAACACCCTCAAGCAGAAAGCTACATGGTTTATTTCAGGATAAAAAGAAAAAAAAAAAAACAACTGAGATCCTTGGGCAAAAATTAGAATACTCCTTCAGAGTGGAGTATTCCACTTCTATGAACTGCCTGGTTCCTTCCTGATTGAGGAGACATCCATCCCTTCACAGCTGAAGGCTCATCTCATTTGTTGTCTTTCAGTTCATTGATCTGGTTTCTCCAGGCTCCCACGTGACTGTTCTTTGCCCAACTGACGAGCGTGGTTATCGCTGAATTTTCTTTCCTTTCGACTTTCTTGCACACTGATGACAAACCTTTCAGAATTTCCTCCCACTTCAGCTGCAGCATGACCTGAATTGCATCAATCCTTGTTTAAACCCACTGGGGCAGAAACAACCAGCCCCGACAGGTAAGGATACAATGTCAGAACTTTGTCTGGTTTTATATTTGTGCATAAAGAGATAAAATACCCCTGGAAATCTCACTGTTCCTTCCATTAAGTCTAATTCAGTGCACACAGTCTCTGCACTTGTGGCCTTTATAAAGTCCTGACATGCCCCCATTCTCAAAATAAAAACTTTTAATGCTGCTCCAGCCAAATTCCAGCCCCTGCCATTGCTCTGCCTGCACTGGAGTGCCAGGAGTGAGTACCAGGGCAGCTCCTTGTGCAGCCTCTGTGCTGCCTCGTGCAGAACCACCATTGGATTTCATCTCGGCTCGCTGCGTCTCCCTGACCTACATCCTGCTCATACGAGCTGAAAAAATAATTTAGCAAATCTTGGTATCTAAGATTAAAACAGGATGATGTTGATTTGTCTGGAGGAAAACAACAGGAGCGAAACACTGGCGTTTCTCTCTGCAGAGCTGGAATCACTGCTCTGACCTGATCCCTGGGGTCTGCCTGCAGCTGCACCCCTGACTCCCCCATGGGCTTGAGATTCCATCTCAAACCTGGGGATCCTCGTGAAGAACGTGCCTGAGGAGGGACCAAATCCATTCCACGGGAGGGCACTGAAATGAGCCTTAGATGGATGTGAAGGCATCACCATCCTCCTCCTCACCATCATTATTTATGACGACTCCACGCACCAGCCCCCTGGGAAAAACCCACAACTCTGTCAGTTGCTAAAGCAACAGAGAAGATTCTGCTGCTCCCCAGACTTGCTGCTCCTTGGTAACTTGCCATGCAGCTTTTTTTTTTTCCCAGAGGGAAAGTGCACGTGCAGGGTGCTCGGAGTCAGTTTTGGGTGGTGAGCGTGCAGTCACTGTCTCTGCTGGGATCAGTGGCCCTTCACTGTCCTGGGCTCTACTGTACAGAGAACAAACACAGTCTCCATGGCACTGTAAACACAAACACGTCCCACACTCCAGAGAGTGACTCACACGTGCTGCAGAGAACCGAGAAACTTCCCTGTCTTAATCTGAAAACATCTGGGAGAGGAGGATGAGATTATGTCACTTTCAAAATATTCTACAAATATTATGTAAACCAGATTTGCTCTGAATAATTCCATGTCTTGGCAGATCTGAAAGATGAATCCTTTGAAGGCAAAGGAATAAGGCAAGGCTGGTGCCCGTTTGCAGTAGCAATGTCCAAATCTATAATGAATATATTCTTAAAATAGACACGGCCCTACAGTTCTGGAAGCCAGTACAAATTATCCACGAGCATTTCACCTCAGTATTTCAAAGAGACACAACAGGAATTTAGGTGGTGGAAACGAAGAGCAGATTTATAACAAAAGGAGGAGGTGGATAAATTTGTGGGAAGCATTTAGTACAAGCACCAAGTCCTGGTATTGCAGGTGTTGGGCTGAAATAGTCTGAAACAGTGACCACAGACCTTGAGCATCAGCAGCATCACTCAGAGGTGTCTTAGAACATCACTTACCTAAAGCTGATAAATTGACACACAGATTCAGAAAAATGAGTCCAGCATGGAATTAAAATCAAACATGTGATGTGCACTTTCTAGCGGGGACAAAAATGTGGTGAGCATTTTCCTGGAGGAATAAAACATGCTCTCAGTGTGTATGGGAGGAAGAATTTTCCCTAACAGGGCTTTTCTGTGTCCTAAAACCTCAAGGATTTTTATGACCCCAAGCTAGAGTTTAAATCCCTTCAAAACAACCTGTTATTTTAGTAATATTCCAGCTCTGAAGGATGTCTCATCTGCTTCTTTTACTAACCTAAATCTTTTCCCAGGACCTACTCTGCCTGCCGAGTATTCAGATTAAATGTCAAGATTTCCAAAGGCCGCTCTGAGCAGGAATACTTCCTTTGGCTCTTACTGCAAGGAAAAGCAAAGCCACGTCATGGCAAAGCTGCAGATTCCCCTTGGCAGGGCTGACGTGTGTAGGTCGACAACGGGAATTCAGTGCTGGACAGTCCCTGAGGCAAAGCCAGGGCTGAAGGGCGAAGATTCCTGGTTAAACTGTGACTCACAGCACAGCACAGCACCTCCACAGAGCTCACAGCAAAGTGAGGAGCACGGGCAGGTGGGATTTACCACGGCAATGAGGGTTAAAACAAAACCTTTCAGGGGATCGACTGGCAGAGCTGCAGGAGCTGAAATGTGACCCAACTCCCCCAGTCAGGGCCAAAACCAGCGGGAGAGGGACAACAAATCTGCCAAGGGTGTCTCACACGCGTGGAGACGGTTTGGAGTCTGTCTGCACTGAACAGCTGAAGGAAAAATCAAATAACAAACAGCAGCATCTTTGTGAATGAAGGAAAATTAAATAACAAACAGCAGCATCTTTGTGAATGACGGCGCAGTGTCTGAATGTGTCATTAACGCACCACAGGATAATGGCTGTCTCCGGATCACCTTGGGTGTGTTGCAACCTTGGGAGAAAAGGGATGAGTGAGAAGAACAGGGAGAGGAGCAGCTCCTGCTACGGCTCTTGGGGGTTGTTCTGTGACCTCCTCGCTGCCCTTCCCCCCTGGGAACAGTCCCTCCTCACTGCTCTTTCTTGTCTGTTCAAATCACATCAATTTAAAAGGGTTATGAAAGGCTCTATTTAATCAAATGTTTGTTACGTCCAGGTGTCTTTGTCTGTCTCCTTTCCCAGATTTATCCAGGGACAATTATCTCGCCTTGGAGACTCTTTCCCCTTGAGGACCGATGAGAACATCCACTTAGAAGTTAAAAAAATAATTGGAAGAGCAGAATGCCTGTAGATCCTGTCACCTGTGCTCTGGGGCACAGTCCCAAGCCTGGTGTGCTGTCCCTTGGTGGAGAGCTCCAAACTGGAACAGCCCTTTGTCCTGCAGGGTTAAGTGTTTGGTACTCAGATATTCATAGGAAAATGCCATCATAATAAAAAAAATAACTGAATAGAGTCTGACAGACTTTTCTCCCCCCGTCAGGAATACAGACATGAGGAATTTCGAAGGCGTGACCAAGCCTGTGATACACCAAAGCCATTAAAATTCATTTAGGCTGCCCGGCACTGTAAGAATAATGACACAGTGTATGTGCTTGTACAGTAGAAGCCACTGTGGAGATTTTCCAAATCCCCTTGCAATGAATGGAAGCTGCATGTCCAGGGCCTCTGAAGTGCTAAGATAAAAGTTGATATTCATAAACCCACCCACGTTTTAAAATAAGTGGCCTACAGAGGGTAGTGAGTAACTCGCACACAGATTAACACATTTGCCCTTTGCTGAGTGAATACTACACTGTTAATTTTTTTGCAGTAATTTTCTGTAGGCTCATAAATCGTGTGCGCCGTGAGCTGTGCGCTCCCCTCAGGGACGGGCAGAGCCCCGGGGCTGCCGGAGAGGACAGCGCTCTGGGCCACAGGGTGGGCTTTGGGGTGTCTGTGCAGGGCCAGTAGCCGGACTCAGCGGTGATTTGGGGCTATTCGGTGACGGCACCGGAGCTGGCAGGGCACAGCCCGTTTGTAGCCAAGCTGGCAGGGCACAGCACGGCCCGCCCGTCCCGGGTCCGCTCCGTCCCGCCCCGCCCGACGCTGCGGCGAAACAGCCGCCATGTTCCCCTGCCCGGCGCCCCCTGGCGGCGGCACCGCTGCTCGCCCGGCGCGGGATCGGGGCACCTCTCGCGAGCCTTCCCCTCCCGCCACGCCAAGATGGCGGCGCCCAGGGAGGCAGCGGGCCGGTTCCGCACCCGGGACGTGCTGGTGCCCGGCGGCCCCTCCGACTTCGGCTCTCTCCTGCTGTCGCCGCCGGTGCTGGCGGGGCTGGAGGCGGCCGGGTTCCATCGGCCGTCGCCGGTGCAGCTGAAGGCCATCCCGCTGGGGCGCTGCGGGCTGGGTGAGCGGGCGGGCCGGGCGCGGGGCCGGGCACACGCCGGGAGCCGCCCTGACCGCCGCGGCCGCTCTTTGCAGATCTCATCGTGCAGGCCAAGTCTGGCACCGGCAAGACCTGCGTGTTCGCCACCATCGCCCTGGACGCGGTGCTGCTGGAGAGCCCCGCCACGCAGGTGAGCCGGCCCGGGGCTGGGGGAGAGGGAATCGCTCTTTTTTGGGGGGATGCGGCATTGGAGACGCCGCCTGTGAAACCACCGCGGCACCGGGGCTCAGCTCCCAGCGCCATCCTGCGCCTTCCATCCTCCCGTCTAATCCTTGTTCCCCCCTCCACCCAGATCCTGATCCTGGCTCCCACCAGGGAGATTGCCGTGCAGATCCACGCCGTGATCACAACCATCGGGATAAAGATGGAAGGCCTGGAATGCCATGTGTTCATCGGGGGGACTCCCCTGAGCCAGGACAGGAGCAGGCTGAAGAAATGCCACATAGCCGTGGGCTCCCCAGGTAGGGAGGGAGCGGCTTTGCTGTGCCTTGGCTCCCGTGGGCTCCTGTTTGTGTCGTCAGCGGGGCGCAGCCCCAAAGGCAACTCAAGAACGCTTTGGAAATTCATCGTCGGGATGTTTCAGTTCACCTTTCTGGAGGTGTTTTTTTCCCTTCCCTCCCCTGCAGGGAGGATCAAGCAGCTGATAGAGCTGGACTACCTGAGCACGAGCAGCGTGAGGCTCTTCGTGCTGGACGAGGCCGACAAGCTGCTGGAGGAGGGCAGCTTCCAGGAGCAGATCAAGTGAGGCACAGCACTTCCCCCAGCCCTGCGTGCTCACGTCAGGCCCATCCGTGTGAATAATCCCCCTGGTTTTGTTCTCTCAGCTGGATCTACTCCTCCCTGCCAGTCAATAAGCAGATGTTGGCGGTCTCAGCCACCTACCCCGAGTCCCTGGCTGCTGCTCTCAGCAGGTACATGAGGGAGCCCACGTTTGTGAGGCTGAACCCCACGGACCCAGCCCTGCTTGGTAAGCACACAGAGGGCCTCAGGGTGCCACAGGCAGCCAGAGGTTAAAGGGAGGACACTAAAACCAAAGCATGTGCCCGTAGAATGGACGATTTCTCATCATTTCCCCCCTGTGTGAGCTGTTCACTTTGTGCATGTTGATTCCCCGTGCTGCTGTAGTGAATCTCGGGGTGGAACAAGGAGGTCTCTAAAAGGCCTTTCCAACCCAAACCCGAGTCTGTGATTCTGTGTTTTTAAAATACCAGTGACAAATGGAACTCTCTGCTTTTTCTCTCCATTCAAGGAAAAAAAACAAAATCAGCCTTTTAATAAAAAACTTCCCCTGGAGGTTGTTATGTGTGTCCTTGTTTTCAGTTTCCCTCCAGCTGCAGGATCACATGTTTACAGAACCCTGTGCATGTTTTTATGACAATCCCTAATCTGTTGTTTTGGTTTCCTGCCCAGGGCTGAAGCAGTACTACAAAATCGTGAATTCCCATCCCCTCCCACATAAAACCTTTGAGGAAAAAACCCAGCACCTGCAGGAGCTGTTCAGCAAGATTCCTTTCAACCAAGCCTTGGTCTTCTCAAATTTGCACAGCAGGTAATACATTCGGAATAACACCCGGACAAAGCTTGTTTGAAAGCAGAGGTTGGGATGTCAAACCATAAACAAATTTCTGTGCATGTGGATAAATTTATGGGACCTGTGAGGCCTCAGAGCAGCCTGGAAACTTCAGTCTGAAATACAGCCTGAGGAATGCAGTGTGAAATACTGAAAATACCAGATTGCAGTCCTTGGCTGTAGGGAATAACCTAAGAACTGCCCGGGTGTTGCTTGGCCTGGGGTTTTATTTCCAGTTTTGAATGTCTGTGTTCCCTCAGGGCTCAACATCTGGCTGAAATCCTGACATCCAGAGGCTTCCCTGCCGAGTGCATTTCAGGTAAATCCACTCACAGTTTCTGATTCAACTGAAATTGTGCATCTATGTGACCTAAAATAGGAAAATCTGTCTTAAATCTTGCCTTACAGGGCCTCTGGTTAAATGGCTGAGAATAGCATTTGAATCTTCGTCGGTCTTTTAAGACTCAATCTACAAGGAAAATAATTATTTTTGTAATAAGTGACCCGAGTCCTCCAGTTCTGTTTGTTCCTTCTTGACTCGTTTGGAACTGATGTTTGAGGAAGTTCCTGACTTATTCCTGCTGATTCAAAGCAGTGTTTTCTAGAATGTGAGGGGCATAAAGATGAAGAATGTAACCTGCTTCTAATTTTTTTCTTCCTAGGCAACATGAATCAAAATCAGCGACTTGATGCCATGGCTAAATTAAAGCAATTCCACTGCAGAGTCCTGATTTCCACCGACCTGGTGAGCTTTTACTGCTTTCACACAAGCTTTTTACAGATTCCATTTTGAATTTATTAACCGCTCTGCAAATTTTACAGCGTGCAGGAGTATTGCACATAAAGTTACTCCAGAGGATTAGATTTGGCTTGGGATTGGAGAGGACATAAATGTGCTGATAAAGCACCGTGGACTGTGACTGATTTTCACTGTGAAGCTTAGAAATCAGCCCCATTCCTCATCTGGCAGGGGCTGGAATGAGATGATCCAGCCCAACCCATTCTGTGATCTGGCTCAAAAACAGTTTTCAGTTTATCTGTTGCTCTGCCCCTCAAAGCCGTGAGTCCCAGGCGTGTTGGGGTGACTGTGGGCAGGTCGGTTGTGGTTCTGGGTTCATTTAAAGCTCTCTCAGTGCCTTTTCCCCTCCTCCCTTCCTGCAGACATCCCGTGGGATTGATGCTGACAAGGTGAACCTGGTCATCAACCTGGACGTGCCCCTGGACTGGGAGACCTACATGCACCGCATCGGCCGCGCCGGGCGCTTCGGTGGGGACATCGGGGGGACATCGGGGGACATTGGGGGGACATCAGGGGGACATCAGGGGGACATGGGACAGGGGGACAACAGGGGGACAACAGGGGGACATGGGCACATGAGGACATGGGACAGGGAGATATGGAACGGGGACAGGGGGACAGTAGACACGAGGACAGGGGGACATGAGGACATGGGGACAGGGGGACATCGGGATATGGGGACAGGGAGACATGGGACAGGGGGACAGGGGGACATCGGGATATTGGGACAGGGGGACATGGGGACAGGGGAACACGGGGACATGGGGACAGCCCAGGCCTGCCCCTGCTCATCTGCTGCCACTGCTCCACTGCTGGGAGCTCACTGTGCTGTGCTGTGTCTCACAGGCACCCTGGGGCTGGCTGTGACCTTCTGCTGCCGTGGTGAGGAGGAGAACACCATGATGAGAATTGCTCAGAAATGCAGCCTGCAGCTCCTGCCTCTGCCAGGTGGGCTCTGTGCTGGGGGGCAGCTGCCCTCGGGGGTGTCCTGATGGCAGAGCTTCACACTCTGCTCCTGACGAGTAACGTAGTGCTGTTTGCCTTGAGCAGCCTTTGATGCCTGCTCTGAAGGAAATGTTCTGGCTCTTTAAACTCTTCCAAGCATTGGAGGGGTTGGTTTGTGGCCCTCACTTGATGCCTGATGTGCAATTTTGAGAAGTTTCACGTGGGTACTGGTGTGAATTCCAGAGGGAAGGACGCCCTTGACTGAGTGGCTGCTTGTTTCCCTCCTGTGCAGAGCCAATCCCTCCTGGGATGATGGAGCAGTTTGAAGATGGGGAGGTTGAAGTTAAACCTGCAATACCTCCGGGTGCTGCGGTGAACTGTGACACTGTGTGCCCTAAAGCAGAGCAGGCAGTGCTGCAGCCTGTCCAGAATGGCTTTTCAGACACACCTCAGCCTCCCTCCGATCTTCCAAGGGATAATTCTTCTGCAGAAAGGCCAAAAAAGACTCCGAAGCAGAAACAGATAAAGAAGTGCACACATCCCGCAAATGTAGAGGAAAACAGTAGAACCCTCCAAACTTCCAAGTGTCACACAGAGCAGAGGAATCAAGTCAAACCCACCTCCAGGAGGGATGGACAGCACAGCACTCAGGCTCCAGATGAGGAGACCTTAAAAAAAAACCTTCCCAAAATTCCGTGCTTGTCATCTTTCAAAAACCAACTCGCCAATCCCTGGAGCTTCTCGGATTTTGTGGAAGACTATGATTATTTCATTAAAGAGGGCTCAGAGAGAGAGGTGGAGATTTTAAGAAGTTACTCAGGCCCTGGAGAGCGGCGTGAGCTGCCCAGAAATGGGGACGTGGAGTGGGAGGAGATGGAACATCACCCCGAGACAGCAGCGCCCAGGGATGTGTCTGCTGACAGTGATGGCTCTGACAGCTCCAGGGATTCCTTTCGCAGCAATAACTCGTGCCTGGAGGCCTTTCCAGACACGCAGGAGCCAAAAGCTGTGCCCACAGCACGGCAGGGCCCTGCAGCTTTCTGTCCTGCGCCACAGAAGCCTCGGGAGCGGTGCCACGTCCCGAGGCAGCACGAAGTGAAAAAGAAAGTCCTGAAACAACAAAATGCTAAACACAAGAAAAGCCAGAAGCCTCAATTCTCCAGTCCTGCCAGGAGCAGAGCTGAGGAGGAGCAGAGCTGCAGCTCCTGGGATGAGGCTGCACACGAGGGCTGGGGTTACGAGGAGTACTGGAAGTGTTACTACAACGCCTGGCAGAGCTACTACACAGCAATGTCTCACTACAGCTGGAGCCACTGGCAGTTCAGCTGCATGAACGCCTACCACATCCACTCAGTCTACCTCCAGGAGCTGCTGAAAGATGGGGATTGAGGCCAGGATTGCAGCAGGCTGATGTCCTGATGCTGCTGGGTGGGACCAGGACTGGGCAGGTCTGTGGCACAGGGCTGCTCTAAAGGACCCCGAGATGAGACCAGCGTTGGTTGAGATGAAGAGAAATTGTGTCTTTTTATAAACAGCTGTGTCTGATAAATGTTTTACACGGGTCCAGTGACAGTGTTGCAATTTGTTAATAAAAGGAAAATAAAGACAGCTGCATGCTCAGTTGGAATCTTTACAATCCAGGATGGTAAAAGGCAGCCACTCCCACATAAACGTCAGGAAGGAGAAAATACAAAACAATCCCCGTAGTATTTCATGGAATCCCAGAAGGGTTCGGGTGGGAAGGGACCTTAAAGCTCACCTTGCTCTCCCCCTGCCGTGGCAGGGACACTTCCACTGTCCCAGGCTGCTCCCAGCCCTGGCCAGCCTGGCCTTGGGCACTGCCAGGGATCCAGGGCAGCCACAGCTGCTCTGGGCACCCTGTGCCAGGGCCTCGCCTCCCTCCTGCCTGCCTTGCCCTCCCTGTGGCTCCTGGGTGAAGCTGAATTCCCTGTGGGACTCCGTGGTCTCTTCACAGTCGGTGATCATCCCATTTTCCCTGATTCTCCTGGAAAACACCAGGCGCCGATTATATCCCAGTGAAGTGCCAGAGTGAAACGAGCATCTCAAAGCCCGTATTGCTAATTTAAATCCAGTTAATTAACACTGTATAAATAACATTTCTATAGCAAGGTGTGCAGCAAGCTGTGTGGCAGAGGATTTAATTATGTAGAAAATGTGCAGCAATCATAATTGGTCTGTCCCTCTGGGTGCAACAATGTCAGACTTCCCACACTTACAGGAAAGCTTTAATTAGAAATGGAATTACCTATTAGTGCTAAAACTAATTGATATTTCCTGTTTGGCTCGTACAGAGCTGTCCTGGGGCAGGAAAGGATGGGAGTGCTGGGGTGCTGACCCTGGGCTGCCTCTGCACTAAAAGTTTGAAAGTTTTTCTTTCTGTGCTTTGTCTCTGCCTCACTCCCACTGTGCCACAAATGACTCTGGGGAGGGGCTTCCCCTTCGTCTGTGCCCCTGGAAAAGGCCCAGACAGGATTTTGTTCCCAACTCTCAACACTCACAGAGAGGGCACTGTAAGAGATGCAGTTCCGTGTCTGCATTATCCCAGTCCTGTGGCATCTCACTGATCTCATTAATGATTGCCTAGGGAAGAGTTAATTAGTATTTAAATACAACTCCAGTGGCCTGGGCCAACACCCAAAGCTCTCCAGAAGAACCTCCCAGGAGGTTTTTAGAAGAAATCACAGCATCCTGTTGGTATTTGTGGCACATACTCTGTTTAATCCGGATTGGATACATCAGGTACAGCAGTGGCACAAGACTCAATACTGTAAATGATATACAAGTTTTCAACATATGCACTACAATTCCAAAAAGAAGACAACAGGAAACTTGGTTCTTCTAGAAAGTTGTTCCCAAATGAAGCTACCTGCAGTTGTGTCCAGTACATTTCTATCTGTCCTCTGACATTTGTAAAGCAAAGCCCATTTAAAGTACGAAAATAGAAAATGATAAGGTCGAGAGCTTCTCGTAACATGGAACTCCTAAAGAAAACACCATTGCATTGGAATGCCAGTACTGGTTTATCAAAAATAGACCATCACACCGTTTTCAGAGACTTGGTTGGTCCAAGGAGCCCCTGGGAGCTCCCAGTGGTGGCTGAACACTGGGAAGAGCTCTGGGGACGTTCCCCCAGCTGAGGCTCTGGGGTAGCACTGGTTAAACCCCCAGGGGAGGGACACACGGACACACAGACGGGACAGACCTGGCTGGGAACAGCAGGAGGGAGTTTCACGAGCTCTCTGTCTTTTGTTCCACCTGCAGCGTTGCTGGCAGAGGTTCTGCTCCCTGAACAGGAGCAGCACTTCTGTCTCCAGAATTTATTCCCTGGGGCGTTTTGGGGGGTCATGAGTTGAGCTCTGCTCGGTGCAAGGGGGGAGGTCATTGCTCTACACGTGTAGGGTGGGCAGAGAGGTGAAATGACTTCTTCCAGGTCACTTAGTGATTGCTCAGGAACTCAGGAGCAGAACCCAGGCTGCTGACGCTCAGCTCCTGGTGTTCACTGCCTTCCCTTTGCTCTTACAGTTTTAGAAAGAGAAAATCACCACGGACGGTGTTTTTGGCAAATACGAAGCCTAAAAACTCGGGCTCTAAACCCACGGATCTGCTGCAGTTGGCTCCAAGTGTTGGAGAAAAAAAAATAAGTGTTCCGAAGCAAAATATTGAGATAGACTGGATGGGTGAATGGTGTGGACAAGGGGTTTTAGTCACCCGACTTTAAAAGCAGAATGAAGTTTGGAGTTCAAAGCTACTGATGTTCACCAGCTCTCCACGAGTGCTGACTTTGTAACTCTGCCTTAGCCCAACAGATTCAGATGTTACAAAGTCCAAGGGATGCTGCAACACACAAATTAAATGTGATTTTTAACTTCCTGAATTTTCTTTACAACACACGTAAGATGCAACATGTTTGCAACCTCTTCACATAAAAAAGCAAAAATCTTGAAGGGAATTTGCATTCTTTAGCTGGTTTTAATCTGATTTTCATGCACACACCTTAAGCTGTCCAGACTGGAATGACAAATGCCGGGTTGCAGGACAGGTATATTAGCGACAGGTTTAGGTTGAACAAGTGGCACTGATTAAATTTGGGCTTTCTGGCCAATTACAGAAAGGTGTATTTTGAATTATCTACGAGCTTTATTCCACACTAAAGCCGCGTGTGTTACTCAGGTTGTGTTTTTAAGGAAAATGAAAGCAAAAGGTGCCTTTTGGAAAGAGTAGGTGGGAGTCAAGGCCCATGTGTGAAAGGTATTTTTCATCATTTGCTGCCAGCTGGGTGTGAATCCTGTCAGGAGCTCAATGCCAGGCGAGAAGAGAGGAAATCTATTGATAGAATAGGCTGAAAATCAGTGAAAATATCTTTCCTTTAGAAAAAGCTTTGGAAAGGAAATAAAATGCTCAGAAAACGGAGTTGCTCCTTTGATATTTTTCATATTGCTCTAGGAAAACCTGAAAAAGCAATGCCCTTCCACTTGCTTTTTGTACAAAGGATCCGTTTTTATCTCTTTTTCTAAAACTATAGAAAGTGGCAAGGAATGAGAGGAGGGGGAAGGCTTTGAGCTGCAATTCCAGCACAGCACTGCTGGGGCTGTTCCCAGAGCCTGCCCCTCTTCCTGGGGCTGTTCCTGGGCTGTTCCTGAGCTGTTTCGGGGGCTGTTCCTGGTGCTGTTCCTGCCCCATTCCTGTTCTGATCCTGGTGCTGTTCCTGGTGCTGTTCCTGCCCCGTTCCTGCCCCATTCCTGTTCTGTTCCTGCCCCATTCCTGTTCTGTTCCTGCCCCGTTCCTGTGCTGTTCCTGCCCGGCTGCTGTGCTGTTCTGTGCTGTTCCTGTGCTGTGCAGGGCCAGGTGCTGGTTTTGGGTGTGCCTGGCAAGGCGTTGGGATGCTGGTAAGGCAGGGCAGCACTGGGAGCACTGGAGGGAATGAGCCACGTCCTTCAGGGGAAGTTCAGGAATTCTCAGGAGTGGCTTGGGCTGTTCTCGGTGCTGTTCAAGGATTCTAAAGCTTGGGGAAGGTGTTCTGCCCCCCTTGGGTCAGGAACCCCCCCTGGGCTGTAGGGCAGCTCCCTGTGGGGATGGATCCCTGTCCCTGTGGGGATGGATCCCTGTCCTGTCCCTGTGGGGATGGATCCCTGTCCCTGTGGGATGGATCCCTGTCCCTGTGGGATGGATCCCTGTCCCTCCAGGGATGGATCCCTGTCCCTGCAGCTCCCGGGGGTGCACAGTGCTCTCCTGGGGGGCACCCAGGTTTTCCATAGTGCAGTTCCAGGTGCTTTTGGAAGCTTTACTTGGGCGACTTCAGAGGATAAAGGGAGCTGATGCCTCCATTAAAGATAGTTTTAGCCCTGTTCCTCTAGGCTCAGACTTCCCTAATTCTGTGTTTTTATCCCCCGAGAGCCTGTGCTGAGGAGCTGACAGCGTGGGGCAGCACCTGCCCAGCTCATGGTGGAGGCACAAGCCATGGTTCCTCAGCAGGGATAACAATTCCCGGTTTTTTGGAATAAAACAGAGGCTGTGGCAATCAGAGCCCAAGCAGCCAGCCAGAAACTCCTGGAACTGGCTTCCCTCCTTCGTTTTAACCTCTCAGAGTTGAATGTTATATTCTTCCCCACAGGGTTTGATTGGCAGCAGTCAAAAGCCCGGCCGTGCTTTGGGCGAGGGCTGCCGCGATGGAGAGTCACAGAGACAGAGACGTCAGTGCCTGGTTCAGCACTCACGCTCAGTCAGGGGTAAGAAAGGCAGCACCAAGAATCCACGTGGAATCCCTGACTCTTTGGAATTTTTGTTCCTGTCCCCTGTCAGCACGGGGGCGTTTCACCCTCACTCTGTGCCAGTGGAGATGAGGCTGCAAAGGTGGCAAGTGCTGGAGAGCAAGGCCTCTGATCTAGATGATGGCAGTTAAGGAAAACAAAGCTAAAACAAATCAAAACGTCGAGAAAAAAAAGCCTCAGTAATGGTAAGATTAACTGCAGTATAACCTCCTACAGGAAGCAGCAAAAGGCAGAGCATTTAAACCTTTTAAAACAGGACTAAACACAGTTTTGGGTAACGTATTGCAGCACTGGGGTAAATGACTGGAAGCTGGCGCAGCTACTGGAGGCTCAGCCATAGCCCTGCTGTTCCTAGGATGTTGTAGGATTCTAAGGAGGGTTTTGAGTTAATGCATCAGCCATCACTCACTCGCAGCAGGAGTGCTGCCAAAGCAGGGTGCAGCTCCTACGTGTAATCAGCATTAATTAGCTATACATGTATGTGTCTGTAATCAGTTCTATGTGTGTGTATGTGCATATAAATATTACATCGGGAGAGGTCGTGACGTGTTTAAAAACAAAACCGTCATCCCTTTGCTGAAGCAGCCTCAAACACTCTCTGAGCTGTTCTTTTAGCTGTGATGTTGGTAAAATCTCTGCTCAGGATGGGGGTGGGAGGTGTCCCTGTCCCCTCCGGGCTGCTGGGGCAGTGCATTGGCCTTGGAGAGGTTTGTGCATGAGCCAGGATCAGCCAGGCAGGGTGGGAATGGGGAGGGAGGGATGTTCCTCACTCTGCCCTTCCTGGATCCCACGAAAACAGGGGCTCCAGGAAGGCAGAATGGCAGGAAGGAGTTCCAGGAAGGGGAATCAGCTGTTTCGGGTCCATGGATTTGCTCGGGATGGATCCTTCCTGGGAAGGTCTCAGGAGGAGCTGAGCACTGAGCACAGCTCAGCCCCAGCACGGGGTACCTGGCAGTACCACACAGTGTTCTCCAGTTTTTGGTTAGCTGTTTGCCCATGAGCAGGTTTTCCCAAAGGAAGGGTGGAACTGTGAATAGAAGATGCTGTCGGTACCACACGAATGGTTCCCAAACTCCAGTTCCTGCTCTCCCTCCCCAGGCAGATCCTGTGCTGGCCCCGGAGAACTGGAATTGCTGACCTTGTCTATCCCCAAAATCAATGCAGCCCAGAAGCCACGGCTGGGACAACTGGAGCCCTAAGACTGTGAAAAAGCCAAATACCTCTCTGTCCATGCAAGATATTTGGCTCTGGGGTTAATTATCATCAAGTATAAATCCAGACATTATTTGGCTACTATTTACAATGGGTTACACGTCCAGTGCTAGCAAAGGAATTTCTATATAGGAACCAAACCATAAAAAGCATGGGCATACATTACAAGGAACCTCTGGTAGACTCATGAACGCTTGATGCAGTTGAGTTCAGTGCTTTCGTCCTTTGCCATTTGTGTGCACAGTATTAAAAAAGAATCCTACCCTTTTTTTTTTTTCCTTTTTAAAAATACAGAACTGTAGTCTAGTCACACTCTTACAAGTAAGTGATAACAAAAATAGAAAGCAGATACCCAGGTGGGACTAAAACTCTACTAAAGCCTGCCTTCTTTTTTTTTTTTTTGTCGTT